>JACYFF010019584.1:38433385-38448817 GCA_017589665.1 Selenicereus undatus
ATTATTATTATTATTATTATTATTATTATTATTATTATTATTATTATGGCTCAATGTGGTTTAACTGGTAATTATTTTGTTAACGGATGACCATTGTTTTACCCAACCTCATTACACAACAATTTGGTCCGTATGTGGTATGAACCTTGCCAACTTTATCAAAGCTGGAGATGCATATAGATATTGAAGTAAAGTTGCTTGAAAGTTTTTCTTTCTCATGTTAGGAAAATGCTAAAGGAGAATTTCATGAGCTACCTGGTCAGATATTTCGTAATAAGCACAAAAATCAAGGGAGACATTGGGTCCCCTTCCCCTAGACCCCTGCTACTGTGGAAATACCCTTGCAAGCCACTATTAATCTTAGTGGAGAAACTAGCAAATGTAATACAAGTCATGATTCTTTTGACAAATGCTAATAGGAAACCATAACAACTCAACAAGCTCTCTACAAAACCCCATCTAACAGTGTCATAGGCCTTCTTGAGGTCAACTTTCAACATAAACCAAGGTGATATCCCCTTCTTATTATACATTTTCACCAAACCAACACATATGAAGATATTGTGAAGGACTGATCTCCCATCAATGAATGCCCGTTGTGATAGATCCGCCAAATGGTTGAGAACAGTCATCAATCTTTCACATACACTCTTTGTTATGCACTTGTATATAGTGTTGCAACAAGCTATTGGTCTTAAACCAGTAACTTTTATAGGATTGAGGACATTAGGGATCACGGCTAGTGTCGTTGCATTAACTTGTCTTAACAGCTTCCCATTTGCAAAGAAATATTTAATAGCACAGCAAACATCATACCCAATAACACTCCAAGTGTGCTTAAAGAATCCACTTTGACATCCATGTGGTCCAAGACTCTTATTAGAGTTAATTCTGAACATTGCTCTTCTTATATATTCATCTGTAAATGGTTGCAACAAAGCATCTCTATGCTCCTCATTCAGGTAATGTCCTTGCATAATCATCTCCATATAGATGGCTTATCCCCTTCAGTAACAAAATTCAAAAAAATTTTGAAGCGATTACTGAGGGCATTGCCCATTTCCTTAGGGTCATAGGTAAGGCCTCCTTCATCTTTCTTCAAACATGTTATATTACTAGAATACTGTCTGCTTGAAAGAGTAGCAAAAATGAAAGAAGTGCACCTATCCCCTTCTCTAAGCCAAGTCTCTTTTGTTCTTTTTACAAGGAAGTCCTTTTCAACTTTCAGCGTCAGTTTATAATGTGTTATTGCCTCTTTTTCAATGTTGTAAGGTTGAAAATTCATTGGATCGTAATGGATAGCCTATTGTGCTGTAAGTTATTTGTGGTCTGCCTTATCCACTCTTGCATGTATATCACCAAACTAACTACCATTTAACTGTCTAAGAAGGTTTTTAAACTCTCTTCGCTTTCTTACAAGCTTATACATGGGGTCTCTTCAACATGTTTACTCCATGTCTGTTCAATCAATTGCTTGAAAGTTGGACTTAAGGTTCACATATTGAAATATTTGAAATAGTTCTTCCTCCATACAGTTACAGGAGTGAGTTCCACTACCATAGGGTGGTGATCTTACACTCCCTTAATTGATACTCTATACTTAACGGTTAGACATTGCAATATGCCTTCACCATGAACAAAGACTCTGTCAAGTTTAGAAAATACTTCGGAACTGCCTAGTCTATTATTCCAGGAACAGAAGTGGCTTGTATATCTCATTTCGTACAATAAACACCAGTCTTCCTATTAACGAACTCCTCCATTTTTTATGCCTGAACTGGATCACCTCCAAGCCTTTCCTCAACTCTTAATAAACAGTTGAAGTCACCTCCTACAATCCATGCTCCTTGAATAGAAGCACTTGTATCATGGAGATCCACCCACATTTCATGTCTCTTCTCAACATCATTAGCACCATATACAACTATAACAGCTAAGTGATGCCTTGTCATATTGGTCTTCATATGTCTAAACTGTGAATGAACTTTAATATTATAACTTCTACCTTTGTGGGGTTCCAGACATCCCATATTCTGCTTCTTGCCTCTCTAGTTGCATTAGAAATAACACACCATCTTGGACAAATTTGTCATTGAACCTCTTCGTCTCTAGTTAGAAATCTTTCGTCTGCATAATACATGCCAAAGTACAATTATTCTATGTAAGAAGGCTTTTCACAGCTCCTTACTTATTTGGGCTATTTAACACCCTAATATTCCGAAGACCTACACTAGCTATGGTCCAATGCTAATGAACCAAAGCTGTTTTGAAGCACTAAGCCAGTTGAGGGAGTTATGCAGTATGAAGACATTGCATAAACTACCCTTTCTTCCACAACATCTTCATCTTGCAATGTCTGTACATTCTGTGCTTGTGTGTCCTCAGTGTGTTACTAGTTGTTTTGCATCACTTCTTCATTATTGGGAAGAGTCTCATGGTTTTCCGTTCTTCTCCATACCTTCTTTGTTTTCTTCCTACAATCCTCCTCTAGATGGCCAAACATCTTCTAATGTGTGCATCTAATAGGCCTCCACTCAAATTCAACCTCCTGTATAATCGTTTCCCCTTTTTTATCCATGGATGTCATAGTTTTAGGAAACTCCTTGCCAATATACATCTCAATGAGCACCCTTGCAAATTTGATCTGTGATTTATCTTGTGTGGCACGATATGTTGCAAGTGGTCTCCCCTGCAGACTTGCTATTTTACTTAATCCAGCTTTCCCGTAGAATTTTAAGCTCAATTCAGGTAGCCTTGCCCCAAAAAGGTAGCCTCACTACTAGTTCTTTATCAATTGGCTGCCCAACTGAACATTTTTTAATCGCAAGAGGCTTCTTGTCAAAATATACAGAGTTCTGTTGCAATACTGCATCTCTTTCCAGCACTGAGGCCCTGTTTTTTTTTTTTTGGTATATTACAAGAGTGAAATGAAAAAGATTGGGAAGGAGAGGAAAGAAGTGGGTGGGAGTGGGAAGAAGTTGGTAGGAGTTGATAGAAGTTGTTTGTTGTATGTGGGAGTGGGAGTGGGAGTGGGAGTGGGAGTGGCAAAGAGTGGAATGGAGTGGTAGCATTGATATTAGTTATGTTAACGACTTGTATAACATAATAATAATAATTATTAATAACTATTATAATAATAATTAATTCATCATAAAAACAATAATTCATCATAAAAATAATTAATAAAAATTTACAATAATAATTATAATAATAATTCTCACTAATATTAAAAATAATCCTAATAATTATTTATATTAATAATAATTTATATTAATAATAATTCACATTCATATTAATATTAATACTAATAATTATAAATAATTATTAATATTAATAGTAATAATAATTATTATTTTAATAATTATTATTATTAAAGAATATTAATAATAATTACAATAATAATAATTATCAACATTAATAATAAAATAATCAAAATTAATATTGATAATAATCAAAATTAGTAATTACTGATATTAGTAATAATTAATAATACTAAAAATAATAATTAAGAATATTAAATATAATAAAAATTAATAATATTAATAATAATTAATATTAATTATTATTATTATTAATTATTATTATTTAAACATTAAATAATCAATGATTAATAACAATAAATAATATTAAAATGATTAATATTAATCCTATAATTAATAATCAATAATTAATTGATAATAAATATTATAATAATAATTTTTATTCATAATAAAAATAATAATGAATGATTACTAATTAATAATTAACAACAATAACTACAATAATAATTTTTAAATATTAATAATAATCATAATAATTGTTCGTACGAATGGTAATAATTAATATTAATATTAAATTTAATTTTAATATTATAAATTATTATTAATTAATAATTACTATTGTTATAATTATTGTTATTATTAATGAATTTAGTAACAATTATAACAATAATTTTTATTAATATTAATAATAGTCACTATCATTAATATTGTTATCAATAATAATAAAAATCATTACTTACTAGTATTAGTAATAAGTATGATAATAAAAATAACTATTAATAATATTAAAAGGAATAATAAAAATTGTTATTACTATAATTATTAATAATAATTACTGTTACTGATTATTAATAATGATAATTATTTCCTAAGCTGATTGGTTAATAATAATTAATCATAATTATTTTTGGTAATATTAAAAAAATTACTATTAATCTTATTACTAACTAATAATAATTACGAAAACTAAAGGTTAATAATTAGTAAAAATATTATAATAATAATTATTTAATCATCAAAATAATAATTAATCATTAATAATAATCATTAATTTTACTATTAATAATATTAAAAAAAATAATTCTAATAATAATTTTAATTGATGCTACTAATAATAATCATAATCATTTTTAATATTAGTAATAATATTTATTAAGATTAAAATTAATGTTATTAATAATAATAACTATTTTTATTAACGTTAATAATAATAACTATTATAATTATGATTATAATAGAAATTATTAATATTAATTAATATTAGTGATAATTATAATTATAATTATAATAATTATAATTAATTAATATTAGTTATCATTATTGCTACTAATAATAATTACAACTATTGTTAATATTTGTAATAATAACAATTATAATTACTAATACTAATGACAATTAATATTATAAAAAGAATAATTAATAATTCTAAAAGTAATTATTATTGTTAATTAATAATAATTATTATTAATTAACAATAAAATGTTTTCACAAAATTCTTCTTCTATAAAATATTTTTACAAAATCTTGTTTTGTAGGTCTTTTGGAATCAGCCTCTCTACAGGTAGAATTGCCGGTAGAGGTAAGGTTGCATACATCTGGATCTCTCCAGACCCTGTAAAAATGGAACCCACATTGGGAGTTGTTGTTGTTGTTTTTGTATTAATGTTAATAATTATTATTTAATAATTAATTAATCAATCAATTATTAATAACAGTAATTTTAAAAATTAAAAATAATTACTATTAATATTATTTTAATTATTTATGATTATTCAAAATAATGAGTAATAATGAATAATAATAATTGTGATAATAATATAAATTATTAGTTAATAACACAAATAATAATAAATCCTAAAAAAATTTAATTTTAATAATAATTACAATAATAATCCGTATTATATTAATATTAATTGTTAGTAATTTCAATAACAATAACTATTATATTAATAATAAGTATGATTATTTTTGTAAATAATAATTATTATTGACATCATTATTAATAATAAAAAAAATTACTAATTATTAATATTAATAGTTACAAAGATTAGTAAAAATAATAATTAATAATATTAAGAATAATAATAATAATAATAATAATTAATATTGTTAATACTAATGGCCGATAGTAATTATTAATAGTAATAACTATTATTTAATAATTAATTATTAATTAAAAATAATTTTTAATTAATAATTAAAATAATTATTAATCATAATAATAATTATTAACATTATTAATGATAATTAACAATAGCGATTATAATGATAATACATATTCATATTAATAATACAAATCACAATAAAAATGGATGGAAGTGGGTAAGAGTGGAAAAGAGTGAGAATGAGTGCTATTTATTGTATGGAGTGGGAAGGAGTGAAGTGGGGTGGGAAGAAATGGGAAGGGGTGGGATGAGTTCATTTACGCACTAAAAGAACAGGGCTTGAATGAAATTTAGCAATATAAACTCCTCTTGGTTTAGCTACAACCATGTCAAACCCTTTAATACTCCAAATTATGTTAAAGAAACCCTCAATCAGTTGTATTGGTGGATTGGACCCCAAGACAAAGCAAATTATCGAGGATTACCAAAATTCAACCTCAAATTGGATATTTGATTCCTCAATGCATTGAATTCTCACACCATTGTGTGTGATTGGTGGAATGCAATTCAGAGATAACCGAAGATTAGGTACACTTACATTTCTTCAGCTCTTTTAACCTCCATAGCCCATGAATATGACATTCTCCTTCTCCTCAAAGCATCAATCCATCCAGAGGAGCTAACCCTAAGCTCCTTCTCTGAATTCCTCAAGTCAGACCCATTTGTATTGTTGTTTACCCCATTCTGTATATCTTCTACCATTCCATTGATATTAGGCTTAGTAGCTTCAGCCAAATCTTCCGATAAATTCATGCCATTTGGAATTGTTGTGGTAGATTGTACTTGAGCAGATTCAGTAGCAGGATGAGTATTATTTTTGGGTCTTCTTCCTTTGTTCGCCATTATAGAAGAGAGGATTCTCCCACTAGTTTCTCACTCATCTAAAAATCCCTACAAGTTTTATACTCTATCTTTTGTTAAGCTATAATATATGTTTAGTGAACAATGCATTGTAATAGATATTTAGTGGCTATGAAATATACTTGGTGACCAATATGATCTAGTAAGCAATACTAACTATTCATGATAAAAATGAGTGAGCAAATAATATAATATAGAATTTTAGTGAGCGCATAAACATTCTTGTTAATATTCAAAAGTATGATATTTTCGTCTTCTAGTGACCTATGAGAGCAACCCCAAAGGTGAGCCTATTTTTTAGCTCACCAGTGGGACCTACCATTGTTATATCAACCATTTCTCCAATTTTTAACCTCACAATCTTCCCTCTCTCTAATGAAATGCTCACCACTTTGGCTCACCAAGTAAAATAATACCCATTGACCCACTTTATAATACAACTTTATTTTTAGAATTAAAAAAAAGTAATCAAAAAAATATTTAAAAATTCAAAAAGTAGCCCTTCTCTCACCCGTGAGCCAGCTCTCACCAGTGAGCTTCCTTGCGAGGCACCTGACATGAGCCAACCATTGGAGCACTTCTCCCTGCCTCACCCCTTTCTGTCTCCTCTAATTTGCCTTGCGAGGCTCATGTTGGAGATAGCCTCACATACTTAGTGAGCTATGACATACATTTAGTGAGCTATATTATATTTGGTGGGTTGGACTACATTTGTACTATAATGACAAAATATAACATAAAAATACTCTTATGTCATAATCGAAAATGAGTAAGCTATAATATAACTTAAAACTTGAAAAACAGTTATTTTTAATGATAATTATTGTTTCCTTTGGGGTATTGGATTTGGATTTGTATGCATTGTTTCTTTTATTAAGCTATGATGTTTATCTAGTGAGTTATGATAGATATTGAGTTATAAAATATATTTGGTGACCAATGTGATTTAGTGAGAAACATTGAATATTCATAATAAAAAAAATAGTGATCCAATGATATAGTACACAATTTTAGTGAGCACGTATACATTCTTGTTCAGTTTCTGAGGTATGATATATTTGTCTTTTATAGATCGTTGACATATATTTAATGAGTTATAATATATATTTACCAAGCTAAACTGTATTTGATAAGTTAGATTACATTTGTATGATAATCACTAAATATATAACTCAAATGCTCTTATGTAATAATGGAAGATGATATAAATGTTGCTCAGTGATGTTGTATTGCTCGTTAAATATACTATATAGCTCACTTATACGTAAGTATGGTGTGTGTGCGTGCGTGCGCGCTCGCATGTGTGTATGCGTGCGTGTATTTGGTGGTCACAAACCAAAACTGGTTCTTTGATTTTGAAACATCCTTCCTGAGTCTTCTTTCGATCACCATTTTCCATCAGTTCATAGTGTGGCTAATTAGCTTTATACCACAATAGTTGTTACAGTTTTGAATCTCTTTTGTTCTTATAAAGGAGGATAATTGTACTGAATTTTCATTCACTGGGCATCTTTGCAGTCCTAAGAATGAATAGAGAAAGAATGTCACATAGTGCCATGAAAAATCATTGGAAAAGGAACAAAGGGAAGAAAAGGATGGGTATCAGCAGTATGATCTTGAGAAACTACAGAATACGTTTGCTAAAGAACAAAATCCATAAGAGTTAAACAAAATCATCGGGCATAATAGTTGAAAAATAAGGTGTATTACCTAAAGATAATGAAGAGATAAATAATGTCCACTTGGAAGAAGAAATACATCAACGTAAAAACCTGGAAATAATAATTATTAGGAGAAAAATTAGGTATAAAAGCATAATAAATATATCATAATTATTTGGTGCAGAAAATTACATTGGTACCCACATCACAAAAAAAAAATATTCATATATATGTACAACAATCACGAAAAAGAATTCACTAGATTTTCCTTTCTAACATTATGTTTATATAACACTATGCATAGAAGCGAAGAATAGTAAGGGAGGGAGGGGTTTGGCTCCCCAAGAGATTTGTCAAATTTCCTTTTAGTTAATTGGCTTTTATGGTAAAATTATCTAGCATTGATATGCAAACAACAATCACCATGTGGCTCCTCCTTTGACTATTTTCGACGAGGTGTAGCAGGAACAACAACTTCGACTCCTTCGCTAATTGTAAGTGGCAAAATGAAGAGTCAAAATGAAGAATAAAAGATATCACTCCACATTCTACAATGGCATCAAAGCCATACCTCATATCCAAAGAACTTGCATCCTACAATGGCATCAGAGCCATACCTTATACCCAAAGAACCTAGGATATTGTCAAAAAATAAATTGGGAATTTGTTTTGCAACCAGCGGTATTACCAAACAAAGTATAGTTTATCAAAGAACATCCACAAGAACCATCTAGAGATTCTTTATTTGAAATAGATAGTAATAAATGATCTGCCAAAAGCATCGACTAATTTCAAATCATTGAAAAATGCAACTACCCTTAAGTAGTTATCGTGAAAGAGCAATCAAATTTGGAAGGTTTTGGCCTTTTGAGCTCTTAGGAGAAGAAGATATTGGGGGAAACAATCAGCTAAATTGGATTAGTTAAAACTCTTAAATGAGTTAGAGCACAACAAAAGTCTTATAAATGCTATTATAAAGATGTTAAATTGATTAACACAAATCAAAAGGACAAAGAATAAATTATATAACGTAGTAGAAAGAACATTTATAAAAATAAATAAAATAATCACAAAGTTGTCTATTCTAGATGACAAACGATAACGAAGGATATAAAGAGCTATGGAAAACATCCCTAATGAGAGAAACAATTGACGAAAAACTAGGATGTATCTATGTAGGGGTTAGAGATCCAAAAGGTAGTTCTAAGAAAGACTAAGACGAATGAGGAACAACAAATAGTGACAAAAAGGTTAAATTTGATCCATCATTAGATTCAACAAAAATAGGATACCCTTCCATAAGTAATATGGTTCAAACCTTTTGCATTCTAGAAGAGCTAGAGAAGGAATATGCAGAGGAAAATTCCTCTGTAAAGGAAGAAATCCTGCTAAAAACTAATTGAAATCCAATTATATTGTAATATGGATATGTCAGTTAGTTCATCAGTCCGTAATACAGAGACATTAGGATCAGGAGCAATAACTCTTAAAGCTCATAATCGAACACAATTACACTACAATTTGTATATGGAAGGTAGTGATGCGGGGGGAAGCATCAAGGTATAGACACCCATAAGAATTTTTAAGAAATGGAAGAATTAGAGGACGATATGCTTTTCCTAACCCAGGACATGCATACCCTTTAACAAATGCTGGAGCAATATTAAATATCGACTATGTTACTAGCCCAGATGAAGTAATAAAAGATTGGGTAAGGTCTTTATTAATTTATCAAGCAATCACTAGAACTGAAGGGGAACAGTTAAAAGCATTTATACCCTTAACCCTCAGTGGAAAAGTGTATGAATGGTTTGGCGCACTACTTGAAGAAGCCAAAGTAAGGTATTTAGGAGGAACTACCACAAATGGTGCCAAAACAATCATCAACACAATTGAAAATGAAATTCAAAGGGAATTATTGGGAGAAGATTATCTTCAGCATAGAATTGAAGAAAAGCGTTAGAAAAAGCAAAAGTATCTTATGATGCTCTATAACTTGCAAATTTGTGAGATTGTAGATGCCTAAAAATACCATCTTATTTTGAATTGCCCAATGACGAAAATTATACCCCAACTTGCGTACTTGGGGAGGGCCTAGCAAAGTAATCCTTAATTTGAATCTGAAAGAAAAAAGAAGGAAACCAAAAGACTAATACAGTCCAAAAAGCTTAAAAAGAAACAAATCGACAGTGTTCGCAATCCAGTTGAGATCCACTATATGGAGCATAAAATTATTAGGTTTAAGTATCAATATTCTTCATTAAATAAGCTGTCTAATGACATATTTTGCACCAATACCTGATAAGCAATGGAAAAGATATAAGTCAAATATTGGGGCTTGCACTAAAAATGACACATGTTCACCTTTTTTTTTTATGTTCTTCCAAGAATATCATAAACTTATGAAACTAGTTTCACTAGAAAATAGACTTAATAAGTTTTTAGAAAAAACAAGAATGACTCAAAATAGAGTTGGGACGACAAAGTTATGGATAAAACAAGTTGTAGCCCAGCTTGACTCATAAAACCCGGTCGAGTTCTAGCTGGGAACCAAGTCAGGTTCCTGGACAAAGAACTAGCTAGGCTCCTTAATTTTCCCTCTTTCTAAGTTCTTTCTATCTCAAGTGTGTTTAATTAATTAGAATCCCACTTGAATTAGGATTATGTCTCATTTCTCCACACTGATTCAGACTACCCCCTCAACCATAATGAAAAGGGGCTGCCCCCGAGGGTTAGAGGCATAACAAATTTTCCATCAGCTAGAGCCATCAATTAGTGTCAACTTAGAACCAAATATCCATTAGTAAGAGCATTAAAAAATCAAGAGAGGTTTCTGTTGAAAGATTATTGGACATTAGGGGTGTGGATACTAGGGCAAAACCTTAGTGAAGCACTTTGTGCATTGAGACAGAGATTTGGGTTATTCATCAAAAGATGTCACTCGGTTAGGTTCCCAAGTAAATAAGTGTGATTAAAAGTTTTGATTTCTCCTATTGAATAGTACAAGCAGCCAATGATGACGAGCAGTGATGTGATGCACCCTATTACACCATCGTACCATCGCCTCCAAATTTGGATCTTTGGTTCAAGACGAAGAAGTCAAGATGATTCCCACACTAGGGATTGCTTGGGGATTTTCGAAAATCTTTTTGAAGCAAAATTAATTTATCCTTTCAGTGTCCCTTTGGATGCATTATCAGTATGATTTGCTTCGAAAAGTGATATGGTTTATAAGTTTTCCTAAAACTCGTCGGTGACTCTGTTAATTACATAATTATTTTGTCTTTTCATTCTTATTAATTTTGTTTTTGACAAAATAATTATGATCCAGGACAATAAAGCTATCTAGACTAGGAACTAGGGCTTGCTCTAATTGGCTAGGTTCCTAGATCAGGTATGCTACACTAGTCTTAGAACATATAGCTGTCACTGCCATGGATCAGGATCAGATAACTGGGCTTGATTCTAACATTGAAACCTAGTTGGGTTCTTGGATCAGGATGTGGATCCAGTTTCCTTGTCCATTCCTATAAATCTACTAATTTTGCTTTTCAAAAAAATTAAATTAAAATAAAATTTAACAATCACCTTCTTCTGAATTTTTTTTTAAAACCAAGCAAAACAGAAGTCAAACCATTTGTGGTGGATCTTTATAGTGACAACTCTACTGGGGATATTTTCTTTAAGTGGGTGAGATTTGAAATTCAATATGAAAATTGTTTTAATTACACTTGTATCAGGCATCCTGTATTGAAAGGTGCTGGCCTAACTGGGATAGTGACAACTCTAGGCAAACTCTGCTATCACCCCTCGTGAGATCAATTGTGACCTAGTGGGTCCACTAGACTCTATTGAGCATGCATTAATCCACCGACTCACAATGCACTTTCCAATCCACACAACTTAGGGAAGCAACCGAAACATTCTAGATTTGCCATACAACCCATGGATGAAGTACAAAGCATTTAGAACACTTGCTCAGGCTGGAACTCATATGCATGCTTAGATGTGTTGTTGTTGATTTAGCTTTCTTTTAACCTGACGGTCTATGCATTGATTGTTTAGGTCTTAGGAGAGCCCAGGTTAGGAAAGGTCTAACTTAGTGGATAGGGTTATGGACTAAGGTGGCTTCAAGGTCAATTAAGCTTTAAAGGACTCTTAACCTCATACCTAACTAGGTTTTAACCTTGGTCTAGGGAATAAAAGTCCTCAAAGGGGTCTCAAATAAGCATGAATGAATGGCTGGGTGTTACTAAAAAAAAAAAAAGGAACAAAAGAGTCTATATCCTGCTAGGAGTTTATCCGACTAAGATTGTCTTCAGTTTAGAACTAGGAAAAGGGATAAGAGTCAGTCTCCTAGGCCAACTAGGAGCTAGACCGGTGTCCTAAGAAATTTTGTCTACATCTAATTAGGTATGAACTTAGGATAAAACGATTAAGATTTAGGATGCCAGTCTCGGGGCCCAATAAAGAACCTGATCGGCTTCCCTAGGGTTTGACTACATTAGATTAAGTTTGGACTTGATAAAAATGGTTAAGAACTAGGATGCCAGTATCAGGGTCAATGTGGAAAGCTGTCTAGTCCAACTCAGTTCGTGTCAGTTGGGGTCACCATTCGTATTATATGGTTAACGCACTGGGGTCTCAGCATATAAATGGTCTATTTAGGGTCTTAGCACATCAGTTGTAGGATACTTAGGCCAAAAGAGTCATGCTTGTTTGGCCTCATCATGCATAGTCCATGAGTTCATCTAAGTCTGACTTCCTTAACGTTATATATAACCTTTAAGCTTCAAACTTTTAAGTTGCACCCCATCATGCATCATATTCATAATGCATAAGTCCAATTAAGACCTAAATATGTTAGCTATGCATAAGTTTATGATCCATGCATCATATTCCCTAAGCTAGGATCCATGGATGAGTCCACCTAGATCCCATCCACATGCTTAAACTAACCCACTCTAGGCAAAATAAGCCATAGTCATGCTTAGGCATAGTATAGGTCCACGAGTAATATAAGCTACACTTTGACCTAAGGCCCATAAATTATCTTCCTACGCCCAACTTAGGACTCAATTCACGGTAAGGATCGATTTCATTTAAAACCAGTAGCCTCAATCCAACTTCTTGACCTTATCTTTTCGAGTCTAGTCTAAATCTTCATGCCCTTATCTCCTTACCAGATTGCATGTTAGTAATAATTTCCTTTAGCCCTATAGCCAATGTTTTAACTTTTATTTCCATTATTCACTCCTTTAAACCACCGCCTTATTGCTAAGGATAGGGAAGACTAAGAAGGTATATGAGCAGAGTCCACAAATTAACAGGCTTCTATCTCTGGAAGAGTTCAAGGGAACTCCTCGTTTGGGTCAAGGCCGAAAGCGAGGTCAAAGTCCAATACTTGGCTAATCCTTATTGCAGGAGGTAATCAATTGGCTCAACTTATGAAAATGATCAATAAAATGTAAACTAGATTGGATGAGAGTGAGAAGAAGATTGGACTGATGACAACTACACTCCAAACCCTTATCAAGGGCACCCGAAATGAAAATGGTGAGAAACCTAGCACTGAATGAGGGGAGGATGATACGAAGAAGGAAGAAGACGGGGGAAAAAGCACTCCTCAAATTGATCTACACATAGATCATATAGATAGCTGCTGAAGGAATCCGTAATGTGAATCATTACTTTAATGACTATGCGAGGTTCACTTCAATCCCAAAAGGAAAATTACCCCCAAAATTCACTAGCCGTCAAGTTCCATGGAATTGAAAATTCTCACCATCATGTGAGGAATTCTCTGTGTGCAATGACTTTAAAAGAAACTGACAAGGATATCTTCCACATCATATTAGACATTTGACAAGGATGTGATGAGGTTATATAATACTACAAACCCACGAAAGGACATAAAATGGGATGATCTTTGTAAGGAATTCATACGTCAATATTCGCATAATGTTGACATGTTAATTATAGTAAGAGACATAGAATTGATCAAGCAAGAAGAAAAGGAGGGGTTTTCTAACTACCTTGCCAGATGAAGGGCGAAGGTTGCTCACATGGTGGATCAACCTTTAGAAGCTGACTAAGTGAGACTATTCATTAGGAATCTCCAACCTACATATAAACAACACCCGTTGTTTATGCCAAGTGAAAACTTTACTGCACTAAGGAGTGTAGGTATGGTGTTATAGGAAGAATTAGCCAGGAATAGCACCTACCAAGGCTGGTGGCAACAGAAGGACAATTATCAGAATAGGGACAAGAAAGACAATGGCTCAACAAGTAAGAGGTTGCATGCTTTACATTGCTACACTGAATACACCCATATTAGAATCACCCACGCTCAAGTACCCAATAAGGGTAGCAACCCGCTTGGCTTGCATGATAGCATTCTAGCCATTTCAGACCACAAAAGCAAAAAGTGGAACCTATCTATCTACATAACATGCATAGTTTTTGAAACCAAATATCTCCATACGAGAAGCCTTGAGTTATGTTGAATTTGGAAGACATTATGTGTCTTAAACCCATAGTTGTGTGCTTAGTCATAAAGTCACTAGGTTTCTTTTCCATCACAAGTCCTAGTCTAATGTAGCCTTAATTTATAATAAAATCATCTCCTCTATTAGTTCTTTTAAATATTCTTATATCCTTTTTTTTAAATGCATATGTCCTATGATGAATCTAGGGTGAAAAAAAAGACAAAACGAGGGGCTAGCTTGACAACTTGAGAAGGCGAGCTAGGCACAAGGAGAGAAAAAAAAAAAACTAAGGGTAATATATCCTGTAAAAAGAGGAAAAGATCAAAAATTTCTTTCCAATAAGTAATGCAGCTTTAAGGACATCCTAGGATAGGAGTCATTCTTTCACAACCTGCATTAAGACCTTTGTTAAACCTAATAAATTTCCACTTGGAACCTTTTGAGCCTTCAAATAAGCATGTTTTTTTTTTCATAACCTCATTTGACCTAACCAGGGAGTGGGAGTGTATTATGGTGGGCTTCAATATCAAAATCAACAAATTTTTTTTTGGAAAAGATCAGACTAAACAATCTTGCCCATAGAGAAAAAAAGAAAAAAAAAGAAGAGAAAAAGAAGAAGAAGAAGAAGACAAGAATATGAAAATAAGAAGGATAAAGAAAGAAAGAAGTTGTTGATTCACACTAACTTCATCACCCATGCACACTTGTAGGTTCCATAAGGGTTATTTGAGTCTTCATGTCGATTTCCTTTCTTTAGCACCAAACCCTGAAACCTTCCTTAAAAAGTCCTCTTGGAGGTATCCCTCCTTTAAGCTGCTTGTTCTTATTCTCAAAGTACGACTGACCTGATTCCATGTTGGATACCTAGGTATCCCCTTTGAGGCCCGATCATGAAGATTTCTTCCATAAAGAAACATCCCAATTGAGTCCTTTATTCTCTAACACAAACACACACACACACACACACACACACACACACACACACACACACACA
>JACYFF010019584.1:38448827-38504470 GCA_017589665.1 Selenicereus undatus
ACACACACACACACACACACACACACACACACACACACACACACACACACACACACACACAGAGAAAGGAGTGGAAAGTTCAAAAACCTGAAAAGGCGGGCTAGGTAAAAGGAGAGTAGAAATGAAACCTTGGTTTTTGCGGATAAGAAGCATTCTATTACATCCTCTCATCAAACCAGACTCTTTGTCCCCACCAAGACTACAAAATCAAGAGTGAATAGTCATTCCATATTGTCAACCTTCCCAAGTGGGCACTCAACCATTATGTAAAATAGGGGCTCACCTGCATTTTCCTAGATAATTATGGCTTCCATCATGGTAAATATTTCCCGAGAAGGAGATGACCTTGTTCTTTGTACTAGACTAGAGGCAACTTTGGGCAGCACTAACAAAGGCGTTCTTGTTTGTTGTATTTTCCAACATGGAAAGGATTATATTTATTCTACTGGCGTAGAGGCTACACCAATCAAAACTAGCAAAACCATCTTTGTCTTCCATATCCTTACACATCCAGGGCATCTTTTATAACAAATCCAAATTAGGTGCTTCTTCACAACAAAAGCACTTTATTTAAAATTAAAGGGCATTCCTTCATTAAAAAGAAGGATTTCCTATCCTAGCTAACTCATACCCCATAACCTAGACTAACTTAGTAGTCACTCAACTTTTTATCCCTCATCGTATAATATATTGCAGGCTAAGCAATAAAGCATCCCCGGGCTTAGCCCATTAGTCACTTATACCTTAAGCGAGCCTTATCCAATGGACCCCAAACTTAGCATGAGGTCTTCACCTACTTGCGTACAAGGTTAGGCCATCACATGTCTACATAGTTAGCATAGTCGGCATAAATACGTTTGTATAGTCAGCATACATGCATAGTCTAACCTAGGCTAGCAATTGCACATGCATTAATACATGGGTCTTTAACCTATTTACTAGGCTTCCCTGTACCTTGATCACTTGGTGATCCATGGCGCATTACTTGTGACCAAATAAAGATATTAAATGTATGTAGATGAGCCCAATGTATGTAGACCAACATTTCCAAAGATGAACCAAGAGAGAGAGAATTCCCAAATAAAGAAAGCCTCTAATAGAGAACATTTAATACTTGAAATAAGTGGTAAGAAGATAAATCCATCCACCCTCTAACCCTCTAAAGCCTTACCACCAAGGATTAGATTAAAGGGAAGATTCAAATCACCACCCCCCTAACAGAAATAAAAAGAATTTGGGATATTGAGGAAAATGAAGCTTCAAGCTCTCATATCATTCATCAAATTTGATTCTTCATGGCAGTAATTGGGTCCATAAACAACCAATGAGAGGGGGAATTTTCTATACATTAGTGCGGCAAGTGAGCCAATAGGAGGCTTACAAAATATCACAGGAAAATAAATCAAGATGCTTAAGATAGTTACAATCACTATGAGTTGTATTTTCTAGGATTCGTCGTCCATCTTCTAGAGAGCCTTGAGTACGCTCTATTCCTCCAAATGAGGTCACGTCACTTGTCGACTCTTTCTTTGTGTGTGAAAAATCATCCTATGCTGATTAATCTCCAAAAATTGCAACTTTAACCTCCTCAATCAAGGCCATAATTATAACCTTGCATTTTCCAATCCTGAACTGACCCTTGCTTGGTATTTAGCCCATAACTTCCTCCATACTTAGCGTTTGAGTGTGATTCTAGACTTGTTGGAAAATAGACATCCAAGATCTCCATACATGTATAATGTGTAGAAATTAAAGCTCACTTGCCCAGTTAAATTTGAGATAGAAATGAAGCAAAGTGTTCTGCCTAGAAACTGTAAATGAGCTAATAAAGTGGTTTTGGAGAATTAAGTGGTTAACTCCTTATTTAGGGCTACTAAAGGCCCAACCACCTCTCATAATCCTACTTGGGCCTTTATAAGGGCCCTAAGTCAATATTGACTTAGGGGGATCTGGTTCTTGATCTAGGGTTAATATTGGATCAACTTGGTTTAAAACCCTTACTAGTGAGAGTAGGCCCAAGCTCGGAACTTGCTACGCATCAATCCCTCTTCCTTGAAGAGTATTTGTCCTCTTATCTTCGTCATGTTGTTAATTGTCTTCAAGTTAAGGAGTGAGAACCCTAACATTAAAGGTGACAGATATTTATATATCTCACGGAAGCTCAATCTTGTATGCATTCTCTCCCATCTTTTGCACCACCTTGTATGGACCATCTCCTCTAGCCATTAGCTTGTTCTTCCTTCTTAAAGGGAAATTTTCCTTCCTTAAATGTAACCACACAAGATCACCTAGTTTGAACTCAAGGTGTGAGCCGTTCTTGTTGGCCTTATGCTTGAATCGCTCATTTGCTTTCTCCGTTTGTGCCCTCACTTGTTGATATAGCTTCTTCATTTCTTTAGCTCTTGCTTCGACATCAAAACTCACCATTGATTCTTGAGGAATATGAATAAGATCAATGGGAGTGAGGGGGTTAAGAACATAGCATACTTTAAAGGAACAGTGATAGGTAGCATAAGAAGGAGCCCTATTGTAGGCAAATTCAGCATAAGGAAGCTTGCCATCCCAACCCCTCAAACTCTTACTCACCATACCCCTTAGCAAGGTTGTGAGAGTTCTACTTGTCACTTTCGTTTGTCCATTGGTTTTAGGATGGCAAGTAGTGTTAAAGAGAAACTTAGTCCCTATGAGTCTCCATAGGGATCACCAAAAGTGAGATAAAATCCCTATCCTACACGATGGTTCTTGGAATACCATGGAGAATCACAATTTCTTGAAAGAAGAGGTCTTCAACGTAGATAGCATCATCACTCTTATGGCATGCAATGAAGTGAGCCATCTAGGATAATCAATCCGCTACTACCATGATATCGTCTTTTCCTCCTTGGTTCTTAGAAGGGCCACAATGAAGTCCATGATAATGTTATCCTAAGGCCTTGAGGGGACCCAAAAAGAAGAGTGTAGAGACCTTGATGGAAATGAATCCTAGCCATATGACAAATGTTGCATCTTGATATCTCCATATGAACATCCCCACCCATCTTGGGCCAATAAAAATGCTCCTTGAGTATCTCAACAGTCTTGTTAATGCCAAAGTGACAAGCTAAGGCTCTTCCATGAGCCTCCTTGACAATCAAGTCCCTTATAGGACTTTTAGGGATGCAAAGCTTGTTTCCTTTGAAGAGGAAGCCACCTTGTAGAGCGAAAGAGCCAAAGTTAGAAGGATTCTCCACCACTTCCTTGAAGTCTTCTTCCTCATGGTATAGACCTTTGATGGAATGAAATCCAAGAATCTTGGGTTCAAGGATCAAAAGGAGAACACATCTCCTTGATAAGGCATCGGTCGCAACATTTTCTTTACTACTTTTATGCTTACAAGAAAAGGTGAACAATTGAAGGAACTCAACCCACTTGCCATGACTTGAATTCAACTTATGTTGAACATTGATATAGGACAATGCCTTATGATTCGAATGGAGGACAAAGGGCTCCGGCTTGAGGTTATGACTTAAATGTTCCAAAGCTCTAACAACAACTACAACAACACCTCCCAGCATGGGTCATGCTTACGCGGGGTCTGGGGAGATCCAACTGTAGGCAACCTTACCCCTACCAGCATTGCTACCCATAGAGAGGCTGTTTCCAAGAATTCCAAAGCTCTAACAATGGCATGGAATTCTTTATCATAGGTCATGTAGTTGAGCCTCTAACCATTCAACTTCTTACTAAAGAAAGCTAGAGGGCACTTAGCTTGAGTGAGAACCGCAATAATCCCAATGCCACTAGCATCACACTCAACTTCAAATAGAAGGTCAAAGTTGGGAAGAGCTAAGATAGGAACCGAACAAAGCCTATCCTTGACTATTTCAAAGGCCCTTTGGTAGCCTTTATCCACTCAAAGCTTCCTTTCTTCATCCATTCAGTCAAGGGAGCCTTCGTACTTTTGTAAAAAAGGTGGGAGTATGCCAACTCTTGATAGCATCAACTCTAGATTCATCAACTTAAGTTCCCTCACCGGACACAACATAGCCAAGAAAGACAACTTGAGGAGTGAATAGTTCACACTTCTCAAGTTTGGCATATAACTTTTGTTGTCTCAATATTTGGAACACTTGACAAAGATGCTCCGCATAAGAAGTTTCACCATGACTATACACCAAAATATCATCAAAATACACCACAACAAACTTCCCTTTGAATGCCTCAAGACCTCATTCATGAGCCACATAAAAGTGCTATGAGCATTAGATAGACCGAAAGACATCACAAGCCACTCGTATAACCTATACTTGGTCTTAAAAGTGATTTTCCATTCATCTCCTTCTTTCATTCTAATTTGGTGATAGCCACTTCGAAGGTTAATTTTGGAAAAGACCTTGGACCCATGTAACTAATCAAGCATGTCATCCAATCGAGGGATAGAGAATCGTTACTTGATGGTGATGTTGTTTATGGTCTTAGAATCAACACATATACGCCAAGTGCCATCCTTGTTAGGTACCAAAAGGGTGGGAATATAACATGGACTCAAGCTTTTCCTAATGTACCCATGATCAAGCGATTCTTGAACTTGTTGTTGAAGCTCTTTTGATTCACTAGGATTGCACCTATAGGCCGGTTTGTTTGGCAAAGGAGCACCTGGTAGAAGATCAATTTGGTGCTTGATTCCGCTCAAAGGATAGAGCTCGAGGGTAAATTATTGGGAAATACATCCTCAAACTCTTTCAAGAGTGATTGAGCTAAGGGATGCATGAGTTTTACTCCCTCACTTGTGCTTGATTCTACCATAAGTAAGGCAAATAAAGGCTTGCTCTTACTAATGGCTCTCTTCACCTATGTTTCATTCATGAATAAACTTTTATCACTTTCCTTCCCTGGTTTAGATTTGAGGATTTTAGGTGGAGGTAGCGGTGTCAAAGTAAGATTTTGACCCATGTACTAGAATGCATAAGTATTGGCATGCCCATCATGAATCACATGATTATCAAACAACCAAGGTCTACCAAGTAAAAAGTGGCATACATCCATGGGAAGGACATCACAAAATGCTTCACCACAATATGGAACAATCGAAAATGCAACAAGTGCTTGTTTAGAAATGGTCACCTTGCTTCCTTGTTTAAGCCATTGGAGAGAATAAGGGGTGGGATGCACCTTAGTGGGTAATTGAAGTTTGTCAATGAGTGTTATGGCTATATTAGTGTAACTTCCTCCATCAATGATGAGCTCACATACCTTGCCTCCAATAGTGCATTGGGTAGGGAGAATTTGCTTCATTTGGATTGACTCACAGGGAGCCTCTTGGACATGGAGTGCTCTTCGAATCACCAAGAGTTCACCGACATCCAGAGTGATCAAAGTTTTATCTTCATCCTCTACTTCGTCTTCATTAGTAGCTTCTTCAATGGTTTGAGTTTCTTCCACCTCTCTAATGGTAAGAGTCATTTGGTTAGGACAATCCGCTTGAAAGTGCCAATAGCCATGACATTTGAAATGCTCTTTAGTGGCTCATAACAATCCCTTTACTCTTGTCAAGAGTTTTGATGGGTGTAGGGGTAGTGATAGCTTTGTTAGGGGTGAAGTAACCCTTAAGGGTACTCCATGGGCGAATAAAGGAAAGGGTTTGAAAGGGTTTTCGACCCTTAAGTTGCTTCTCAACCTTGATAGCTAGGTGGAACACATCATCAAAGCATAACTAAGGTTATAGATCCACCTTGTTAGCAGTGTTAGGAGATATCCTTTAATGAACCTAACAATCTTGAGTTCAGGTTCTTCATCCAAGCCAACCCGGATTTGGAGTTGTTCAAACTCCCTAATGTACTCTTCTTCCTTTAGATTGTCTTGGTTGAGAGAGGTGACCTTGAGGTAGAAGTTCTTGTTTGCACGAAGGGGGTAGAAATTGCTTGTCCATATGCTTCTTGAGCTTAGACTAAGTCTTGATTTTGGATTTGGCTTCTCTAGCCCTACTCTTCTTCAAGTGTTCATATCTCAATGAAACACACCCCTTCATCTTAAGAATGGCCAATTTGAAGGCCTTCTAATAATTGTAATCTTTGAGTTCAAAGATCATCTCGAGGGTTTGAACCCAATCAAGATAGTTCTCTGGGTTACGATTGCCATCAAATTCCAGAGTCTGCCTTCTTCTTTTTGGTCTTCCTTCCTCATCATCAAAGTCTTCATAAAGAAGAGTATTTGATGTCAAGAAGACGAGCATCGTAGCCTCGTCGGTAAGAGCTTCGTGGTGTGGATTGCCTTACTTGTGTAACCTCTCGAGTGAGCTTACTCATTTGCTCTTGAAGCTCTACAAGGGCCCTACCTATCTCAAGGGTTTGCTCAGGAGGAATGTTTCCGGGGTGAGAAGCTTCTCCCTTCCTAGCCATGGTAGTAATTTGTGAGATGAAAAAGGGAAAAGGATGAAAAGAAGTGAAGGAGTTGAACGAAAAAAGGGACCATCAGGCGTGGGGGTCATGACGGAGGGGTCGTGGTGGTCTCTGGAATGAAAAAATGAAAAAGGAACTGCCACGGTTATGTGGGTCATCACGGGCTGTCCGTGGAGGTGACTGCCTCGAGTATTTTCTGGATTTTTATGACGACTTTTTTGTGGAGTTTCTGGGTTGTGTTTGGTTTAAGAGTTATGTTTAGGCTATTTTAGGGTTCTTTGTGGACTAGATAAGAGATTTAGAGAGGGAGAACTAAAGGAAAAAATAAGATAGAATGGTAGGAAATTTAAGTAAATCAAAACACAAGATTGATGGATTTGTTGCTTAACAAGATGTAGGAACTTTTTGCTTTGATACCAAAATGATCCATGGTGAATTCCATGTGACTAAATAAAGGTATGAAGTGCATGTAGATAAGCCTGATAGATGTTGAAGACCAACCTTTTCAAAGATGAACCAAGAGAGAATTTTCAAATAAAGAAAGCTTCTGATGGAGAAGATTCAATACTTGAAATAAGTAGCAAGAAGATAAATCCACCCACCCTCTAATCGTCCAAAGCTTTAGCACCAAGGATTGGATTAAAGGGAAGAAGTCAAATCACCACCCTCCTTAGAGAGATAAAGAATTTGAGATTTTGAGGAAAACCAAGCTTTAAGCTCTCATATCATTCATCAAGTCTGAATTCTCATGGTGGTAATTAGGTATATAAATACCAAATTAGAGTGGAAATTATCTATACATTAGTGGTGTAAGTGGGCCAATGGGAGGCTTATAAAATACCCTAAAAAAATAAATCAAGATACTTAAGATAATTACAATCACTATGAGCTGTATTTTTCAGGATTCATCCTCCATCTTCTAAAGGCCCTTGTGTAGGCTCTACTCCACCAATGGAGGTGTTGCCACTTGTTGATTGTTTTTTCGTGCGTGAAGAATCATCCCATGCTAATTAATCTCCAAAATTACACCTGTAACCTCATCAATTAAGCCCATAATTAGAACTGTACATTTTTCAGTCCTGGACCGACCCTTGCTTAGTATTTAGCCCATAACTTCCTCCGTACTTGGAGTTTAAGTGTGATTCAAGTCTCTTGGAAAACATACATCTGGGACTTTCCATACATGTATAAGTTGTAGAAATCAAAGCTCATTTGCCTGGTTAAATTTGAGTTAGAAATAAAGCAAAGTATTATACCTAGAAACTGTAAATGAACTAATGAGGTGGTTTTGGGAGGATTAACTGGTTAACTCCTTATTTAGGGCTACCAAAGGCCCAACTACCTTCCCTAATCCTACTTAGACCTTATTAAGGGCCCCAAGTTTATATTAACCTAGGGGGACCTAGTCCTTGACCTAGGATCAGTATCGGACCAACTTGGTTCAAGACCCTCACTAGTGAGAGTAGGCCCAAGCTCGGAACTTGCTTCGCATCACTTAGGAACCCTGGATTTAAGAAGAGTGTAGTCAGTTTTCACAGTGATCAATCCTACATGAAGGGCACACAACCTTGATTAGCCATGAATCTACATCAAAGGTTCTCACGACTGAATCAACATCTGCCATATAAGATATTTATAGTTTGACCCTCGCCTGAATCAGGCTTAATCAACGTGGGGGCTCTACTCTTAAAGAAGGCTTTACGTAAGCATCATTATAAAATGGAAATCAATCCAACTTCAGGTTATCAAGTAACAAAGCCCAAGGGGATATAGCCACTAAGGACACATCATCTTGTGTATCTTAACATAAACGAATGCCTTAATGTCTAGGACATTTTAGAATTCAGTAATTTCCCATTAGAAGGAGATGACTTCAATACCTGAGCGATAAAAAGGTTAAACTTGAAGATGCGATGTCTCAATATCCCATGACACAAGGACCTCAAGGATCAATCTTGTAATAGCCCGACCCTAAATCATGTTTATTTATTTAATTAATCCATGTTATTAATTTTTTACATTTATTTATCTCATTTAATCATCCCAGTTGGGAGAATTCATTTTGGGTCCCGCAGTGCAATTCGAGTTTCATTTACTGTAACAATCTTGGGTGAATCGATATTAGGCCTCGGTAAATATGAATAAGTGATAAATTATTCTTCATAGTGTCACAAACATTTAATTTTTTAACCATGCAAAAATTTGGGCCCAAATTCATTAAGTTTGGCCCAATTTAATTGGGCCCGAATTGTGTTGGGCTCAAATTATGGCCTGAAAGTTTTGGTGCTATTAAACTAAGTTGATTACCATCATTATACCTAATTATTATTAGTAAAAAGTCACTTTTTGAGTAGATAAAATCAGCCAAACTTATCAACAAAAGTCAAGCTAGTAATGACCAAAAGCAAAGCAAACTTCTCTTCTCGTTCTTCCGCTTCATTCATGGCATCCCCCCTTGGCTTATCTTCCACCCTCCAGCCTCCTTGCCGCCAACAACCAGCCACCACCCAAACACCTTCCTACATCAAGCACCATCTCCATCTCTGTCTTTGATCACCAAGTGAGGTATACACGCCAATTTAATCTTGGTTAGCTTTGGTTTATGTTGAATTTTATCAATTTATCATGGATCATGTTATTTTGATAGAATAAATGTTAGCAGATGTTTATGTTGATTTTAGATGAGTTTAAATGCAAAAATATGTTGATCATAAGTTAGGGTTTTGGTGATTATGCATGGTTTGGATTCTTCTTGGCATCAAGCATGTTATTTGTATATACTTTGATGTAAAATGAATCTTGGATATGTTGTTTGACTTGGAAAATAACTTGAGGTGAGTTAGCATAAAGCATTGAATTATGGAAAATTTCTCCAATGGATGAAAGTAGGTTATTTAGCTCATATATGCAAATAAGTGTGATTATGGATGTATTTTGAGTGTTTTTGTAAAGAGAAAAATTGAAGAATCTATAAAGATAATTATGGAGTATGTTGGAGTAATACGGTTATGTAAGATGATAAGAAAAACAAAGTATTATTTACTGATTTTAAGGAGTGATTTTAGAAGGGGATTATGTGGAGAGAAGGGGGAAAACAAGAACAATAGGGCTGTGAACAAATCCGAAATAGGGTCACTTTGAGATTAAACTGGTACTATTTGGCCTATCAAAAAATTGTGATTTTTGACGGGTAGATACATCCATGAGTTATCTTTCAAATGCCTTATGAATCACTTCATTCCGAGTTGTGTGAAAAATGCTATGGCCATTTTTCTAAGACTACATAGGACAAACCCAAGCTATGCACAGTTGTGTTTCAGCTCAAATTTTAGGGCGGTGTTGTGGTAATTGGGTTTCGTACTATTAATGTTTAGGGCCGTGTTGTGCACAACTGTGAAAGATATGGATTTTCTAAAGGAGACCTTCAAATGGTAATATAAGGGAAGAAAGAAATCATGACATTTGGAAATATTATTAGGAGTTTCCATATAATTATGGATATTGTAAACAAATTACAAAGTTTATGAGTTCAACAACTTTGATTATGTATAGAGGCTCATATGGGTTGGAAAACCAAGTTACATGGGCATGAGAACGAAATTTGAAAAGTGAGGAGAGTAATTACTCAAGATCGGTGTATATAGGGCCAAGCTAAGGTTTTATGAGCTTTCATGAACCTCACAACAGCCCTCTTGGCATTAAACCTTTTATTATTCATCTTAGAAATATCCAAAACCCATATTCTATTTATATACATTAAAGTCCTTTCGTTATCACCTCGATTATTTCATTTTGCTCTATTTTGCTTCAATTTGTTTTACTTTGAGTTCAATGACCCTAACTTATTTATTTTTTAAAATCATTTTAGTATAACTTATCTTATATTGAATTGTTTGAATTGTGGATGCCCTTTTTATTAATCAATTTCCATAAAGTTGCAAATTATGGGAGTGAAAGTTGTTTACTAGTTGTATTTACCTATAACTACATTTGTTAAGCAGAAATGGGGCCTAACTTATCGTTTCCTGTTGTGCGTAAGCATTATCAAATAATATTGTATTTTAAAGACTTCAGGTACGTTCATTGCCTATATCTTTAGAAATCAGCACGTATTATCAAAATTATAATGTTTCAGTAAGTACATTAATGAATCGGTTTAATCAGTGGTTTGTCATATAATTAGTAGCCTTGTCAGTTATCAGTTACAGGGCATTGCCCTTCAGTTACCCGTGCGGCTTCAGGTCAGGTCCCTCGATCGGTTTGGCAGGTGTACACCTATCCATAGATCATAACAACATCAAGGGGGTTCACTATCAGATAATGACTAGCAATTGCAATTTAGGTTCATCTCATTCATTGTTTTAGCTTAAAATGAATTGCGAAGTGGGCGCCCAAGCAATTCGTTCAAAGATCTATTAACAATACAGGAATGCATGTGCTGAGCTTCGGCTCACAGTCCGAAATGCTTTTCATTTTTTATTTTAGGCAAATGCTCAGTGAATCGCCCTCATGCCACATACGAGCTGAAGAAAATAAGTTGAGCAACGAAATTTGGATGGATCAATAGTGACATAGTACATGCATATTTTACAGCTGTACTTTGAAATCTTCAGTAGACGGAGGTGTAGATTAGATGGTGAATTATTGTACTATGGTGTATTAACCTTATGTTGGTTAACAGTTGACTGTATATGGTTTGATCATATATGAATGTGTATGGTTGAAGCTATGCCTAACTATGTTATTTCCAGTACACATACTTCAAGCCTTGTCCTTTTGGACAGCGGTGCGCCCCGATCATTGGGTTTATCAGTTGTAATTGAGGAAATCAGAATAGTGATTGTAAACAGTGAAACATGCTTAATTAGGGGGCGTTACAAATCTACCGGCTCAAATGCCAATAAGTTCATAGGGACCTGGCTACAGGTCTTCAGGCTCACACGCCGACAAGATCACAAGGATATGGCTATAGGTCTTAGGCGTATACACCACCAAGTTCTCAGGGATCTACCCATAGATCTTTAGGCATCCACACCACTAAGGTTCAGCATTGGCTCTTGGCACAATGGGATATCGCTAGCTCCTGGCACAAAGGGACATTTAGAGATTGTTGGCTCTCGACACAATGGGACATTTCAAGACTGCTAGCTCTTAACACAATGGGACAACTGATAGTTCCTGATGCAATAGGATAAGCCGACATTGCTGTGCTTGGCATAATGGGACACCCCTAGATCCTGGCACAATGGTACATTTCAACACTGTTGATCCCCAACACAATGGGACATCCCAACAACAGGCTGGCTTATGGAACAATGGGACAACTACTGGTTCCTAGCACAATAAAACATTTCGACATGGTTGGCTCCTAATAGGACACCACTGGCTTCTAACATAATGGGGCATTTCAATGCTATTGGCTAGGCACAATGGGACATTTCACCATCAAGATTTGCTAGACCAGTAAAAGGTTCACTAATCTGGTATCAAGGGTAATCCACTAGACCGACGAGTGGTCCGCTAATCTGACATCAAGGGTAACATGCTAGACCGATAAGAGGTCCGCTAATCTGGAACAAAGGATAGATCCACTAAACCGGCGAAAGGTCTGCTACTTCGATGACAAGGAAATCCGTTGGTGAAAGGTCTGCCACTCCAGTAATAAAGAAATATGCTAGACTGGTGAAATATCCGCTACTTTGGTGACAATGAAATCCGTTAGACCAGCAAAAGGTTCGCTACTCTAGCAATAAGAAAATTTGCTAGACCAGTTAGGGGTCAGCTAATCTGGCATCAAGGATATGTCCACTAGACTAGTGAGAGGTCTGCTAATTTAGCATCAAGGGTAGATTCGCTAAATCGGTGAGAGGTCTACTAATTTGGCATCAAAA
Organism: Selenicereus undatus; assembly: GCA_017589665.1. Taxonomy (NCBI): domain Eukaryota; kingdom Viridiplantae; phylum Streptophyta; class Magnoliopsida; order Caryophyllales; family Cactaceae; genus Selenicereus; species Selenicereus undatus. The sequence continues at coordinate 38,461,096 of JACYFF010019584.1, forward strand.
AGTGGTTCTCTAAATTCGATTGTAAATTCAGATTTTATCGAATAAAACTTAAGGATCCCACAAGTCCTCCGGGAATAAATCTTTGATTTTTATCTCCTCTTTATCGAGGAACCTATCAATCATATGCGTGTTGCGAAGCACGTAGCTTACCATTATATATATAGTAAACGGAAAATGACATAGATTTTCTAAGAAGTCTACTCTTTTGAAATCATAATGAAGATTGAGGGCTTTATTAGTGTCTAAATCTCTAAAGGAGATTCCATAACCAGGACACGTAATAAGTCCTATATTTTGGCAACCTATGTTTCCCTTGAGAATACTAAATAAGGCCACTTCTCTGTTGGAAATTCCGTTATGCATAAGTGCAAGTATAACGGATGTGTCTAAGCCTTTTTGAAAGCTTTTCTTAAGATGAATTCTTTCCTCTCCAAAGAGTATACAACCAATTTTGCATTGGTCTTTCTCTAGGATTTCTTTCAATTTTTGTATTGTCTGTTCATAAGTTATGAGTGGTAATTGTACTTGTCCAATGGCAATTTGTCCTAGAATGGAGCACTCTTGGATACTAGTTCCAAAGTATTGTATATTCCTTCTTTCGAAAGTTTCTAATAAGCTTTTCTTAAAAACTTCATTGGGCTATATTTTCTTTTTTTCCCAATATTTTTGATAGTTCTTTCTATCAAGAATTACGTCTTTTGAATACATACCTAAAGCTTTACCTTGTTCATAGTTGAGTTGCTTAGTTTGACTCATCTTAAGAATTGCTGATATTAGTGAAGACTAGAATTTCGTCTTTGGACTTGATTTCGGTGTACAATATTTCTTCGTAACCTATAAATTGCACAAACATCTCGTTAGAGTACATCTCTATAAAAGCTATTTGCTTTGGGTATTTGTCAACATAATGCCCTTTTTCATTACAATCCCGACAGCAACAGTCTTGCTTCTGGGCTTGTTTTGATGCTGGTTTGGGCTTGTTCTTTTTCTTGTTTCTGAAGAACTTCTTTTTCTTATTGGCGGGTTCTTTACCTATTTCCCCTTTTTCTTTTTAGCTTTAAACTTCTTCTTTTAGAAGTTTTTGGATATCCGTCAGTTAGTTCACCGGTCACTGACGCAAAGACATTAGGATCAGGAATAGCAACTCGTAAAGCTAACCCATAAACACAATCATACTATGATTCGCATATGGCAAGTAGTGACGAGGAGAAGCATCAAGGTATAGATACCCACATGAATCTTCAAGAAGTAGAAGAATTGAAGGATGGAATCTTTTTGTTCACCCAAGACATGTGTGCCCTTTAACAAATGTTGGAGCAATGTTAAATATCAGTTGTGTTACTAATGTAGAGGAGTAATAAAAGATTGGTAAAGTCTTTATTAATTTATCAAGGGGCCACTAGAACTGAAGGAGAATGATTAAATGCATTTATACCCTTAACCTCGATGGAAAAGTGTATGAATGGTTTGACACACTACTTGAAGAAACCAAAGCAACGTACCCAGCACAAACTACCACAAATGATGCCAAAACAATCATCAACACAATTAAAAATGAAATTCGAAGGGAATTTCTGGAGAATATTACCTTCAACATTGAATCAAAGAAAAGCATAAGAAAAAGCAAAAGTATCTTATGACGCTCTATGAGTGACCAATTTGTGACATCAATTTCTTTGATGCAAATGTTTGTGAGTTTGAAAAATATTGCTCCCAAGCTAAGGTAGCAACAGCTAATCAAAGTTCATTAAACTTTCACAATGACATGTTCTTCACTAAGCTACCATTCCAATGGAGTGAGCTAATTCTAAGCAAATGGACAAATACTGAACGACCCAATAGAACATATACTCTAGGAACTAGAACAGAATTTGCTAGAATGACCCTAGCAGACGAATGCGAAAAAGCATGGAAACGTAGAAGAGTCCAAAAGGATCAAAAGAAATTGCTTTATAAAGAACAAATGTATTTTCCCAGCAAATTTGCATTACACTGCAATTGGATTTTATTTAATTTTAGCAGGATTTCTTCCTCTTTTGAGGAATTGGCCTCTGCATATTCCTTCTCTAGTTATTCTAGAGTGTAAAGGTTTGGACCATATTGCTTATGGAAGGGTATCCTATTTTCATGGAATCTAACGATGGAGCAAATTTTACCTTTTTTTATCACTATTTATTGTTCCTTATTCATCTTGGTCTTTTCCAGAAATAACTTTTGGATTTCTCCAAGACCTTCATAGATATATACTAGTTTTTTTTTTTTATTATCTATGTTTATGCCATCAGGGCAGTTTTCCATAGCTCCTTATATCCTTAGTTGTTGTTTGTCATCTAGAATAAATAATATTGTGTCTATTCTATCTATTTTTATTATTATTCTTTTTACTACGTTATGTAATTTATTCATTTTCATTCAATTTGTGTTAGTCAATTTAACATCTTTATAACAATATTTATAAGACTTTTGTCATGTCCTTACTCATTTAAGAGTTTTAAATATTCTAATTTAGCTGATTGTTTCCCTAGATATCTTCTTCTTCTAAGAGCTCAAACGGTTAAAACCTTCCAAAGTTGATTCCTCTTTCACAATAATTAGCTAAGGGTTTTTTTTCAATGATTTTGAAATTAGACAATACTTTTGGCAGATTATCCATTGCTACCTATTTTAGATAACGAATTTCTAGATGGTTCGTTAAGAGGTTCTTCAATAAACCATACTTCATTTGCTAAATCGACTTGTTGTAAAACAAAAATTCCCAATTTGTTTTTTGGCAGTATCCTAGGTTCTTTGGATATGAGGTATCTTCATTTAATATCTTTGCAGATTATTATTTTGTTTTTTTTATAAACTAACCATACTTTATATTTTTAGTTTTTTGAAGTCATCTAACTCCGTTTTCGAGACTACTTTTTGCAATATGATATTCTTATGAGTTTCTTAATTAAATCCTTTGACTTCGTTCATGACTTTGTTTTCTTCATGAACTGATAGATTGTTCAAACTAGGCAGTTCTAATGGATTGCTAGGATTTGCTTCATTCATAATAGTAACATTAAAGGGATCATCTAGATTTCCTAATTATTCAAATTCGACTCTTAGCCAATACACATATTCAATTAGCCTTTCTTTGACTTGAATTATATATAACCATCTTGTAGTTTTTCTTTAACCTTTGTTAGCCCTTGTTGAGCTTCTCATAGCTTAATATTGTCTTCATGATTATTGGGATTCATATTGTACGGAAAGGTCTCAAGAAGCTCAATAAAACAAACAGTAATATTATCATACGCACCAATAACACTATTACTACAAGCATGCTCTATTCTTGATCATAAGAGCAATGAAATCCAGTACCTTACTGAGCATTACCTATTTCACCTAACATACTCTTTTCCTTGGTGGCTACTTACAGTAGTGTCAAAGGTATGCCAAAGCCTTGACAAAGCTACAGACTATCAATAATTCCTTGTGATTTTGAAAGGGGTCACTAAGAAATGATTCAGTGGGCTCACACTAGGGAGCGTCACTAGCTTCAAGGAGTTGTGCATCTACTTTGTGAGCCAATTCATCACAAGTTGCGAAGAAAGGCAAACAAGCATATACCTATATGAGATCAAGCAAGGGAAGAATGAATCCTTGGCCGAGTTCATTAAGCTGCTTAACCAGGAGGTAATGCTCATTTTGGATATGAAAGATGGCATGGCGTACACCTTCTTCCTCAACGGACTATGGAATGGATGGCTTAAATTCTTGCTCGCTGAGCAGAAGGGGACTACACTCATAGAAGCCCTTAACAAAGTTGGGGACTTCATTATGACGACTGAGATTTGCACAAAAATTGGCAATGGTAAAGTAAAAGGCAGGATTGAAGAAAGAAACCAGATCAGGCCAAAAGGACATAGAAGAATGAGAACTAGGGTTAATGCTTTAACGTAGATCCTTAGAGTATCCTTATGGAGATAAAGGGACACCCTATGCTAAGGAAGCCACATCCCATGGATGCGCTGTCCAAGCCACATAACGGTGCAACATACTAAGAATTTCATAAGAAAATGACTAAACTAGTTCAAAGTATCAGGAGTTAAAGAGGCCCTCCACGAACTCGAAGATATTAGAAAGATAGACTGATTCCTCAAAATAGGCCCGAAGGCCTTAGTAGAGGGAAAACCCTGCTCTGGAAGAGGCCCCCACAAGAGAGGTGCTCTAAAGAAGTAGTGGATATCATAGTTGGGAGATATGCCGAGGGCATCTCCCATGCAATGTGGAAGGCCCAAATGTGTAGCATGCAATTGGTGATGACCACTGACGGCCGGGGGAGGGGGGGACACCTTGAAGGTCCCAACCATGGATTTTAGTAAGACCGGTTGTCATGGCCTCATCAGCCCTCATGATGATTCAATTTTATGGAGTTGAGGTGGCCAACGCCCTTATTCGAAGAATTCTAATCCACAATGAGCTTGGTTTAAATCATCATTTAGGAATCGATAAGTGCTTATCGTATATATTATTTTAGGGTCGTTTTGCTACATTTTTAGGAGAATTATGTGCTTTAAGTTACCATTTATACTCCTATTCTCATCTTATGCTTGGGTATGGTTGTTTGATGCTATTTACAGGAATTTGGATCATTTTAACCTAGCATTTGACCCTCATTTGAGTGTATTTTTCCCCTCAAGATGCCCATGAGATGTTATGCCCATGGAGCAAGAGAAGAGCAAAAAATTTGGTTCTAGCCAAGACCACAACCCAACTGTGGTGCCTACCACGCATCGTGGTAAGTTGTGTAACTGTGGCCTCTTATTTTTCCTTTTGGTGTATGGCTGAAAATGCTCATGGTCTTCTTTATAAACTCGTCCCTCAGCGGCAGAAAAAAGAGAAGCATATCTTAGATAGTCATTTTCCTTCCCAAAGTTTCAGTCTTTGTAGTTAGGATTTTAATTTTATTTTTGTGCAAGTGAGAAATCTTGAGTGAGGAGTTCGGTTTTGTTGGTAGTTTGAAGAGTTTGTTGAAGGCTGTCATTGTCAAGCCCTTCCCTCTTAGATATCTCTGAATCATTGGTTAGTTGTTGAATTTTTAATCATGAGTGAGTACTTTATTTTGTCTGGGGATTTGTTTATTAATGGAAATACAGTTGGATCATGTTATATTCAATAGAATTGTGCTTTTGTTTCATGATTGATCTGATTTCATTTTATCAAGTGATTAGGGCTGTTTATCAGTCCGAGACCAGACCGGCCTGGACTGAAAACCAAATTAAGGTAAAATTGTGGACCGAGGACTGGATCGGTCCAAATTCGGTGCAGTCCGGACCAGACCGAGCAGAACCCGGACTGGACTAAGACCTGACTGAATTTGGACTAGTCCAGTTTGCTGCCTGCGGACCTACTGTAGTTAGCAATAGTATAGAAGAAATTGTAACGAGACATTTTTTTTTACCCTTCAACTACGTAGATAAAATTGGAATTTTTCCTGCCAAGCAATTTTCACATGATTAACAATCACAATAAGCAGGCTTTGAATCCCATGTCAAGTTCTTGACCATCTAAGTTCTTACCAATGAACATGTTCTTGTTGATCCTGGGCTAATTTACCAAACTAATACATCCATAGCACAAATCTAAAACAACTCTCAAACTTCAAAAATTTAATACATGACCAACTGAACTTTAAAGTTAATTACGTAAGTAACATAACCAAAGTTTTAAATGTTAAGCATGTTCTTTTCTCAAATCCTATCAAGTGACTCAATCTTCAAACCAGTGCCGATGCGAATCCCAAACTTGAAACCACTGTCTTGGATTTGGAGAAGGATTTTGTTGCAAGAATGTGCTCCTCTCTCAAATGTTCAACTAATTACTCAAGTAGTTCATGAAATAAATAGATGATAGAGTTAGTAAATATCAAAACCAACAATTAATTTAACTAAGAAAAATAATAAAGATACTAAGATAGTAATATAATATAAAATTAACACAATTGAAAGCAAATTACCTCAATATTAAATGTTCAAAGTGTCACCCACATCAATCACATTATCCTTAAGACTCAATTTACCAAGATCTAAATTAAACACAATAAAAAGAGCAAAAATAAAAGTTAGAACATGTAACCATATAAAGCAAATAAACCAAATTAAAAAAGAAAAGAAAAATTGAACATTACCCTTATCAAGGTCCCGTAATTCATCAAAATATTCTTCCATATCTAATCTACTGCTTGGCCTAAGCCAATCTTGTGCAAATATAAGAGCTTGGACTATCTTTTCACAATCAAACCAAACAAAATTCTTAAGTTAACATAAGATAAATGAGTTATAAATTTATAATACATACAAAGAAATAAACTAATTAATCATTTACCTTTGGAGTTAAAGAAGTTCTAAATGAATCAAGAGTACGTCCTCATGCACTGAATGTCGACTCTGATGCAGTTGTAGAAACAGGCACGACCAAGACATTATAAGCCATACGGGCAACCACGGGATATCGAAGACCATGCACTTTCCACCATCCCAATACATCATCTCCTACTTCATCCTCTTCAAGTCCCTCATTTAGGTACTTTTGCAACTCATTCTTGATGATTCCTCTTCCTCCATCTAGCCCTTTAACTTCTTTCTTAACTGTTGTGCATAAGAGGCAGCTCCACTAGACGCATTACCGTTGTCAACTTCAAGTTGTGTCCCACTACTTTTCCCACTTTGAGGAGTCAATGGCTTGTACAATTGCTAATAATCATCATAAAAGTTTCTAATTTCTCTCTCACTTTCAAAACTATAGCACTACCTTGTACTTCACCAAACAAATCACACAGAGAAACATTAAGACCCGCCAACTTGTACCTAGGATCAACGATGGGAGAAATATACACCAAAGGGTTCATTTTCTCAGATGTGCCATAGTACTTATCATATTTGATCCTTATCCTCTTGGCCATTTCTTTAAAGTTTGTGACTCTAGATCCAATATCCTCAATTTCGTCACTTTCTTCATCATTAGCATTAATGGTCTCAATAACTTGCTCCAAGTTGTTTAACATAGTATGAACGGCCACAATCTCAAAGAAAAGCAAGTTGGATGTCACATATGAAGTACCAGAAAAATGCAAAATAACATTATAAAAAACCTCCAAAAAAACTAAGTGTTTAACTTGTTTGTAATCATTATAGCTAGGAGGTCTATTGGCATCATCATCTTTTGCCAACTCTACATTATAATAAGGGTCTCTTTTTCTATACTTTGTGAATACATGCTCAAAGACCAAAGTAATGCTAAGCATCTTATAAGTAGAGTTCCGTTTAGTGGGAACATCAAGAGACAAAGAAGCCTTGAATTCAATTTTTTCTACAGCTACACATTTTTGAAATCTTTGCAACTTACTCGGAGATGGCCTAATAAACCTCACAGTAGCTAGAACGCACTTCATTGACTTCCCAACAACCTTCAACCTATCCCATACAACCAAATTAAGTATATGTGAAACACACCTAAATGTAAGAATTCTCCACTAGAGAAAAGAAAATGACCATGTTACTGAAACTCACCAATAAGGGCAGTACAAGTAATGCGATTGCTCCCAGTATTATCAACAGTAATAGTGAATAGTTTAGATGCTAAACCCCAATCCTCTAAATACTTTCCAAGAACAAGAGCAATATCATTGCCTTTATGACTAGAAATTGCACAAAAATTTAATATTTTCTTATGCAATTTGCAATCATTATCAATAAGGTGAACAGTTATAACCATGTAGTTAATCCTCTGAAGTGAAGTCCATGTGTTTGTTGTCACACAAACCCTTTGACATGAATGCATAAGATATTCTTTCAATTTCACTCTTTCATCCACATAAATGTGATAAATATCTCTTGCAATGGTAGTGCGTGAAGGCATATTAAGTGAAGGACAAAATATAGGCATATGAAGTGAAGGACAACATACATACGCTGTAAGGGACTCCGTGATGATTGATCTAATCGCAATATGGACTTAAAAAGTACACTTTGCACCTAAAAATAACTAAAGAAATCACAATCAAACCAAAGCAAAGTCCTAAGTGACCAAGATATCACAATCAAACCAAAAACAATCCATCATTTAACTTAGCAAACTCACATACAAGCTCCAGTACATATATGATATATCGTACTCAATAGTTAAGCAAATCATAACACCCCCTACCATGTCCTAATTCCTCAGTCACTTTCATAATGTAAAACTTGGATGTACAACACATATAATACAACCTTTGTACAAGAAATTTAGATATGAAGTACATATTGTGTTAATGGAGTGAGAAAAGGGGCATCAGATTATCAACAGGCTCGTAAATGGACCACATTTGAGTTTTCATTGAAAAGATCATATCTGAGTCTTTAATCTTCATTGAAAATTAATATTGTATTGTAACTTTCTTTGCCAGTAGTAATTTCAATGACACCCACTGCCCGTTAGCTTATTCAATTCCTTCGTCTAAACTTATGTGTTCCTAATCCTGCAATTCGTATACTTAATTATAATTTGATTTGCAACTTGCAAGTTATGAGTTATGACTATTATAAATCAAGAATAAGATGATTTAGAACAAAAACATTAATAAAAAATTAGATAATGTTGATTTGATTATGGAGATACAACTATTCAACCCCGTCCTAGCCATCCATCATTAAGTCTAGTAATCAGAATTTCAGATGATTCAAATCAGAGAAAAGGGATATTTGATATGAACTATGAAGCTCTACAATGATTCAACAAAGAATACAATAATGAAGTTTTCAATCAAAATGCCAATCTGGATTCTAGAGGTACAAAACAAAAGGAACAACAAATGCAACAAATATAATATGGATTCTGAGCAAAGCAAGCCAGAAAATGAACCGAGTAAACTCACAAATCATTACAAATTTGCGCAGCAACAGGGGACAATGACGTGTCGACGTCTGGAATGTGGCTAGCCATCTGCTGCCACCCATCGGGGGACTTTGGGGGCAATGAGGCTGTGACTGTGCCGTCTATGCGCGTGCTTGAGAGTGTGACCGAGAGGAGGGGACGAGAGCTGAGAGAACTTAGAGAAGAGCTAATCGTCATCGTCGAAGGATTGAGGGACAATGAGGGAGTGCCGAAAGGCTAAAACGACTATCAACCGCGTGGGCTGAGACTAAGAGCGTGAGAGGAGAGGATGAGAGCTAGGGCTGAGACTGAGAGCGTGGCTGTGAGAGGAGAGCGAAGGTCTTAACTGAAGACGTAGGGAGGCAGCGAACAACTTGAAATTGAAAAGTGAAAAAACTCCAAAACAAACCCTAGATAAAAGGTCTGTGGTCCGGTCTACAGTTTGCCCGGTTTGGACTGGGACCGGACCGAAGACTGAACTTGGACGAAAACAGGACCATAAATCTGACCGACTAAGCCCGGTCTGGTCCGGTCTGGTCCAGATCAATCTTCGATCCGATTGCGGTCCAGACCGAATAATGAACAAGCCTACAAGTAATCGTATTATGAGTGGATTTTGGCTAAATTTTGCTTGCACCATTGAAACAATTGAATGAAGAGCTGAAAGGTGAAGTTGGATTGTTAGACTGCTTGATATGACCTAATAAATTGATGACTCGAAACAAAGATTTGCATGTTGGGAGGACAAGAGAGTCATAAAAAATATTGAACTTAGATTAAGACTAGTTAGTTTGAAATGACGACCTTGGTTTAGTTTAAGAAATTTGGTTAATTTCGAAAGAATAGACTAAATTCTAAATAGATTGTAATTCCTCGAAATTATCCAATTGGCGAAAAGCTCATATTTATCATATTGATGCAACACTTTTCTTAACTAAATAAATCCCTAAAAAGCGTTTCTCCTTGATTGAATTTAGAATCAGTTAATTAGAAATTGTTAAATCAAAATTCCTCGATTAAGTTATTGCTTCGCATTTTTTGATAGAAAGAACGCAATAGATTACTTTGGTTCCTAAGGACGATATTTTTTCTATACTATGACACCCGTGTGCTTGCAGAAGTGGCCAAGTTTTTGGCGCTATTATCGGGGAGGACCAATTTGTTAACTATTGAGTTAGTCTTATGAAATTGACTAAATATTTTGTTTTTTATCTTTTATTTTTATTTTCTGGTTTGATTGTGTTAGTAGTGTTGGTGATAGTGCTTGCTGGAATCTTCCCCGTTTATGCGAAGTTCATTTCTATACGAACCCGATCCCGAGATCAAGAGGACTTTCCACTTAAGGAGGAAGAAGCTAAAGATTGAAGAACAAAGATGTGAGGCTAGAAGAACTTCAACAAATATGGCGGGAGGAGGAGGTGACCAAAGAAGGACCCTTAGGGACTTTGTTACCCTTGGAGTCTAAGAAATTGCGTCAAGCATCGCCCGCGCTAATATTGATGCAAATAATTTTGAGCTCAAGTCAGCTCTCATTTCCATGGTGCAACAATCCCAGTTTGGACGCACTCCTTTAGAAGACTCGAATTCACACTTTTCAGTCTTTTTAAAGGTGTGCAACACGTGAAGCTTAACGAAGTCTCCACCAATGCGATCCGACTGCAATTATTTCCCTTCTCACTGAGGGATAAAGCAAGAGCTTGGCTGCATTCTCTGCCTTCAAGATGTATCACCACGTGGGATGAGCTTACTAGAGCTTTCCTCGCCAAGTTCTTCCCACTAAGCAAAACAGCAAGTTTGAGGAATCAAATCACCAACTTCACGTAAAGGGATGATGAGGCGCTCTACGAGGCTTGGGAGCAGTTTAAGGATCTACAGCGTTTATGCCCCCATCATGGTTTTCAACGATCGATGATTATTAAGCTTTCTATAATGATGTGAACCAACTTTTAAGGTCCACTATCGATGTGGAGGTCGGAGGAACTTTGACGAATAAAACTGAATACGAGGCCTATTATTTGATTGAGGAGATGGCACTCAATAATTTTCAATGGTCCACCAAACGAGGCCAACCTAAACGGGTTGGAGGTAAACTTGAAGTTAATGCACTTTGCTTTCTGCTAAAGTTGATGCTATGACTCAAAGGTTGGACCGTATAAATGTTAATGTTGTGTATTCTAGTGCCCCTCCCCCATGTGAAATTTGTGGTTTTATTGAACATGTAACTTTGAATTGTCAAGTTGGAAGTCCTTTTTCCTAAGACTCAAGTGAAGTCAATTATCCAAAACTTCAACTCGAGACCAGCCAATGACCCTTACTCTAGTACCTACAATTTGGGTTGGAGGAATCACCCGAATTTCTCATATAGGTTTAATCCAAACCCTTTGAATATGCCCCCAATGAATGCTAGGACACCCCTCGGTTTTCAAAGACCTCCTTTCCCGCCACAAGTACCCAAAGTCTAATTTAGAGGCTATGATGGGTAGTATGCTTCTGACACAATAAAAGCAAGATGAGTATATTAAGTAATTAGCCTCTAAGGTTGATGTGCTTACTACTCACAACAAGATATTGGAAACTCAAATTGCCGAACAAGCTAGCTTTTCATCTACGCCTCCGGATAGACTTCCTAGCAAGCCCAAACCTAACCCTCGTGAGCAATACAATGCTGTGACTTTGAGAGAAGGGAAACAACTAGAGGGACCTAAGGGGGTTTCCACTGATGAGTCTTTACATAATAAGAATGAGCATATTGACAATCTTGAGAAAGAGGTGTCTACACCCTCTAAGGAGGTGATTGATGATGTTGTGCATAAGTCTGATAAGGTTCCTAAAGACCTTAAGATCACTTCCCCAAAACCTTACATCCCACCTTTACCATTTCCTCAAAGGATGGCCAAAGCTAAACTTGATTTGTAATTTAGGAAGTTTTTAGAAGTCCTTAAGAAACTCTACATAAGCATTCCATTTATTGAAGCTTTGACTCAAATGCCTTCATATGCTAAATTTTTGAAAGAAATTCTGTCTAACAAAAGAAAGCAAGAAAAGCATGAGACTGTTGCTTTGATTGAAGAGTGCAACGCAGTGATCCAAACCAAGCTTCCTACTAAGCTGAAGGAACCTGGTAGTTTTTCAATTCCCTACCTGATAGGGAATGTGTTTATAGACTGTGGTTTGTACGATTTAGGGTCAAGTGTGAGTTTGATGCCCCTCTATATGTATGAAAAATTAGAGCTAGGAGATATGAGGCCGACTATGATCTCCTTACAATTGGCGAATCGTTATGTGAAATACCCTATGGGTGTTTTAATGGATGTTCCAATAAAAGTAGGAGATTTATACGTGCCGGTAGACTTTGTGATTTTAGAAATGGAAGAGGATATGCGCACCCCCATCATTCTTGGGAGGCCATTCCGGGTCACCGCTGGGTGCCGTATTGATGTGAAAAACGGTAAGCTATCTTTTGATGTGGGCGATGATCATGTGGAGTTTAACTTGTTAAAGGCTGCTAAATTCTCTTCCATTTCGGGATGAGTGTAATAAGATTGATGTGGTTGATAGCTTGATATGGGAAACCATGTCTAATCTTGATTCTAATGATCCTTTTGAGTGCTTGGATGTTGAGTAATAGTACTACTAAGAATGAAAATTCTGAAGTAGCCATGTGTGCTCAACTTCTGGAAGCCTCTCCACCAATTCCGCCTTGCGTTGCTAAGGTGAACCATTAAAAGATGAAAATAAGCCCTTGTCTTAGGAGGCGAAAGCTCCCGAGGTAGACCTAAAACCTCTCCCTTCGTCCTTGAGGTATGAATTTTTTGGACCCAACTCTACATATCCTCTGATTATGAATGCAAGTTTGAATACATCTCAAATTGAATCTTTGCTTAGAGTACTTAGAGAACATTGTAAATCCATATGATACAATCTTGATGACCTAAGAGGAATTTATCCTTCTTTGTGTATGCATTGAATCTTAATGGAAGATAGCTATAAGCCTTCAGTTGAACACCAAAGAAGGTTGAACCCTAGCATGTAAGAGGTGGTCAAAAAGGAAATGTTGAAATTGTTTAAAATGAACATTATCTTCCCTATCTCCGATAGTATGTGGGTAAGCCCGTCAATAGTGTACATAAGAAAGGAGGGATAGCTGTCGTTGTCAAAAATGAAAATAATGAGCTAATTCCCTTTAGGACTATCATAGGATGGCGTATGTGCATTGATTATCGGAAGTTGAATAAAGCCATCCATAAAGATCACTTGCCCCTTCCCTTCATTGACTAAATGCTTGAAAGGTTGGCTAAGAACTCATATTTTTGCTACTTAGATGGATATTCAGGGTTCTTTCAAATCCCTATCCATCCTAATGACTAAGAAAAGACTACTTTTACATGTCCTTATGGTACATATGCATATAGAATTTTTAAGTGCAACCTATGACCGTTGCTTGAATAACTTGTCCAAGGTCTTGCAAAGATGTGAATATGTGAATTTGGTCATGAATTGGGAGAAGTACCATTTTATGGTGCGAGTGAGGGTTGTCCTTCGTCATGTTGTCTCTAATAAAGGCATTGAAGTTGACAAAGCAAGGGTGGAGGTCATTGAAGAATTGCCACCACCAACTTCTGTAAGGGGTGTAAGGAGATTTCTTTCACATGTTGATTTTTACTGGTAGTTTATAAAGGATTTTTTAAAAATTGCAAAACCTCTCACACAATTGCTTATCAAGGATGTGCCTTTTGAGTTTAATGAAGAATGTTTAAGTGCTTTTCACAAGTTAAAAGAGGCATTAATCATAGCTCTAGCAATGCAAGCTCCGGATTAAGAGCTACCTTGTGAAGTGATGTGTGATGCAAGTGACTATGCAATGGGCGTCATTCTTGGCCAACGAAAGGACAATAAGCCATATGCCATATGCTAGGCGAGCCGCGCTCTTGATGGGGCTCAAATGAATTATGCCACGGCGAAAAAGGAATTCTTGACGGTTGTCTTTGCCTTGGAAGATTTTTGATCTTACTTGATCAATTCCAAGGTCATTAGTTTTACTGATCATGCTGCTTTGAAACACTTAATGAAGAGATCTGACTCATCTGATGGTCCTCCTTCTTCAAGAGTTTGATTTGGAGATTAAAGACAAGGCCGGGTTGGCAAATGTGGTTGTCGATCATCTATCTTGCCTAGGCCCCAGGGCTACTCCTAGTGAAGAGCTCCCCATTGACGACTCCTTCCCTGATGAGCAACTCTTCACCATTTCCCACCAAGCTACTCCGTGGTATGCTGATTTGATTAGCTTTAAAGTGTATTGGGTGCTACCTCCAGGATTGTCCTCCTAACGAAGGAAGAAATTCTTTTTCGATGCCAGATACTATGTGTGGGAAGAGCCTTTTCTTTACAAGCTATATGGAGATAGGATCTATAGAAGATGCTTGTCGGAAAATGAGGTTCGTAGTGCCTTGCAGCATTGCCACGCTTCAACCTATGGAGGGCACTTTGGACCAGACAAAACGATTGCGAAAGTATTCTAAGTAGGCTTCTATTGGCCCTTGCTTTTGAAGGACATAAGAAAATTTGTAATGACTAGTGATAGATGTTAGAGAATGGGTAACATTACCAGGAGGCATGAGATGCCTCAAAGTGGCATGCTTGAGGTAGAGTTGTTTGATGTATGGGGGATTGACTTCATGGGTCCTTTTCCTCCTTCCCATAACAACCTTTACATCCTTGTGGTAGTTGACTATGTTTCTAAGTGGGTGGAAGCCATTACCACCCTAACAAATGATTCCAAGGTTGTCATTAAGTTCTTCAAGAAGAATATTTTCACAAGGTTTGGCATGCCAAGAGCTCTTCTAAGTGACAATGGAACACACTTTTGCAACAAGCCTCTTGAGTTACAATTAAAAAAATATGGGGTGCTTCACAAGGTTGCTACGCTTTACCATCCCCAAACAAGTGGGTAAGTGGAGCTCTCAAATCCAGAATTGAACAACATATTGAAGAAAATGGTGGATCAGTCCCACAAATATTGGTATCTCAAGCTTGATGATGCTCGTTGGACCTATCGCACGACCTACAAGACTCCTTTAGGCACCACTCCATATCGTTTATTGTTTGGGAAGCCTTGTCACTTGCCCATAAAGATGGAGTATAAGGCATATTGGGCTACAAAGACACTCAATTTTGATCTTAAAGCAGCCAAAGAATGGAGATTCTTTCAATTGAATGAGCTAGATGAACTACGATTGGAGGCCTATGAGAGTTCACGCATCTACAAAGAGCGAACTAAGAACTGGCATGATAAACCTATCATAAAGAAGAGGTTCGAAAAAGGTGACACGGTCCTATTATTCAACTCAAGACTGAGATTATTGCTGGGCAAGCTGAAATCCCAGTGGTCGGGACCATTTCAGGTCAACAAAGTTTCACCTAGTGGAACAGTTGAAGTATGGAGTAATTCTACCGGTGCACTCATAGTTAATGGACAACGATTAAAACGATATCATGTGGGACAACCTATTGATAAAGCTAATGTCCATACACTCACTAATCCGGATCAAGTATACAAGTATGGTCAAGCTCTTGGCCTTAAAAGAGCGCTTCTTGGGAGGCAACCCAAGCCCTTTTTCTTTTCTTAGCTTTGATTTTCATTATTTTTTGTAGTTTTTCATAAAAAAGAAAAAAAATTGGAAACCAAGAAAAAGAGACACAAAAAAGGAAAGAAGGATAAGAATAGAATAAAGGAAACAAACAAGGAAAAAAAATAAAATTATTTGGTACCACGGAGCAGCACAGCACCACAGCCGTAGGGTGCCAAACTAGGAAACCAAATTTTTTTTGGTGTCAGTAAGCACCACGGTTCGCCCGTGGTGAACCCCACGGACCATGGTGGTCTACTACAACCTGCGGCCAAGGGTTTTGACCGCGGTGACCATTCATTGTCCCCCATATTCATCTTCTTCTTCGACTCTCTCTCTCTCTACCTGTCTCATTCTCTGCTAAACCCACCATTACCAAACCTTTAATTCGTCCTCATTCCTTCTCATTTTTACTCCATTTTCACTCAAAATCATCCCTCTTTACTTAATCCTTTTCTTTCTTCCACAAATTTCATCTCAATCTACTTCTTCTTCTTCTTCAAACTCATCCACCTTCACTCATCCTCCATGACCATCTTCTTCTCTATCTAATTCTTCTTCTTTTTACCTAAATTCTTCATTTTTCTTCCTCAAATTTTATTATTTAGGATTTAGTTCCAATTTTTTGTTCTATATTTGCAACAATGACACCTACCAAAAGACAAAGGACTGTCAAGGAGGTTGGATCATCAAGCTAAGCACCATCTCGGCCTCAACAGACCTCCCGAACCTCCATCAATGCACGCGCGTAAGGTAACATTCCTCGTCCCCTCGGTTTAACCAACCCTGATCATGTTGTTAAATATAATTGTTTGAATGAACTCATGATTGTGGAAACTCGCTACTATGATGAGGAATTGTTAGGACGTTTAGGATTGTTAGATGATATTAGGTGGTTGTTTGCACGGGGTGGTATGGGGCATTTCATAGAAATAAAAGAACATACATACCGGGACCTTACGTTACAGTTCCTGAGTACACTCCATGTCAAGGTCACTAGAGGGCCTCAATATCAAGCCGAGTACATTTCATTTTATTTGTGAACAATTATATGAGTTGAACTTTGGTACCTTCAATGGTATATTTGGTTTTTTAACTAGTATGGATTTACCAAACCGACAAGTCCCCTGTGAATTCAACCCAAATGCATTTTGGGGTGAGCTTTCGGGGAGTGCTAGGTATAACAATAATTCATCCAAGTGCACACATATTAGGAACCCTTGCATTCGGGTAGCTCATCGTATCCTAGCTTGCTGTTTCGTTGCTCGGGATGATAGTCTGAATGTCCCTAGATTATCTGAGTTGTATTTCTTGTCTTGTATGCTTGATGGTGTCTGGCTTAACCCCGGGCCATTCTTGGTTAGGGAATTGTATAGTGTTATTGTTGCACTAAGGGTAAGATGGTCATAGGTGGTGTTGTGACAACTTAGATTTTTGAGTATTGGGTCCAACCCTGAGGATAGAGTCTCTGGGTCCGAGCGGCTTGATCAAGCCGCTTTTGAGATTATGAACTTTTGTAAAGTAGAGGCTGGACGTTTGCGCTGGATTTACCATGGGGATTGGCTTCTGCCACTTCCTAATGTTGATCGAACTACCTTACTTCACTGGGCTGACCTTTATTGGGTACCTGGCGATGCCGAGGTTGTTCAGCTGGGAACCCCTCCCTCCCCTTATTCTAGTCATGCTGGACCTAGTTCTTCCTCCCAACCACCTCCTATTAACTATGCCGACCTACAAGCCACCCTTAGGTCCATCCAGGAGGAGTAGGTATTCCTTCGAGCTTATGTTGCTTCTGAGAATGCCGCTCTTCGTGACTTTATTCAAGAGCGCCACAACAAGCTCTGTGGAATGCTTGCTACCCAGACTCAGTACTTCCAAGACTATAGGGCTTGTTTGGAGACCTGGCGTGATTGACATATCTCTTTTGGCCACCCACCTCATCCTCCTCCCTCACCTTTCTGATTGCTTTTTGCTACTCACGTTCTCTTTTCATTCTATGTGCCCATATTGAGGGCAATGTGCCATTCAAGCATGGGGGAGTTAGTCATTATATTTGGTGTCTAATGCTTGATTTGATTAGGTGTGCTTGTGTATTGTATATATTATTTGTGATAGTTTTTGGAGTTTCATTGTAGGTTTTAATCTTATTCGGTTAAAAGCATTTTAAAAGCATTTTAGAAGTATATTTAGGCTTCTTTTCATTCCAGATTGCATATTAGTTTTTTTTTTGTGTTTCTTTTCATAGTTTTAGCATTTTTTTCCTTTGCATTATTATTAAGAGCATGCATGAAAAAAAAAATTAAAACTGAAAAAAAGAAAAAAATCCTCTGATGATGATTATTGTAGACTAGTTAGCCTTCTTTAGTTTAGTTTGATTCTTTGATTTGTCCAATTGTGGATAAACATGTTTGAGAATGAGTTTGTGAAAATGAGCTTCATGTTTTGACCATATGTTTAGTGCGAGTTGATTACCCCATGACTACATGAATTTTGGCATGTGTTTACTAATGAGCTAGTTATGACCTTGGTAGATGTCTTGTGAGGCTTTGAGCTTTTAAAGACTATTTATCAATTTAGTCTCATGTTTCTTTCATGCGTGACTCTACCTTGACTTCATTTCTCTAGAACTTACTTTGATTCTCATTCAAGATCACATTTCGTATATGCATTTAGGCAATATGATTGAGGCATTCTTTGACTTGTCAAACCTAATGACCAAATAACAACCTTTATTGCGTATTATATCCCTTGCTAGCCCCTTTGAGCTTATATCCGCTTTTCTTGATTTGAACCTCTTACTATAGCCTATGGCCAAATGATTATCTCACCCTTAAGCCAAGACTAGAGGAGTATTTCATTCTTTTGCATCAAGTTTGATTGGGAACTAGTAGGGTGTACTGAGATCTTTTTAGTGGATTTGGTTGTTTGTTGAATGGATGTGTGTTCTTGTTTGATAAAAGAAAATCCCATGTCTTTTTGTACAAAGTTTAGAGAAGAGTTGAGATTGCAAGTTTAGTATGGATTTCCCTTGGCTAACTCTTTTTACAAAGACAAAAAAAAAGCACAAAAACAAGAGAAAAAAAGAGGATAAAGAAACGAGTGTTAGCCTTGTAGGGATATTAAAATATTTATGACTTTCAACTCTTTGTCTCTTTAATTGGGGATGTATTTTGTTGATAAATTGTATTGGGCTAGGGTGGATGTTGTATGATGCATTGGAAACGTTCAACTCTTAGTCCATGGTTTTTAGCTCCACATTTCCAAAATATTTGTTCGCCTCTTACCTTTACCCATAGCCCCATTACAAGCTTAAGAAAGTCCTCATGATTGTTTGGTGTGTTTGGATTTTAGTGATGGTAAATTAAAGAGTCTTATCAAGCTTATGGTAGATTTGAGTCTATGGAATGAGATTTGAGGGAACCTTCATATATATATATATATATATATATATATATATATATATATATATATATATATATTTTAAAACACATGAGTAATGAGTGCCACATGACAATGGTGAGGTTCTACTGGCATTGCTAGCTCCGTTTTTTTTCATATGTCAAATGATTGTACTTGATGATTTAGGGGGATTGATTCAAATTTGACATTATCATATATCAAGTGGTTTTTGAAAATTTCATTCCCTAGTCTATTTGCTAAATGATTTTTGCACCTTTTTAGGCTACCTTTTGGATCATCTTTGCCATTGAGATGCTACCTATGTCTATCCTGAGGAGATTTAGTATAATTTTTGGTCTTAGCGTTGCTTAGAGACAAGCAACAGTTTAAGCATTGAGGAGTTTGATAAGTGCTTATCGTATATATGATTTTAGGGTGATTTTGCTACATTTTTTTTGGAGAATTATGTGCTTTAAGTTACCATTTATACTCCTATTCTCGTTTTACACTTGGGTATGGTTGTTTGATGATATTTGCAGTAATTTAGACCATTTTGACCCAGCATTTGACCCTTATTTGAGTGTATTTTGACCCTCCATGGATGCCCATGAGATGTTATGCCCGTGGAGCAAGAGAAGAGCAGAACATTTGGTTCCAGCCAAAACCACGGTCCAACCATGGAGCTTGCCACGGACCGTGGTAAGGTGTGTAATTGTGGCCTCTTCGTTTTCCCTTGGATGTATGGCTGAAAATGCTTGTGTTTTTCTTTTTAAACTCATCCCTTAGCAGCAGAAAAAAGAGATGCATATCATGGATAGTCATTTTCCTTCCCAAAATTTTACTCTTTGCAGTTAGGATTTTACTTTGATTTTTGTGCAAGTGAGAAATCTTGAGTGAGGAGTTCAGTTTTGTTGGCAGTTTGAAGAATTTATTGAAGGCTATCATTGTCAAGCCCTTCCCTCTCAGATCTCGTTGAATCATTGGTTAGTTGTTTAATTTTTAATCATGAGTGAATAATTTATTTTGTTTGGGGATTTGTTTGTTAATGAAAGTGTAGTTGGATCATGTTATATTCAACAGAATTGTGCTTTTGATTAATGATTATTTTGATTTCGTTTCATCAAGTGATTATCATGTTGTGAGTGGATTTTTGCCAAATTTTGCTTGCAGCCTTGAAACAATTGATGAAGAACTAAGGTGAAATTTGATTGTTAGATTGCTTGATAAGACCTAATGTAGTGATGACTCGAAAGAGAGATTTGGGAGGACGAGAGAGTAATCAAAAGTATTGAACTTAGATTAAGACCAGTTAGTTTGAAAGGACGACCTTGGTTTAGTTTTAGCCATTTGGTTGGTTTTGAAAGAATAGACTAAATTCGAGATAGATTGCAGTTCCTCAAAATTGTCCTATTAGAGAAAAGCACATGTTAATCATATTGATCCAACACCTTTCTTGACTAAATAAATCCCTAGGCATTTCTCCTTGGTTGAATTGAGAATCAGTTGATAAATCAAAATTCCTCGATTAAGTTATTGCTTAGCTTTTTTTGATAGAAAGAACTCAACAGATTACCTTGACCCATGAGGACGATATTTTATCTATACTACGACACCTATGCACTTGCGGGAGTGGTAAGGAATGTATTAAGTTGCTTAAGTATCCTGGGTGAGATGTGACACCCTTCGTGAACTCGGTCTTAGAATTTAGGGGCAGATAGTGAACTCCATCAGAATGATCTCCCCATGTGATTTGGGGATAAGGTCATATCAAGAAACTTAGAGGTGAACGTTTTGGTCGTCGACGTGTCCACAACCTATAATGTCATTATTAGATGGCCAACTCTTCACGAGATCAAGGCAGAGAGAACTCCCTAGTTATTGTAAGCTCATTACAAGCTAGATGACGTAGGCATAGGGAAGTTGCATGGCGACCAGCGGATGACCTTAGAATCCTACTTGGTCAATAAGGCTAGCAAAAATTCTAGTTTGGGTCAATTGGACATTCGAACAAAAACTTCATACTCGAACCCTGTCCGGATTATAAATTGGAGCGCTCTGGCCATACCCGAACCCGAATGTCCAATGTCCTGACCCGGTTGTCCGAATGTCCAAATTTCTAATATGATTTTTAGACATTCTAATTGAAATTTTATGTGATTGAACCTCGAACCCCGCTTTTTCAACGTCCTAATCCAGTTGTTCGAAGTTGTTTTTATAAAAATTTCTAGAGAATTTGGTCCAAAATGACACGTAAAAGTAGTTGTCCGTTGTTCGAACTCGGTTGTCTGATTGTCCGAATTTGTTCGAATTCGAAATGGTTTAAAAATCCGGACAACCCGAACACGAATGCCCAAACCCAAACCTGACTCATATTTAAATTCGGACATGGCCAGTTTTCCGAATTTAAAATTCGAACATAAATTTTGTGACTTTTGGTTTTTTCGGGTTGGTCAAATTTGGGTAATTGGGTTAGACAGATTTTTGATAGCCCTACTGTTAGCGTCAAACCGCTAGTAGGAACAAGCAATGCCCCAAAGTGGTGCCCCTTGATCCTAAATAAAAGAAAACAGGGTTCAAGCCACCGGTCAGTGCTGAGGCTTTAACCATATGGCCATTATAACGGAGGATTAGGGGTCCCCTTTCGGAAGGTGTGGATGACATAGAATAAGTCCCGTTTAAAGATGCATCCCCATCCCAAATCGTGAGGGTTGGGCAAGACATATCAGCATAGGAAAAGGAACTCCTTGTCTGCCACCTTGGGGAGTACAAAGACATCTTTGCCTTTATCCCTGATGAAATACCCACCTTGGACCCAGTGATCATCAAGCATTGCCTAAATGTAGACCTCGCTTACAAGCCCATGGTGCATAAGAAGAGACACATGGGCATAGAACAATGTGCAGTGGCTGCTGATGAGGTCTAGAAGCTATTGTGCACGGTTCATTCAGGAATGCCAATACCTCATGCGGATATCAATTTTAGTGCCAGTGAAGAAACCTAATGATGTTAAGCTTTATGAATGCCTTCTATAGTTACGATCATATTCCCTTATATCTAGATGACCAGGAGAAGACCGCTTTCATCATAGATTAAGAATTATATTGTTACATGGTCATACCGTTCTATATAAAGAAATGCAGTTGGAACATATCAGCGACCGGTTAAACAAGGTGTTTATACATCATCGAAAAAAACATAAAATTCTATATGGATGACATGTTTGTCAAAAGTAAAGAGGTTGCTAAGCACGTGGTCGACCTGCGTGAAACACTTGTGGTCCTTTGTAGCTACGAAATGAGGGTTAACCTTAAGAAGTGTGTTTTCAGGGTAAGTTCAGACAAATTTCTAGGGTTCATGATTAGTAGTTGTGGTCTAAAGGCCAAACTAGACAAAGCACATGTCGTCCTCAACATAAAGTCCATAAGAAACATCAACGAGGTACAACGACTAATAGGATGCGTGGCTAGGCTAGGACGCTTCATATCCTAATTTGTGAATGAGTGTCAGCCCTTCTTTCGAGGGCTCAAGAGGGTTACCAACTTTTAATGAAACTAGGAGGTAGACGTATCATTCCAATCGTTAAAAAAGTTGATGAGGATTTACTCCTATACTTTTTGATACCAAATGACCCATGAGAGAAAACCCTTGGCTAAATAAAGGCTTTGGTCTTAATGATGATTCTCAACTTGATGAGGATGAACAATAGCCCACAAAAGAAGAACACGTTGAAGAATTAGAATGCAACTACAAACAAAGATCAAACCCAAAAGCAAAATCATTTTTGATTATATTGATTAGGGAAAACTAGAATCAACAACAATCAAAAGCAGATATGTTTAGGATAAACGCTAAGCCACCAGTTAAACTATTTAACCCACCACTTAATCTCATAAAGCCCAAGCACCAAAGATTGAAATAAAGGAAAGACTCAAATTCACCACTTCCAAGGGAGATAAAGAAACTACAAATTTTGTGGAGAGAAAACAAGGATCAAGCTTTTCATTTAATAATCCAAATCTTCTAAATCAAAAAATCTTACAAGGAATCAAGTCATTCAATAGTGGGATGCCCTCTTCTCCAAGCTTTGTACCAATCAATAGAATTACAAAGAAAAGATCCAATGGAACTCTAGCTAGCTTACAATTAAAATATGGACCACTAAATAACTACGAGACTGGAATTTGAAGCATGGTCAATTCCATTTGTTCAAATAAAGGAATGAAATGCATGTAGGTTAACCCAATGGATGTTAAAGACCAGTCTCTCCAAAGAAGAACCAAGAAAGAGAGAGAGAATTCCCAAATAAAAGAGCCTCTAATGGAGTAGATTCAACACTTGTAATAGATAGCAAGTAGATAAATAAACCCACCTTCTAACCATATAAAACCTTAGCACCAAGGATTAGATTAAAGGGAAGAATCAAATCACCATCCCCCTAAGAGAGGCAAAGAATTTGAGATTTTGAGGTAAACCAAGCTTCAAGCTCTCATATGATTCATCAAATATGATTTTTCATAGAGGTAATTGGGTCCGTAAATACCTAATGAGAGGGGGAATTAGCCATACATTAGTAGGGTAAGTGGGCCAATAGGAGGCTTATAAAATAACATAGGAAAATAAATCAAGATGCTTACGATAATTATAATTATAATCATTATGAGAGCCTTGAGTAGGCTCTACTCCTCCAAATGAGGTGATGCCACTTGTTGACTATTCCCTTGTGTGTCACGAATCATCCCATACCGATAAATCTCAAAAATTATAGCTGTAAGCTCGTTAATGAAGCCCAAAATCAGAACCATGCATTTTCCAATCATCGACTGACCCTTGCTTGGTATTTAGCCCATAACTTCCTCAACACCTTGGGTTTGAGTGCGATTTAAGACTTATTAGGAAAAAAAGCATTTGGTGGTTTCCATCCATGTATAATTTGTAAAAATTAGAGCTCATTTTCATGGTCAAATTTAAGCTAGAAATGAAGAAAAGTATTCTGCCCAGAAATTGAAAATGAGCTAATGAGGTGGTTTTGGGAGGACTAAGTGGTTAACTCCTTATTTAGGGGTAGTATTGGCTCAACCACCTTCCTAACCCTACTTGGACCTTCTTAAGGGATCTAAGTCAACATTGACCTAGGGGAACCTAGTCCTTGACCTGGGGTCATTATTTGGCCAACTTCGCTCATGATCCTCACTAGTGAGAGCAGACCCAAGCTTAGCAGTTGCTCGGCATCAACCCCTCCCCTTTGAAGAGGATTTGTCATAATCTTCATCATGTTTTCATTGTCCTCAAGGTAAGGAGTGAGATCGAAAAGTTAAAGGTGGTGGATGTTTGCATATCCCCCGGAAGTTCAATCTTGTATGCATTCTCTCCTATCTTTTCTACCACCTTGTATGGAGCATCTCCTCTCGGCATAAGCTTGTTCTTCCTTCTTGAGGGGAACATTTCCTTTCTCAAATATAACCACATAAGCTCACCCGATTTGAACTCCAGGTGTGGGTGGTTCGTGTGGGCCTTTTGCTTATATTGCTTATTCACATTTTCAACTTGTGCCCTCACTTGCTCATGTAGTTTCTTCATTTCTTTAGCTCTTGCTTCGGCCTCAAAACTCACCCTTGATTCTTGAGGAATAGGTAGAAATCAATGGCAGCAATGGGATTAAGGCCATAGGACACTTCAAAGGGAGAGTGAGACGTAGAATAGGAAGGAGCCCTATTGTATGCAAGTTTGGCATGACCAAGCTTGACATCCTAATCCCTCAAACTCTTACTCACCATACCCCTAGCAAGGTTGTGAGAGTTCTATTTGTCACCTCCATTGTCCATCGGTTTGAGGATGGAAAATAGTGCTAAAGAGCAACTTAGTCCCTATAAGCCTCCATAGGGACCTCCAAAAGTGAGATAGAAATTTGGCATCCTTATCTGACACGACGGTTCTTGGAATACCATGGAGTCTCACAATTTCCTAAAAGAAGAGGTTCGTGATGTAGGTACCATTATCACTTTGTGTCATGCTTGACATCCCAATCCCTCAAACTCTTACTCACCACACCCTTAGCAAGGTTGTGAGAGTTCTATTTGTCACCTTCGTTGTCCATCAATTTGAGGATGACAAGTAGTGCTAAAGAGCAACTCAGTCCCTATGAGCCTCCATAGGGACCTCCAAAAGTGAGATAGAAATTTGGAAATCCTATCCGACATGGCGGTTCTTCGAATACCATGGAGCCTCACAATTTTATGAAAGAAGAGGTCCGTGATGTAGGTAGCATCATCACTTTGTGTCATGTAATAAAGTGAGCCATCTTAGAGAATCGATCCACCACTACCATGATAACATCTTTTCCCCAAGGGGTTATTGGGAGGGCCACAATGAAGTCCATGCTTAAGTCATCCTAAGGCCTTGAGGGGACCGGAAGAGAAGTGTACAAACTTTGATGGAAATGGCTCTTAGCCATATGATAGATGTTGCATCTTGGGATCACCTTATGAACATCCCCACCCATATTGGGCTAATAAAAATGATCCTTGAGTATCTCAAGGGTCTTGTTAATGCTGAAATGACCGGTTAAGGCTCCTCCATGAGCCTCCTTAACAATCAAGTCCCTTAAAGGGCTTTCAGGGATGCAAAGCCTGTTTCCTTTGTAGAGGAAACTATCTTGTAGAGTGAAAGAGAAAAAGTTAGAAGGATTCTCCACCACTTCCTTGAAGTCTTCATCCTCATGATATAGAGCTTTGATGGATTGAAATCCAAGAACCCTCGCTTCAAGGACTGAAAGGAGAGCATATCTCCTTGATAAGGCATCGACCACAACATTCTCTTTCCCACTGTTATGCTTACAAGAGAAGGTGAAAGACTGCAGGAACTCAACCCACTTGGCATGTCTTGAGTTTAGCTTGTGTTGACTAATGATATAGGACAATGCCTTTTAATCCGAATAGATCACAAAGGGCTTGGGCTTGAGGTAAAGACTTCAATGCTCCAAAGCCCTGACAGTGGCATAAAATTCCTTATCATTTGTGGAGTAGTTGAGCCTTGAACCAATCAAGTTCTCACTAAAAAAAGCTAAAGGGCGCTTAGCTTGAGTAAGAACCACACTAATCCCATCGCCACTATCATCACACTCAACTTCAAATAGAAGACTAAAGTTGGGAAGAGCTAAGATAGGAGCTGAACAAAGCCTATCCTTGATGGTTTCAAAGGCCCCTTGGGCGGACTTTGTCCACTCAAAGCTTCCCTTTTGGATGCATTCGGTCAAGGGAGTCGTAATTGAGCTAAAGTCTTTGATGAATAGGCAGTAGAAAAAGGCCAACCCATGGAAGCTTCGCACTTCTGTGATAGATGTGGGAATAGGCTAACTCTTGATGGCCTTACCTTTAGATTCATCAACTTGAATTCCCTCACCGGACACAATATAGTTAAGAAAGACAACTTGATGAGTGAAGAGTTCACACTTCTGAAGTTGAGCATATAACTTTTGTTGTCAAAATACTTAGAACACTTAAGAAAGATGCCCCACATGAGACGTTTCATTATGACTATACACCAAAATATCATCAAAATACACCTCAACAAGCTTCCTAATGAATGGTCTGAAGACCTCATTCATGAGCGTTATGAAAGTGCTAGGAGCATTAGATACACTAAATGGCATTACAAGCCACTCATAAAACCCATATTTCCTCCTAAAGGTGGGTTTTCACTCTTCTCCTTTTATTCTAATTCGGCCATAGCCATTCCGGAGGTCAATTTGGAAAAGACCTTGGACTCGTGTAATTCATCAAGCATATCATCCAATCGAGGAATACAGAATCGATACTTGATGGTGATGTTGTTGATGGTCCTAGAATCAACACACATACGCCAAGCTTCATCCCTCTTAGGTACCAAAAGGGCGGGAACTGAACATGGACTCAAGCTTTCCCTAATGTACCAACAATCAAACAGCTCTTGGACTTGTCATTGAAGCTCTTTCAACTCATTACGATTGCACCTATAGGCTAGCTTGTTTGGCAAAGGAATGCCCGATAGGAGATTAATTTGGTGCTCAATTCCTCTCAAAGGAGGGAGCCCTGGGGGTAAATAATTGGGGAGTACATCCTTAAACTTTTTCAGGAGTGATTGAGCTAAAGGATGCATGGGTTTTACTCCCTCACTTGTGTTTGATTCTACTGTAAGTAAGGCAAATAAAGTCTTGCTCTTACTAATGGCTCCCTCAACCCATGTTTAACTCATAAATAGGCTTTTCTCATGTCCCTTCCCTGGCTTATATTTGAAGAGTTTTGGTGGAGGAAGCAGTGTCAAAGTAAGACTACGACCTATGTACTTAAATGCATAAGTATTGACATGTCCATTATGAATCACATGATTGTCAAACAACCATGGTCTACCAAGCAACAAATGACACGCATCCATCGGAAGAACATCGCATAGTACTTCAACACATATGAACCAACCGAAAATGCAATAACTGCTTACCTAGAAAGGGTTACCTCACTTCCTTAGTTGCGCCATTGGAATGATTAAGGAGTGGCATGCACCTTGGTGGGTAATTGAAGTTTGTCAATGGGTGTTGCGGAAGATAAATTGGTGCAACTTCCTCTATCAATGATGAGCTCACACACCTTGCCTCTGATAGCACATTGGGTATGGAAAATTTGCTCCCCTTTGGCTGGGCTCACAAGGAGCGTCTTAGACATGGAGTGCTCTCTGAATCACCAAGAATTTACCTACATCTGAAGTGATCAAAGTTTGATCCTTATCCTCTACTTCCTCCTCACTAGTAGCTTCTTCAATAGCTTGAATTTCTTCTACCTCTCTGATGGTGAGAATAATTCAATTTGGACAATCTTCTTAGAAGTGTCCATAACCATGACATTGGAAACACTTTTTACCCTCCAATCTCTTTGTTGGTTCACTAGCAATCCCTTTACCCTTGTCAACAGGTTTGATGGGAGTAGGGGTAGCGATAACTTTGTTGGGGGTAGAGTAACCGTTGGGGGGTACTCAAAGGATTAATAGAGGAAGTGGTTTGAAAGGGTTTTCGACCCTTAAGTTACTTCTCAATCTTGATAGCTAGGTGACACACATTATCAAAGGATAAGTAAGATTGTAGATCCATCTTGTTTGCAAAGCCAGGAGATAATCCTTTAATGAACCTAGCAATCTTGAGTTTGTGTTCTTCATCCAAGCCAACCCGCATTTAGAGTTATTCAAACTCTCTAATGTACTCTTCTACCTTTATATTTTCATGGATAAGAGAGGTGATATTAAGGTAGAGTTATTGTTTGTATGAAGGAGGTGGAAATCTCTTATCCATATGCTTCTTGATCTTGGACCAAGTCTTAATTTTGGATTTGGCTTCTCTAGCCATACTCTTCTTCAAATATTCATAACTTATTGAAGCATACCCCTTCATCTTAAGAATGACCAAGGTGAAGGCCTTCTCATCATTGTAATCTTTGAGTTGAAAGATCCTTTCATGGGCTTGAACCCAATCAAGATAGTTTTCTGGGTTAAGATTGCCATCAAATTCTGGAGCCTCAACTTTGAGATCCCAAAGATCATTCCTTTGATGCCTTAGTCTTCCTGGTCTTCCTTCCTCATTATCATAGTTTTCACGGAAAGAAGAGTATTCGATGTCAATAGGACTAGTATTATAGCCTCACTAGTAGGGGTTCATGGATTGGATTCCCTTAATTGTGCAACCTCTTGGGTGAGCTTTCTTATTTGCTCTTGAAGCTCTATAAAGGCCCTACCTATCTCATGGCTTGCTCAAAAGGAATTTTTGAGGAGTGAGAAAGATTACCCTCACTGGTCATGTTTGATAGAAAGGAGAAAGGAGAAAGGAGAAAGGAGGAAAAATGAGGGGAAAACAAGGGAGGCACAGGCATGTTGAAGGAGCACAAATAGGAAAGCAGTGAAAAGGGAAGGGGCACGATCGTGCTGTATGACATGGGGGGTCGTGCCAGATCTCTAGAACAGGATTTGAGAGTGCTAGAAGGGGGTACTGGCATGCTAGGTAGCACGGGTTGGCCGTGCCAAATCTCTGGGTCAAATTTTTAAAGTGTAGGATTTTGTCATGGGCGTGCCAAGTGGCATGGGGTAGCAGTGCCAAATTTATGATTTAGTGTTTTTAGGCTTTTTGTGGAGTTTTAGGGATATATTTAAGTTAGGATTTGTGTTTGGGCTATAATTAGGTTTCTTTGTGGACAAGGTAAGAGATTTAAAGATGAAGAACTGATGACAAAATAGTACAGAAAGGGGTAAACTTTAAGCAATTTCAACACAAGGATGGTTAAAATGGATGCTTACTAAGAGATAGGATCATTTTGCTCTAATACCAAATGATACATGGTGAATTCCATTTGTCTAAATAAAGGAATGAAATGCACGTAGGTGGGCATAATGGATGTTGAGGACCAATCTCTCGAAAGAAGAACCAAGAAAGAGAGAAAGAGAGAATTCTCAAACAAAAAGGCCTCTAATGGGGTAGATTCAACACTTATAATAGGTAGCAAGTAGATAAGTCAATCTACCCTCTAACCCTCTAAAGCCTCAGCACCAAGGATTAGATTAAAGGGAAGACTCAAGTCACCACTCTCCTAAGAGCGATAAAGAATTTGATATTTTGAGGAAAACGAAGCTTCAAGCTCTCATATCATTCATCAAATATGATTTTTCATGGAGGTAATTAGGTCCATGAGTACCAAATGAGAGGGAGAATTGGCTCTACATTAGTGGGGCAAGTGGACCAACAAGAGGCTTATAAAATATCCTGGGAAAATACATCAAGATATTTAAGATAATTATAATCACTACAAGCTGTATTTTGTAGGATTCATCCTCCATCTTCTAGAGAGTCTTGAGTAGGCTTTACTCCTCCAAATGAGGTGACTCACTTGTCAACTCTTCCTTTGTGTGTGAAAAATCATCCCATGCTAATTAATCTCCAAAATTACTGCAATAACCTCCTCAATTAAGCCTATAATAACAACCATGCATTTTCCAATCCTGGACCGACCCTTACTTGGTATTTAGCCTTTAAATTCCTCAATAATTGGCATTTGAGTGCGATTCAATACTTATTAGAAAATAGACATTTGGGGCTTTCCATCCATGAATAATTTATAGAAATGGCAGCTCATTGTTTTGGTTAAATTTGAGCTAGAAATGAAGCAAAGTATTCTGTGTAGAAACTAAAAATGAGCTAATGAGGTGGTTTTGGGAGGATTAAGTGGTTAACTCCTTGTTTAGTGCTACTGTTGGCCCAACTATCTTTCCTGACCCCTACTTGGACCTTCTTCATGGCCTTAAGTCAATATTGACCCAGGGGGACCTAGTCCTTGACCTGGGGTCAATATTGGGCCAAGTTGGTTCATGACCCTCACTAGTGAGAGTAGGCCCAAGCTCGAGAGTTGGTTTGCATAACGTATTACATTGGTGGAATCCTCGAACATCCTAAATGGATAGATGTATAGGAGATATTTTCAGGGAAAGCTTCTATAAGTGTCTACTAACTTCCTATAAAAGCTTAACCCCTAAATCATCCATTTGCCGACCCAATTAAGCTCTTAATTAACATAGTGCATTTCAGACATACACTAACCTTCTTTGGCTAAAGCTCTATATCTCACTCAGTACTTGAAATTTGAAGGTGGTCCCTAGCTTGTTGAAAAATAGACATTCGGGGATATTCATCCATGAGTAGTTTACCAAAATTTGAGTCGATTTTTCTATTTGGAATTGAGATAGAATTTAAGTTAAAAATCTTGACTGAAACTGGGAGAATAAAATAAGAAGTGGCTTTGGAGACATGTTATCTAAGCTCCTTATTTATGGTACTATTTACCATGCCACCTAACTAAACTTACTTATAGCCTCATTTAAGGCCCAAGTGGGTGTAGGCCTATGACAATCTTCCCCAAACGTTCCATTTCCTTAAGTAATAAAGGGAGCCTTATGCCTCGAATCCATGGCATGTTGGAAACCTCAGGGTTGGTGGCTTACTCCACATCTTAGCTATGTCAGAGCAGGCAGTAAGCTTGGTCCTAGTGGAAGAAAGGGAAAGGAGAAGATCCCGGTGTATTACATAGGCCATGCACTTACAGGAGCATAGCTCATGTGCCTTCTAATCGAGAAGTTTGCTTATGCCGTAGTCTTGGTAAGCATGAAACTCCATCCATACTTTGAAACCTACAAAGTAACGACCCTGAAGGATCAACCCCTAATGAATGTCTATAGAAACTTGATGCATAAGGAAGACTCCTAAAGTGGGCAGTCAAACTACCTCACTTCAAGATAGAGTTCAACACCTGGTGCACAATCAAGGACCAGGCCTTGGCCAATTTCCTAGCGAAATGCACCAATTAAGATGAGCCGCACTCACCTTGCGAGGACGCCTAGAACCTTTACGAGGACGGTTCACTAACAAAGCACAGTGGTGGAGTCAGGCTGATTATAGAATCCCCTCAAGGTGAGAAGCAGGATAATGCACTCAAGTTCATGTTTAAGGCCTCCAACAAGAAGGAATCATATGTAGCCCTAATCGTGGGTATAGAGCTATGCTATATAGCTAGGGCCAACTCCATTCTTGTACTCAGATTCCTACTTGGTCATTAGCTAACTCAATGGGGAATGTGAGGCTAAGGATGAAACAATGGTGGCATACATTTGATGGGTGCATGAGGCAATAGGTTACATGGGGCATTTTGAGGTCCTTAACATCCTATGGTTTGTAAACTCCTAGGTCAACACTTTGTCAAAGTTAGCTAACTCATTGTCGGACAGTAAGCCTAAGAGAATCTAGTGGGAGACGTTACTTAAAGCAAGCATCGACCCTTATGAAATCATGTGGTTGGATAGAAGCTCAACATGGACGAATGTCATCTCAGCGTACTTTGGGGATGAGACCTTTGTAGCTGGTCCCAAAGAAGTAGAGAGGTCTAGCTGGTCCCAAAGAAGCAGACAGGTCAAAAAAAAGGCTAAATTTTTCATCTTCTATGATAGTGTCCTTTATAAGCGGTCATACGGCCGTCCACTCTTACATTGTGTCACACTTGAGATGGGAGAAAAAATATTGGAAGAAATCCACGAAGGGGTTGACACCTCCTACATAGGCAGACGGGCACTCGCAGTTACTACCGTTGGGACTTAATACAATCGGCCATGCCTATGAGTCAACGCTATGAACCTGGCCAAAAACTAAAAAATGTCAGAAGTTCTTACTTTTTCAATGAAAGCCCTCCTCGGCTGACCTCCCTCTTGATCCCTTTGTCATTTACCAAGTAAGGCGTGGACGTACTTGAATCGTTGCTTTTAAGCATAAGTAACTATTTGTAGCTATAGACTACTTCACAAAATGGGTTGAGGCCAAGGCTGTTACTTTAATCATGGTCGACGAAGTGCATGAGTTCATATGGAAGAATATTATCACAAGTTACAACATTCCCCAGGGCCATGATCTTCGATAATGGATGATAGTTCCAAACTGATAGGGTTAAAGACTACCTCAAACACTATGGTTGTCAAGCCTGGTTCATCACCGTTGCCTATTCACATACTAACGATTAGGCCAAGGTAGTCAATGAGGTTATTTTATTTGACATCTAGAAAATGATAGATATTGCTAAAGAGCAGTGGGTAGACAAGTCACCAGGTATAGTATGGTTCCTGCGGACGATAGAGAAGACAGCTATGGGGGAGATCCCTTTTATGCTGGTGTACATGTCAAAGGTTGTCCTCCTAGTAGAATTGGTTCTCCAAACCTGTTGTTTAACCATATTTTAAGAGGACCTAAACAACTCGGCCAGAAGGAAGGCCCACGATCCGCTGCCCTTTGCCTGCAGAGAATCAAAGATACCTATCTGGCATGACTCAATAACAAAAAAGTTAAAGAATTGCCCTTGGGCATCGAAGAGCTGGTTTCGAGGAAGACGGAGGCCATGGCCACGACACATGAGTGCGACAAACTAACTGCTAATTGGGAAGGACCATACGTATTTGACAATAGGTCTTCCTTAGGGAATATCGCCTACTCACACTTTAAGGCACTGAAATGCTACAGACTTGGTACAGAGATAAGTTGAAGAAACGCCTTTTTAAGGATGGCCCGAGTGCACTATCCCCCCTTTTTTCATGTTATCTTACAACAGTGCATAACAATTATAAAAAGGACCGTGTAAGAACTTTTCCATAATCAATAAAGAAAGTCTTTATGTCCATGTTTAGCCTATTTTCGCATTTAAGTTTTAGTTATTGTTTAGTTTGCGGGCATGGGATACGATCATCGCGGCTGGTCGACAATACAATGCATGAACAATAAAATAAAGTAAAACTCGACAATAAGCGCAAAATCAAGGCAAACAAATAACATAGGCATCCAAAGTGGCTGATTTCATTAAATTTCATAATCTTTTATAAAAGGTAGGTGATAAATGTCATACTTGCATAGGATTTCATGAGTGTTTCAACGTCATTTTAGGGTATTAGAGTGCTTGATTGTGTGATTTAAAGCCGCTTTTCTGTTTACACTTGAATTTGGTGTCGTTGATGACATTTTGCAGAAATTGGCTAAGAGAACCTGAGTGTGCCTACAAAATCGATGAAGAATGATGCAAGGATTCAAAAAGCCCATAAAAATTTACCAAAAACACGAAAGAGACATGGTTTACCCAGGTATATATCATAGATAACCCAGGATAGCACACACAGTCAACCCAGATTGATCAGATTTTACAGAATCAATAGGTAATGCGAGCAAAGGGCACCACGGTCTGACTGTGGTGGGACCACGGTTCGTGGTGGTCCCCACGGGCTGGCCGTGATGGCCCCTATTCCCCGGATTTCGCACTAGTTTTCTTGCGGCTATTCAGTTTCCAGACGTTTTGATGTTCGGTTGATATGTTTTTTCCATGATAAAAGGCCTGTTTTCAGCCATAATTCATTCCATTCCATTCAGTTCCACCATCTAGTTAGGAAAAGACCTCATTTTGAAAGTGTAGGAGAGCAAGTAGAAGAGGGAGATCCGTGAGGAAGCAGGATCGTGTTTACAAATCGATGAATTCAAGCACCCGTTCGGGCTGAGCAACTCTTTTCCTTCTCTTTTCTTTTCTCCATTAGATTTATTACATTCTAGATTGATAGATGAGATTATGCCATTCATGTTAATTTGTAGTTTTAATTCTTGGGATTGATGTTGAACTTCCGTTTGCCTATATTCTTGAACTGATTGTTTGGTGCACTTTTGAATTGTTGGGGTTCATTTCATCAAGTCTGGAGTTTGAATTGCTTATAAGAAGTTTGATCGTCTTCTTGCTTGTATTATATATTGGGTGCAGTACTGAAGGGTGAAATCTAATGTCGGAATCACTAGATTCGACTTGATCATGTGATGTCATGAGAAAGAATCCCCAATCAAGAGACCTAAAATGATAATCGTGTGCCTAATGAACCTAGACTAATCAAGAGTCCATGAAATTTGATTATTGATTTAATTTGGGTATTTCACTCTACCTTGAAAGAGGGTTATGATATCTCAATTATCGGTCTTGAAATTTCCTAACTAAAGAGAGAGTGCTTTATCTATTCTTGAATTGGGCAATTGATTGGTTGACTTAATTCCTTGAA
Organism: Selenicereus undatus; assembly: GCA_017589665.1. NCBI lineage: Eukaryota > Viridiplantae > Streptophyta > Magnoliopsida > Caryophyllales > Cactaceae > Selenicereus > Selenicereus undatus. Next base: position 38,495,631 of record JACYFF010019584.1, read on the forward strand.
TATTTATCCATTAGATTCTATAGTAGATTAGTTTAATTTCAATCTTACATGTTAATTTTCATAGCCTATCTTGAGGGAACAAAGTCCAATAGATCAACCTAGTCTTTGTGTGAGACGACCTTGATTTCCTACAATGCCACCGTGCAATTGTGACCCTATCAAGTTTTTGACACCGTTACCGGGGACTAGTGTTGGATATTGGGTTTTTTCTCAATGGGTTTGACTAAGCATTTTGTTTTTATTTGAAAAAAGAAACCTAAACATAATTAAAAATTAAAAACATAAAATTTTTGAGAAACAACAATGGCAATTTTTTGTTTCCCCCAATTGGAGCATGAATTATTTTAAAGGTATTTTAAGTGTTTGCATGCTTTTCTTGCTCAATGTGGTTATTGTATGTGTATATGGAAAATTTTAGACATTGTTGATGAGGGTCTGAATGGTGAAACCCGAGCTCCTTTAGGGTATTGGGGTTTTGATGGTAAAAATGTTGATGAAGCATGGTATTTGCTTGAGTGGATTGCTTGGGATTCATTTGAGTTTAAGAAGGCTAGTTGTGTTTCTAGATATTCATTTTCTGATCCTTGTGCATTCTATGCTAGATCTTATTATGCCCTATGCTAATTTGTGTAATTCTTCTAACCATGATGCTAATTTGTGTCCTTACTATGCATGCTATGCACAACCTGACTTTGTATTACCCTAGGACAATACTGATATTGTCCTGACCTTACCTGATTCATCCTTTCCTTTTGCTCAGTGCACGGGACTCGAGGTGGGCGAGCCTTTTAGGGGAGTTGCTAGGTTCAGTATTGTTGATGCATGTTTTGAGTCAAAAGATATTTTAGATGATGTGTATGATCTCAACAAGACTCCTTTGGAGGGGTCATGTGATGTGTTCATGCATGAGGACTTTCCTAGCCTTGGTTGTAAAAATGTTCTCCCCAATCCTCTTGATCATTCTCATGCTTCCCTCTCGTTCATTACCCTTTCCTTCCCCCGAGTGTTACATCGATATGCCCATTGATAATCCTATGATTTGTGATGCTAATGTTTATTTGGGTTACGAGGATAACATGTTTGATGTGCTTGGTGGGAAAGTTGATAATTTTGTATCCCTAGGTTACTTTATAGGGTATAATCCATCGATTGATCCTTATTGGGCATGCCTAGAGGACTTGCCTACGAAAGTCATGTGGACTACATTCTTTAATCCTTTCTATGATCTTTCTATGGGTTTTTATATGGTTAAGAGGATACTTATTCTTTTTGGTGTGATTTTGGTTATTGCCTCTTACCTTGTATTTTCTAAATTGTGGTCCCAGGCATTTGATAAGCTGCTACGTATGTTGACGGTGTTTGATTTGATGAGCCAAGTCTTGAATTTGTGATCGAGTGACTGATGCTCCATGTGGCCCATTTGCAAGGAGGCCTTAGGTTAGATGCACTTGGCACCTAACCTGGTGAGATTTTTCTCCTTTGTTTTCCCTTTCCTTTCTCTCCTTTCTTTCTTTTGAATAATAATGCTTTTTTTAAGCATGGGGGAAGGGTGGTAGTTCCATGTTTTTCATTTTGGTTATTAGCTTGCATCCATGTTAGAGCATATAGTTTTAGGTTTCTTTTTGGTTTCATTTAGTTTCATTTAGGTTTGCATATAGGATTGCATGAAGCGATGGTATGGATTGGTTTGAGATAACCTCCAATTTAGTTTAGGCAAGATAGCTTTCATGAGCTTGAGTAACTTTTGATGTGTAATACCTTTTGGTGCTAAAATTTGTCAAGGTTTTGTAAATATTTCTTATTTTAACCCTTGTCTTGATTGAGAGCTATTTTATCCCTTGGAGTATTTAGCAGTACTTTTTGCACATGATAGTTGTTTATGAACCAGTTGAGACTTTGGTAGATATCCCTTGAGACTTTTTGGACTAATTCATTATATTTAGTCTCATGTTTCTTTCATGTGTATGACTCTTACATGTTGCATCTCTGGAACTTACCTAGATGTTGTTCAAAACCACATTAGCATGTGCATAGTTGATGATATGATAGAGACATTTCTTTCTTTGGTCATTTTAGCGACATAGCCAAATAGCCTACCTTTGTGTTACATGTTTTTATTTCCCTTTGCTAGCTCCTTCGAGCTTATATCCATCTTTGTTGTGATCCCTTTATATTAGCCTTTAACCAAACACATATTTCTACCTTTAAGGCAAGTCTATGGAGCATCACTTCATCTATGCAGTGGGTGATTTTGAGGATAATTGAATTTAAAGTGACTTTGGTATGTTGGTTTGTTAAGGGATTGATGATATTGAGCATTTAGATGTGTTTCCCCCCTATTTGGGTTGTGTAGATGCATTAGATTGTGAGTTGACACTTAGTGATCCTACATCTTTCAACAATTGAAATTCTTATTTCATTTTTCAAAAAACAACAAAAAAAAGTGAAAAAAACAGAAAAATCATGTTAAAAAAAGAAAAAAAAAGGAGAAAAAGAAAACAAAAACAAAGGAAAAAACAAGGAAAATGTGAATAAGTGATTGGCATCGGACATGTAAATAGCTTGTGTTCCTTCTTTGTTAACTCATTTCCTACTTAATTTGTAGGGTATGCTCATTGCATTGTTGGAGTTTGGAGTGTTAGTGAACTTCATGGTTTCTTAGTGCCTTGTTGGTTGCTCCCTAGTCACTTGCCTGCCTAGCTCCACATTACCCAAATTCATTTGTCCACTCTTTTCCCTTAGCCACATTACAACCCTTATAAAGTGCTCTTGATTGTCTTGTGCATATTGCATTTTATTGATGGCGAATTGGAGAGTCTTGTCAAGCATATGGTAGACTGCATCTTTGGAATGAGTCTTGAGTGAGCCTATGCTATATTTTGAACACATGAGTGAGAGTGATTCACATTTCCTCAAAGTGAGGTTCTACCAGTCTAGTTAGCTCTACAATTTCATGTGCTTACATGGTGTGCTTTATGGTTCCTTGGGGTGAACAAGTTTGATATCAAGCTTGTGGTCTTATACTTCTTTGAAAACATTCACCTACTCTTGATTTTGAAATGTATTGCACACTACTTGGGGTGGCTATTGATTCCTATTCTTACTTGTGATATGCTATGACTTGCCTGCTTTAAGGAGGTTACTTCATTTTGAGTGCTAGATGCATTTCCCCTTGTTAGTTTTCTCTAGTGTTTGCTTGGGGACAAGTAATGTTTTAAGCATGGAAAGTGATGAATGTCATGTTTGCATAGGATTTCATGAGTATTTTGGCGTCATTTTAGGGGATTAGAGTGCTTGATTGTGTGATTTAATGCCCATTTTCTAATTCATGCCCCATTTTGGTGTTGTTGATGATATTTTGCAGAAATTGGCTAGGAGAACCTGAGTGTGTCTACCAAGTCGATGAAGAATGATGCAAGGATTCAAAGAGCCCACAAAAATTGACCAAAAATCCACAAGAGACATGGTTTACCCGGTTATATATCATGGATAACCCACGATAGCATACACAGTCAGCCCAGATTGACTGGATTTTACAGAATCAATAGGGAAAAGCGACTAGAGGGCACCACGGTCTGACCAAGGTGATCCCCATGGGCTGGCCGTGGTGGCCCCTGTTCCCTTGATTTCGCTAGTTTTCTTGCGGCTATTCGGCTTCCAGACATTTTGATTTTCTGCTGATACGTTTTTTCCATGATAAAAGGCTTGTTTTCAGCCATCATTCATCTCATTCCATTCAATTCCACCATCTAGTTAGGAACAAAATCCACTTTTAGAGTGAGGGAGAGCAAGTATAAGAGGGAGATTTGCGAGGAAGCGGGATCATGTTTGCAAATCGACGGATTGAAGCACGCATTCGGGCTGAGCAATTCTTTCCCTTCTCTTGTCTTCTTTTTCTCCATTAGATTTATTACTTTCTGGATTGATAGATTAGATTATGTAATTCATGTTAATTTGTAGTTTTAATTCTTGGGATTGATGTTGAACTTGCCTTTGGTTATGTTCTTGAACTGATTGTTTGGTGCACTTTTGAATTGGTGGGGTTCATTTCATCAAGTTTGGAGTTTGAATTGCTTGTAAGAAGTTTGGTCGCTGTAACGCGACAAATGTTTGGCTATTAACCTTGACCTATATGATGTTGTGGATGTATGATTTATGTGTAAATGTTATGCGTTTTTGGTTTAGATGCATATGCGTGTGTTTTAATTTATCGTTATTATATTTGAAGAATAATTAGATTGACAAAAAAACGAAAAAAATGGAAAGAGTTGTCAAAAAAGAAAGGCTTGACCAGGAAAAAAAAGGGAAACAGAAAAGAAATAAAAAAGGGAAAGAGGATTTTTTTTACATGATTTGGGGGGGGGGGTTCTCTGTTTTTTTATCCACACACAAACACACCATGCACACTGAGAGAGGCAGAGGCGGGGAGAAGAAGAAGAAGAGGAAAAGAAAGAGGAAGAAGAAGGAAAAAGAATTGAATTTTGGTTTTAATTGCAAACTAAGGTGAGTAATTCTTATTTTCCTCAACCTAAAACTGATTAAGGAAAGATTACTTGAATGATTTATGCTTGAATTTGAGGACTCAATTGAAGATTGAAGTTTCGATTTTGATATTTTTAGGATTTGATATATTAGAAAACTAAGTTCAATTGGTAGAAACCCACCCTAAAAGTTTCATGTGTATTTGTGATTTTTGGGTTTTATGGATGTTAAAGATTGATAGATATGCCGTGAATTTGTGTATATAAAGGATGAATTATGGATATCTCATTTGATTGCTTGTATTACAAGAACAAAATGGTAGAAAACAAGATTAATATTCAGATTTTGACAGAATTTGTGTACTGTTTGAATTTTTGTGAATTATTGGATGATTGAAAAATTCTAAAAGTTTTACTGTAGAGTATGATGATGCATGGAAATGTTCTGTAAATGTTCATGAATTTTAGATATGTATTTCAGGAGTTATGAATTTTTGATTGAAACTGCCCTATTTCGATATATAGCTTCGGTTACTGTTTTAATTTGTTTTGAAGATTTTCTTAGAGAAAAATTATGAAAATATTACTATAGATTCCTCATGATATTGCATGATTTCTTAAAAATTTTTGTGAATTTGGTTGTGTATGCTATAAGTTATGAATTTTTGAGCTTACTTCTCAGATTCTTGATAATTTTAGCTTATTGTTTGAATTTCTGGGAATTATTGGCATGGAGAAAAATCTTGAAATTTGTATGCTAGAATCTATATATTATTTGTCAATTTCCTGCCAAGTTTCATGAAGATTGGATGTGCATTCTTTGAGTTATGAATTTTTGAGTCAAATTATTTTGTTTAGTGTAATTATGGATTATTTGTATGGTTAATCGATAAATTAGATATGGAAAGGCCATTGTTGAGCTTCCTAAATATTCTGATTGTGTGATCAAGTATAGGAAGTTTGTGAAAACCATTTAGAGTTGGATTATGTCTTGGTTATATTTTAGTATATGATGTGAATAAAAGTTTCTTTGAAGATAATAAGTTATGATAATACGGGTATGACATAACTAAATTGTATTTTGGGGGGGGGGGGCAGAACTTATGTCTTACTTAGGGCTATTTCAGAGAGTTCTAGAGCTATGACCATAGAAGCAATTGTCTTTCTGTTTGGAGCTGTTTAGTCAATGGTTGGTAGCTGTATGGGTTCCTGGTACTCCAGGATGTAAATGTGACTTAACAGTTTGTGATTTGAGGACATCTACGTACTTTAGAGAGTTGGGTGCCTGGTTGGTCCCATATGAATGAGTTGCAGCTGGTCCACCATTGGTTGGAACCATACGAATGAGTTACAACTAGGCTGCCAAGTTGTGTTTGTCACCTTATGTTGTGATGGTTGTTTGTGAGAGTTATGAATTGATTTCCCCTAAACTAAAAAGACTTGAAATATATGATACTGGTTTTTTACCCTTACATTGCACGATGGCTGTCACTTCTCGGTTGATAAGTATCGGTATCTTGTTGTATATGTTGTTGTTGGTACTATACTATATTGAGTTCTATGTACTTGATTGTGGCACATTTTTATAACTTTATTTCATATGAAGTCACCTTAATTATATGTATTTGAATTTTTGATGTGTAGCGTATCTTTTTTAGTCCTGTTAGTCAAGAAGTTTTTAATTTTTTTTTTGTTTTAAGAAATTATGTGTTTTGATGCTGTGTGATTTTTTAAATTTTAAAATGATTTTGTGAAATAACCATATTGACGGTGTGATCAAAGGAGCAAAGAACGAAAAACCATAGTATTTTAAGTAATTTAATATTGTGTTTCGTAAACTTGGACTTTATTTTAAGAAATGCATCATATGGTAATATGAAATGTGATGTGTGAAAAGTGGTTTTAATATGAAATATTCAATAACACATTAGATTTGTTGTCTTCACCGTCTATCAGTCGCCAAGTTCCATTCTCAAATTATGTAACCTACAAAAGTAACATATATTATAGTAAGTTAGGCTTTGATTTTTCATTTGTTCATAACTACTTGTCATCAACAATGTGTTGTTAAATCTATGTAATGATTTTTTACATGCTTATACGTCGAGTAAAAAAACATAAGATGATGCTTTTGTATTAAATTGTACTTGCCTACAGAGAGGTATTTCAATTATGGACTTCTTATATATTTCATCTGCCTAAGTTGCCTATACAATGTTGGATGAATTTATTAATTGTTATTATTTTAATATTTGATTATATTTAATTCTAAGAATCATAATATGTCATGGTTGTTGCATAATTAGAACTAATATTTATAGGAGTTTATGAATACTAAAAGATGTATAGTGCTAGGTTTTTTTTTGGGTAATTTGTAGCAGTGAAGTTATTTTAGCTGTATACATACCATTAGTAAGTTGTTGAACACTTCTTTGTAAAGAGTGTTTCTTGTGTATCTTTCATTGTGTTCATTGTGATATTTAATGATAAACTTTAAACCCTCTGTTGAAGTCACCCATGGTGCTACAATGCAGTCATCCATGAGTTAATATCGATTGTGGACGTTAAGCTCCCAAACATTTTAGTGACGGTCCTTGACTTATATTTATTGTCATTGCATAGTGAACATGAATAGGGAATTGCCTTCTTTTTAATACGAATGACTACTTTGTCTCAGATGAGTGTAAAACAATTATAGGGATTGTAACCTTATTCTGACATTAATGGAGAAAAGAATCAGATTCTTCCCTTTTAGCCAACCAGTGATTGTTAGGACTCATTTTTGTTTCCTTCCACAACTAAGAATTATATGCGAACTCAAATTTTCTTTTTGATCAAATGATGACACAAACTTAGATGAGATACTATAAAATTAAGTCCTTATTTATGGGAATTGCAAATTAAGATAAACTCTAGAGTAAAATGAGCGGTTGTCGGGATAATGAGGTAGTTAATTTCAAAAATAATATATAATATAATAATTAAAGGTGATCATTAAATTGAAATAATGAGGTAGTTTAGGAAACGTTATATAATATTAAAGATGGAGACTCAAATGAAATAATAAAGTAACTTAACAATAAGAGTAAATTAGCTAGCATATGTGAGACCAAATGTCAAATTCATACGGTCATGCATGCCAACTAAAACTAATAATCATCACAAAATGTGCTTTCCCCCCCCCCTAAAGATTCCTATTAGTTTAATTATATTTATTGTGCATGCAGTTACTTCATACGTCCATTGCAGATTATTTCAATAGTTTAACAACACCTTCAATATTATTTAATGGTGATCATGGTACTTCCTACTATTTGACTCATGATTTGATTAAAAATAAAATTTGATTAATTATTCTCATAATCAACAAAACATGGAAAAATTGTTGACAATAATAACAAAAAGATAGATAAGTCTTGACCATAATCTTATCTCTTTGGTGTATAATTATTTATAAAAAAACCAACAAAGAAAAATTAAAAAATTTACAAAAGAAGAAAGGGAGATTAGTAACAGATGAAGAAATTTTAGTACAATTTGAATTTAGGAAAACTTTTAAGATTCTTTTTTTTAAGGGGGGAGGTAGTACTACTAATTTATGAAGTCAATTATAGTCTATTGTGGGAAAGTAGACAAAGTGCTTTTATATATTAATTTGCCTATTAAATTTAAATTTAAATTTGGTAAAAGAACTAATTATACTATGTGATTTTTGAGCGCAAAATATAATCTTAAGTGAAATATAAATTGAAAAAATCATTGAAATATATATTTTTTAATATCATAAATGATAAGTTACAAATGTGAAAAGAAGCTAAATATTGCACCGACTTAAAGTAGTCGTAAGCGAAACCCACAATCACATTAAGGTCTTACTGTATTTCATAGTATCTAAATCCAATTATGTGACATGCTTAAGTAACGAAGCTTTGCAGTTTGCGAAATAAGCAGCCCGATCAGCATTCAAGTGTCAACTCATGATATATATACTTAAAAATAAATATATAAAAATAAATATATTTAGATTTTGATGTCCAATATATACTTACCTCAAGAATAATGTCTAACACAGTTCAATTTTTTTCTTGGGTAACATCTAAATAATTTCTTTGGTCTATATTTAAGTGTTTTAAGACAAAATTCAATTACTAATTAGTCATAACATATGAGAAAAGTTAATATTAAATTGAATTAAAATTGCATTGATAACCTACATTCATCTTAATTACATGATAAAAGTCTTTTATGTTGCTATCCTACATGGTATCTTTATCCCAAATGGCACTCTAGATGGCATCCTATGGGCACCCCATGTGTCGCTCATACATGAGTTCAATCTAACTTTTAACATATATATAT
>JACYFF010019584.1:38504870-38530280 GCA_017589665.1 Selenicereus undatus
TCATTATGTTCAGGTCGCCTAGTGGGAGAGGTTCTAACCAATCCCCTTGGATATGAATGTGAGTCTTATGTGTTATGTGAGTCATGTGGATCCCTAGTGAGGAAGGTTTCAGCCTACAGTTACTAGGATATGAATGTGATTCTATGAATTGTGTTGTAGGCAGTTCGCGTCCTTTAGAGCCTTGGGTGTCTGGCTGGTACCATATGAATGAGTTGCAGTTGGGCCGTCAGGATGTGTTTGTCACCCTTATGTTGTGATGGTTCTTTGTGTGAGCCATGAGTTGATTTCCTCTAAACTAAAAAGGCTTGCATTCAGTCAAGAATATGTGGTATGTTATGAAATTAGTTTGGCTTGGATTTGGATTTTGCATTTGGTTTTGGATTTGAAGGATCATTAAGGATATTTATGAAATTGTTATTGATTTAAGGCATATGTGTGATTGATAAATACGTTTATGGAAATATGTTATTTGTGGATAGCAAATATGTGGGTTTTTAGAAGAGATATACTTTATGTATGCATCAAGTATGGTTATAGGCGGACCATTAGCTTGATTTAGTAGGTTTTGCTTTCCTCGGGACTTCACTGAGGACTAGGAGCCTAAAGGACATGGTTGGTATGTGACAACCATGGTTAGTTTAGTGAAAAGACTAACAGCACAGTTTGTTTAAGGACAAGTGAAAATGAGAGTGATTGAATCATACCTGGTGTGGGACATGTACGAATAAGTTCGTCTAATTGCCCACCCAATGACATACATATATGTGTGTATTTTGTGAAGCTCGGGAGAATGTTAGATATGAAATATATGAGTTTATTTTGATTTTTGAAGCATAGGCATGTTCTCTTATCGCCCTGTATATGCTATATGATATGTTCTATCTATATATTGTAAGATACGTGTACTGTGTGGTTATGTGTTAACCGGTTAATAAGCAAAATGTAATAGTGGGGAGGGTAAGGGTTAATCACTGGGCTCGAGGAGCTCATGACCTCACCATTTTTTAGGTTTTTTAAAGCAAAAAGGGACCACAAGAGCATTAAGAGAGCTAGCTAGCTGTGAAATACTTTCGCAGAACTTAGCTGGGGATGGAGGTCTTGTTGGATGTTTATGTTATGGATTATGTTTAATAAATACAGTTCTGAATATATTTTTGGTTCGCACATGTGTAAGACTGTTAGGCATACGGTTTAAGCATGTATATAATGCATGTTTTAGATTTACCCTCTTGAACTTTAGTTTGATTTCGATAAGAGCTTCCGCTGTTGTCGCATATTAACAGGTTAATTATGGTTAAGAATTTTAAATAGCCTTGTGAATGTTCCTACTCGGACATCCACGACGGTGATGCGCTAGCTTGTCTCGTTCGGGCGAGCCATTACAGTCACCTTCTTGCTTGTATTAGATATTTAGTGAAGTACTGAAAGGTGAAATCTGATGTCAGAATCACCAGATTCGACTTGATTGTGTGATGTCTTGAGAAAGAATCACCAATCAAGAGACCTAAAATGATAATCATGTGTTGAATGAACCTAGCCTAATTGAGAATCCATGAGAATTGATGATTGATTTGATTTAGGTATTTTGGTCTACCTTGAAAGAGGGTTGTGATATCTCGATTATCGGTCTTGAAATTTCTTACATAAAGAGAAAATGCTTTATCTATTCTTGAACCGGGTAATTGATTCGTTGACTTAGTTCCTTGAATATTTATCCATTATGTTATATAGTAGATTAGTTTGATTTCAATCATAAATGTTAATTTGCTTAGCCTATCTTGAGGGAACATAGTCCAATAGATTAACCTAGTCATTGTAGGAGACGACCTTGATTTGCTACAACTCCATCGTGTGCTTACGACCCTTTTAATAGGCCACAACCCAACAACTAGTGGGGGATGTAACTAAAAAATAAGGAAGGGAGAAAAGCAAAGAGAGGGTAGGTGGCCCTAGTTAGCATCATCCTCATCATCATTACCCATGAGGTCACCATGATTACCTACGAGGTCACCATCATCAACCGTGTTACATTATGGAGGCACCATGACAACCATGTTAGCCTGCGTCTCATCCCTTGCCTAGTCGCCATCCTCAGGCTCCTGATGCTAGAACAACACCTTCTAAGGATCCAGACTGGCATGCCGAGCCTAACAGTGGTCCTCGATGTATTCAATCGAAGCCTTATAATACCTTTTCTTCTCTCTAAAGTTGGGGGTAAGGATGCTGAGCAGGTCAAGGAAGAAGTCTCTTCGCTCGCTGGTGCCTTTGTCACGACTCGATGCACGACGGCTTTGACTTCTTCCTTCGCAGCTAGCTTCTCGCCCTCCAACTGCTTCTCCAAGTCTTTGGGGGTAGTGTTGTAACTTCTTCTTCTCTTTCTCCGGCTCCTTATTTTCTTTATTTAGTTCTGTTGGTGGCAACGACCACTAAGCAGAAAAATGAGGGGAAAGCTGGAATAATTGACTGCTAAATTTAGTAAGTGGCACTGGCTATTTTTAGTAAATATGCCATCTGTATAAATCTAGCTCATTGACAGAAATACATACACGCTGTATTGATTCAGTCATTTTCTGCAAATTCCTAAACTCCTATTTCTCCTAATTCCATCGTGTCTCGGGTTTGGGTCGTGGTTACACTACCGGGACTCTAGTAGCCGCCGGGTACCGTTCGTGGAGCAAAAGGCGTCAAAAAGATCCGTTCGTTTCCGCCAGTTTAGGTACGTCCTAAACACTAAATTGTTTAACAGTGGTATCAGAGCCATTTTTGGCCTTTTTTTGGCTCTCGATTTTTAGCTAAACATGCCTAAATTTATTTGTTGAATTTATGCAATTTATTTGTTTAGTTTTCTTCTTCTTGCCGTGAAATAACACCATGTTCAGGCCTCTCGACCCTTGATTGTTTTAAGAATAACAAAAAAAAACCGAAAAAGGGGAAAAGGGTGGTGATAGTCATACCATCAGAACACCGCCAAGACCGCCCCAGAGGGGTGGCGCGTGGGTTGCACGCGCCGCCGAGAGAGATACATTTTCTCTCTTTCCTCTTCACTTTGCCCTACCAAGACCCCCGATTCGTCGCCCGAAGTCAACAAAACGCACAAACCACCACCCATGACGGCGCGTGGGCAACACGCGCCACCGCCTGAGTGGCGCGTTGCGCACGTGTTACCTATCCATGTGACCGTCGTCAGCCGATCTATGTGATGGTGCCGGTAGTTTGTAAGGTGGGCGACCCGAAAGAGAGGTCGAGGGGGTTTTTCAGATTTGGGGAGGCGGCGGATTTTTCCTCATTTGGTGTTTTTTTTGGGTTTTGGGGCACCGGAAAACGACCGGGAGGCCAGCTGGCCGGCGGACACCGGGCTTGGTGCCTGGAATCCATGGCGGTCGGGCCTTCCCTGGCCTTTTTCTGGCACACACCAAGGAAAATCAAGGGTCGAAGGGTAGAAACGGGACACAGGCGAGGTGCTCGTGACAGCCGTGGCCATGGCCTCGCCTGGTTCTGTCCATGGCGGCCGGCCGGCACAACGGCAAGTAAAGGGCCAGAGAGGAAGGAAGAAGAAGGAGAAGGAGGAGTATGGAGAGGTGAGAGGAAATGAAAAACCAACTGACCCACTCACTAAAAGGCCTCCCCCTTCCCCACACCCATATTCTTTAAAAAAAAAAGGACCGGGGCCTCCCTTTTTTTTCCTTTTTTTTGTTTTGACATTGCATAAAAAAAGGGGAAAAAAAAGGCAAGGAGGGGGTCTCGGTTTCTTTTAAAAATGGGGGGGGGGGTCCTTTTTTTACAATGGTTTTAATTTTAAAATTTGTTTTTAAAATTTAAAATCATGCTCAGCTTCAGGAATTATAATAATGTGTTTATTTTAATTTTATTTTCCTAGGCTAGAGCTGTTTGGTTGCTTAATTGTATCATTCTAAATATGCCCGTTTAATTTTTCTTTTAGACATGAATGAGTTTCGTGTATATAAGCCTGTAACGATAGTTTTGTGTGAACTTTTGGCATGTAGACTGATATGTATATATATATATCGCTATGTGTTCGATTAATATATAAAAGATTAGTTCTTTTCCGTTTAAACATAAATAAATGTGTTTTATGTTGTGTTCATGCAAATATGTCTTGCATAAGATCTAAAACGTCTATGTGATGATAGATTATGGAATGTTAATGTTTTTAAACATTGTATTCATAAGAATGTGTTTTTTTGTGAAATATTAGTAATCAAAGTATCTCATTTTTGGATTCATGAAATATGTGATGATTATGAGCTGAGCGAAATTTTCGAACGTATAACATGAATTATAATCTTGAGTTTTCTTTGGTTACGTACAAGATGTGCCTAATGTCCATTTTTCTTAAAATTGTAGACATGGCTTCTAAGACTTCTATGATTGGTGAGTTGACCACCAATGAAAGGTTGGATGGGTCCAACTATGACATGTGGCGCCGAAAGATTCAGTTTCTTCTGGAAGAGTGTGAGGTGTTAGAACACCTCACAACCACAATGTCAGCACCCCTGACTAGAGACAAGGATGACAAGGATATTACTCATACTGATGAGTATAAAACCAGCTTGGTTGCGTGCCAAGATTGGTGTAAAAAGGACCGTAAGGCACGTTATACTATGCTTTTCTGCATGCATAACGACCTTATCGGTGAGTTTGAAAATTATTCCACTGCTAAGGAAATGTGGGATAACATTCACTTCAGGTATGGTCAAACTTCGGAAACGAGGCTTCGTGTGTTGCATCTTAAGTGGATGACGTACACGATAGACTCGAACCGAAGTATAATCGAGCATGTGCGAACTTTACAGGCCATGCTACGGGACCTAAAAGCTGCTGGTGTGGACATTTCCGAATGCAAACAGCGAACGAATGTGCTTCGTGCACTTCCCGATGGGGACAAAAAATGGAAACCGTTCATCACCATGATGATTCACAACGAGAGCATCAAAACTTTCGCCGACATCACCAAGCATCTTGAGCTGGAAGATGAGCGCTTGAAGGCCTGTGCTCCTCCCCCTGTAGCTTTAGTGGCCAGGGTAGACAGGCCTAAGGGCAACCAGTTCAGACGAGGGAAGAAGAAGAGTCTTCATCCGTCCAAGAAACTTGGCCCTAGAGGCGGTATTGCTAAGAAGCAATCAAAGGCCAAGGGCAAGGTGACGGATAAAATGGCACGAGTGACGTGCTATAACTGCAGGAAGAAGGAACATTTTGCTCGGGAGTGTCCCGAGCCTGCTCAGGTACCTTCTTCATTTCCTACTGTTGAACTACTTGTATGTTCCCATGCATTCGTTGCTAAATCCTTTCCTAATTGGATTGTAGATTCGGGAGCAAGCAAGCACGTAGTTCGAGATCGAGTTGGGTTTGTAGACTTTCACCCTTGTCCGGTGGGGTTACAAACTGTGACTCTTGGAAATGGCATTGCAGAAGACGTTCTAGGAGTCGGAACGTATCAGCTTAAGTTGCGTGGAGGGAATTCGTAGCTTCTTCACGACACTCTCTATGCGCCTGGAGTCCGATGTTCCTTAGTGTCTTATGTCTCTTTAATGAAATTAGGTTTTCAGTTTGTTTCTTGTATTGACAGTTTAGACATTTTTTATAGTGGCAATTTGTTTGGCCACGCATCTTTGGTAGATGATTTCCTTGTTTTGGACTTGGATAATGAGTATAATAGTAATAATACGTCTTTTGTTTTTGTGTCATCTGTTGATTCAGACCATGATTCTGTTGTTTGGCATGCTAGACTAGGCCATAATGGTCAAGAAAAAATGACTAGACTAGCTAAAGAAGGTCTATTAGGATCACTTACTAAAGTTAGGCTACCTAAATGTGAATCTTGTTTAGCCAGCAAAGCAACCAAGAAACCTTTTGGTAAGGCTTCTAGGGCGCTTGGTGCCTTAGATCTCATTCACTCCGACATTTACGGACCTATGAATGTAAAGGCACGTAATGGTGCCATTTATTTCCTCACTCTAATTGACGATTACTCTAGATACAGATATGTTTATCTGTTATCACATTGTCATGAAGCTTTAGATGTGTTCAAACGCTTCGTATTAGAGGTGGAGACTAAGTTGGATCGAAGAGTTAAGACTCTTCGGACCGACCGTGGTCGAGAGTACCTCTCTGATATGTTCAAGAGTTTTTGTGAGGAAAAGGGTATAGTTAGACATCTTACGATTCCTTACACTCCACAACAAAATGGTGTTGCCGAGCGTAGGAATCGTACATTACTTGACATGGTCAGGTCAATGATGGCTCAAGCTAATCTCCCAATTAGCTTCTGGGGTGATGCGTTGCTTTCAGCAACTTACATCTTAAACAGAGTACCCAGTAAGAGCGTTTCAACTACTTCATATGAGTTATGGAACAGTCGGAAACCTCTTTTGGACCATTTACGACCATGGGGGTCGGCAGGCTATGTGCATAACCCGACTCATAGATATGGCAAACTTGGTCCAAGAGCTACTAAGATGGTCTTTATTAGATACCCTGAATATTCAAAAGGTTATGTGATGTACAGAGAACATCCTAGTGGCGGCATGAAGGAAATTGATTCCCGAAATGTCGACTTTCTTGAGGATGAGTTCCCAACTATTGGTGAAGTCAAACAGGACTTACAGTTGTATGAGTTACAACCAAACATATCTCTCGGTGAAGGGGAGGATATGTACACTAACCGTATCACTGAGGATAGGGAATTTATCCCTGATGCTGGAGATAGTGGGAGTGTACCCATTATTCCTGCTGAAGGGAACCTGCCTGCTCAGGACACCCAACTTGAGAACGAGGAAGACCCTCAATCTCCCATTAACGGAAATGAGGGTAGTCCTCATACTCACTAGCCCACACCCCAAGGGGGTAGTGGGAGTGGCATCTCCCCTATTCGAGGTTCTGTGCCTCGAGGGACTTCTCCTATTCAAGGTTTGGCACCTCAAAGGAAAAGGGAGAGAGAAGATTCGGAACCTGAACAGACAATGCAACTAGGTCCTAGCATAACCCGAAGGAGTGAGCGCGGAAGAGTTCCTCGTCGATTTTTCCAAATCGAAGAGAACATTTTCTTCTACATGCCTTTGGAAATAGAAGAGCCCACCTCTTATGTAGAGGCTGTTGACTCACCAAATAAGGAAGAATGGATGGATGTCATGAGGGATGAGTTGGACTCAATAGCCAGGAATGAAGTTTGGGATCTAGTCAACCTTCCTCCCGAACGCAAAACCATTGGAAACAAGTGGGTTTTCAAAGTAAAACGTCGGTCGGATGGGTCAATTGATAAGTTCAAAGCCCGGTTGGTGGTGAAAGGCTACACCCAAGTTCAGGGAGTAGACTATGAGGAAACCTTTTCTCCTGTGGTGAGATTAGCCTCTATTCGGCTACTTCTAGCAGTAGTTGCCCATCTGGACTTAGAACTGTTCTAGATGGATGTGAAGACTGCTTTCCTAAATGGGTCCCTTGAGGAAGACATATATATGGTACAACCTTTTGGTTTCGTATCAAAAGGGCGAGAAGACAAAGTTTGTCGTCTCAGAAAATCCATATATGGCCTCAAACAGTCTTCAAGAGCATGGTACTTCACATTCCATGAAGCCATTACTGCGTTTGGCTTAACCATGGTCTCAGAAGACCACTGCGTATATGTCAAGAAGACAAAAGTAGGAATTATGTTTCTTACTTTGTATGTCGATGACATTCTACTAGCTGGGAGTGACTTGGAGATGATCAATGCCACTAAGCGGTGGCTGTCCTCTGTCTTTGAGATGAAGGACATGGGTGAAGCTAGGTATGTCCTAGGGGTGGAAATAATCAAAGATCGTTCTAGGAAACTTCTCGGTTTATGTCAAAAGGCATATATTGAGAAAGTCTTAGAACGGTTTCGGATGCATTATTCCAAACCTGTTGATACTCCGATCGACAAGGGCTTAACCTTGAGTCTAGAACAGTGTCCAACAACAGATGAGGAAAAACAGAAAATGAGTAGTGTCCCTTATGCTAGTGCAGTCGGAAGCCTAATGTATGCCATGTTATGTACACGACCTAACATTTGCTTCACGGTTGGTTTGGTAAGTCGTTACCAAAGCAACCCTGGGAACGCTCATTGGCAAGTCGTCAAGAGGATAATGCGTTATCTTCGAGGAACTACTGACTTGGTACTTTGCTACCAAGGAGGAGACCTAAGATTGAGGGGGTACACTGATGCTGACTGGGGTGGAGACTTAGACGAGTCTAAGTCCACCTCTGGATATGTCTTCACCCTGGGTGGGGGCGCCATATCTTGGTGCAGCAAGAAGCAAGATTGCATAGCCCTATCGACTATGGAAGCAGAATATGTCGCTTGTTGCCTCGCCACTCAGGAGGCAGTTTGGCTGAGGAGTTTTCTCCAGGATCTTGATCTTACTCCACGAGTTAATGATCCTGTAGAAATTTGGTCCGACAATACTGCTGCTATCCAATATGCTAAGGATCCTAAATTCCATAGGAAGGCCAAGCATATTAAAAGGCATTATCATTTTGTAAGAGACGCCATAAAGTCGAAAGAAGTTATTGTAAAATACTTATCTATTGTTAAGATGATAGCGGATCCATTAACCAAACCTACTCCAAGAGATGTGTTCAAAACTCATATGATGAGTCTTGGTGTCCGTAGAGTTTAGTTAATTAGAAAATCCTGTTTTTGGTTTGGACAAGTATGTAATGAACATTTATTTTGTATAAAATGGTCATTATTTTACTCTGGTTGTTTGATTAGGCATATCTAAATGTCACTAGGCTTTTGATTATCTTGTCACACGGATAATCAATCCTAACGCTTAAGTAGCGGGTAAGGTAAGACTTGATCATATTGGCACTAGGTGTGCAATATTGATTATCATCGTACCTTAGGTGGTACGAGTGATGTGGAGCATTAGTCGCCTTAGTAAGTCTAAGATGAGATTCTGAGTGAATTGGATATAACACAACCTTATATCAAAGCCTAAAGCCGAATTTTGAGTGTCTAGGTTATGTTAAGTACGTTAACCGAGGAACTCGAGTCAGTTCTGAGAAGGAACTGGACTTGTAATTCGCATGGTATAAATAGTGACAGTATCACCTCAGTGGGAGTTATACCATGACTGTGTGTGCTTAAGTCGACCTAGTGGAGTGAC
Organism: Selenicereus undatus; assembly: GCA_017589665.1. Taxonomy (NCBI): domain Eukaryota; kingdom Viridiplantae; phylum Streptophyta; class Magnoliopsida; order Caryophyllales; family Cactaceae; genus Selenicereus; species Selenicereus undatus. Next base: position 38,514,017 of record JACYFF010019584.1, read on the forward strand.
AACTGATTCCCTTCCTTGTCACTGTGTGATCCCTGAAACAACGGTGTTTCATATAACAAATCCCTTGGACTTAGGGCTATGACATGAATCCCCGATGAGATGTTGCTACTTTAATACGTACTCCAAGAGTTATGGATTTATGCAGCTCAGCGAAATGTATTAGGAAAGCAATCTTATTGAGATGTAATGTTATGAGTCGCTAGAGGAAAACCATTGCATATTCACCATATTAGCCCGGGCGGTTATATTTCGGAATATAACCATAATATATCAGCAGACATAAAGGGACAGTGTGTGCCTCAGGTGATGTCTTGAATGGTTTAGGGAATTGTCTGCCTTGAAAGTGTTTTTGTTAGACTGATGGTGTCTTAACAAAAATCACTACTTATTTTTGGTCGCACGTCTCATTCCTGGTATGACACGTTTAGAAGAGAAACAATGTTGTGGAAACATTGTTACGGCTTGAGTGGCCGAGTGGGAGATGTTGGTGGCAACGGCCACTAAGCAGAAAAATGAGGGGAAAGCTGGATTAATTGACTGCTAAATTTAGTAAGTGGCACTGGCTATTTTTAGTAAATATGCCATCTATATAAATCCAGCTCATTGACAGAAATACATACACGTTGTATTGATTCAGTCATTTTCTGCAAATTCCTAAACTCCCATTTCTCCTAATCCCATCGTGTCTCGGGTTTGGGTAGTGGTTACACTACCGGGACTCTAGTAGCCGCCGGGTACCGTTCGTGGAGCAAAAGGCGTCAAAAAGATCCATTCGTTTCCGTCAATTTAGGTACGTCCTAAACACTAAATTGTTTAACAAGTTAGTTTGCCCACATCGCATACTTAAAGGAAGACTGATCAGTCTCCTTCTTCTCCTCCATTAGGGCTCAGATCTTCTCTTCTAGGTGGGTGGTGGAAGATGTTATCCTCATGACCTTCAATGTGTGGGTAAAATTATGGGCAAGTAGCTCAAGGTCAATCAAACAAAAGCAAAAACTAAGTCCAAAAGATTGAAAAATGGCAAAATCAAGCAGAGGGAGTACCTTAGTCGTTGCCATTTCCTCGTCAATAACAAGGGAAGCAGATAGGTGGGTGACATTTGCCTGAGGAAAGAAACGACCTCGGTGAACCTTACATGGGACTCTGTAGCGACTTGTTGGTGATTTATCTAATGCCAACCACACAAGTAATTATGAAGAGATGACCCACAATCTCTCCTCAAGCTGGGTTATCTCGTGGAAGGTGAGTGCACGACCTTCTTAAGAGACCCCTCAGCAGTCATGGTTTTCTCGTCTATAGTCACCCTGGAAGGTTTCTCCCCAGTCCACGCGCACTTCTTTGTCATGGTAGGGACATGCTTATGACTAGAACAGGTGGGCGGTTTGTCTTCAACAAATTTTGGCCTGCTTTGAGAATAGAAAATGTATAAGTTTTAGAAAAAGTGAGAGAGGAAATAAAGAAAGAGATAGCATGGCTTACCTTAGGGGCTTGCACCTCAACACAGCAACACTGCTCCTTTTCTTTCAGGAGGGCCCGATCCTAACAGATCTCTTCAGGGGTGGTATCCCCAGCCTCTAGCCTTGACAACCTTATGCGAGCCTCCTCTATAAAGAAGGAAAAGAAAGCTAGTTTGATGAGCTAACATGTAAAGGAAAGGAATGGTACCCTTATAGAGATTTTCTACTACAAGTACCCCAGTTGCTGCTAAGAAGAAGTCATTCTTAAAGTACGCCAGCTTTAGGAACCAGTTTAGTGGCTCCTTATCACTGGACTTAACCTTCTGTAGCACAAGTTCTTTCCCCTTCTATTTCCTCTATGACCTGAGGTATGAACAAAGGGAGGGGATGAGGTCGGTCGCTCTTCCACACAATATATTAGAAGTAGTTTACGACATTTCGCTCATCCTCATTGGGCATGCTGAACAATTTCCTTTTGGACTTGTCATCATTTCATATTTATAGGTCGCCCTAGCCATCTTTACATTTCATAAAGAGGAATTCATACTTCCAATTCTTTAGCTTGGACTGCCTCTTGATTGGTGACATATAGCCCTGCTTATTTTTAAAGGAATACCAAGCATTCTTCCCTACTTTATCCGGTGCCTTCTGCAAGGTGTGCGCCTAGGCAAAGGCTCAGGCTATATACGTTAAACGCCTAAGTTAGCAGGTGGAGATGAAGGAGCAAATGCTATCAAAGGACGTTGGCACGATTTGAGCACCGCCTAGGTCATAGTATTTGTAAACATTGCGAAACACCTTATGTAAAGAGAAACAAAGTCTGTAGCATAAGTTCACGCAATACATGGAGAAGCACTTGGGTGCAGTTTCTTGAAGATGACACTGTCTGAGGAATAATGAATGAATAAGTGGTGGACAGATAATATTTTATTTGAAGTTTCGACCTGTTTAACTGCTATAGTAGCTTGGGATTAGGGAAGTGAGAACCCCAGGACGTCATCTAGGTCAGATCGAAAAGGAGTACCGGAGAAAGATACACAGACCTCTAAGCCTCCCATATTGCACTATCATTCGAGGTCACCACATCGGAGCTCGACTCTTTAGGATCGCGGCTAAAACAACCCGTATCCCCGTTTCTCTCAATGGAATGGGAAAAGCGTGGGAACTATCTTTGGACTCATGGTTGGTTTAGTCCTAGCTAGCTTCTTTTCCTGAAAATCATGCATGTGGTTAACGACCATAAAGATTTCCAGCGAGTAAACTAGCTCCTCTTCAATGCATAGCATGCTAGGGCTATAAGACCGCTCATAGCTAGACCATGAGTCTTCAGGCATCTCGTAGACAGCAAAGCATAAAGGATGTTTTTGGGTTCTCTACACCCATTTTTATAGGGGAAGGATAAAACAACCCGGTTATCAATCTTGGCGGGATATTTGGAAATACAGAATGTCGTCCTTCCTCTATAGGAACGAGAGATTTCGTTCATGAAGGGCCACTTGAGCAAGAAACTAAAGATGACATGAGTCATTTTAATATACAAAGACTAAAATGGTGGAGACTTGCGTACCTGCTTTGAACAAGGTTTTGAAGATCTAATGAGAGGATTGAAGATAACTTTGAATATTCAAGGTTGAGATTAATGGTGCCCTTGAATGTTGAAGGATGAGGTTGAAGACTTTAATCCGGGATTTAAAAATTTCCCTCTCTAAATGACGGAAGCGACAACAAATGATTAGTTTTATTTTGGACTCCTTTTATATAGAAATCACAAGAGTGAACAAACTGTAGCTTTTTATAAGGCAGAAAACCTAATTAATGTATTATACATGGATAGACAAGATAGGCCTCGTTGGAGTCCTAAAATTAAAAAGTCTCGGAAGAGCTGAGCAAGGCCTTCAGGTAGTCCCTTATAGCTTCAACTCCCAAGGGGCTAGGTACACCGAGCATGACCCATAGATCGTCCGCTACCTGTTTATCCAACTAGGGGCTAAGGTCCATTAAGCGTAGCCCGCACGTTGTCCGCTACACCTTTAGTCTCTTTATTGGTAAGGTCCACTACACACAACTCTTAGGCTATACGCTGTACCCTTAGCCCTAAGGGGCAAAGGTCTACCAGGCATGGCTCCTAGTCTGTTTACTTCTCCTTTTAAATTAATTAAAGCTTATGAGGGGCACTAAGAATGTTCAACATGTTGCAAATGAAATAAGATAAAAGAATAAAGCAATAACACCAGCTTAAACAAATCTCTTTTCATTGCAATTGCATAAAGTACCAAAAAAGAAAGAAAAGATTTGGGAGGGATAACAATTCTGAAAAGGAACACCCGAGGAGCCTTAGTTGCCGCCATCGTCAGATGGGCCGGATTTATGCTAGATCCAACACTCTCATTGAGCATGATCTGGGAGCTGTCGCAGAAGGTCTGCAAGGGAAGGTTGGCTGGCAGATAGTAGCTGCCACTTGTGAATGTCAAAGAAGCCTCGAACAAGTACCACTTGAGATCTTCTAGGGCTGACTTTAGCATCTTGGCTATGAGTCTCGGGGGAACACCCAACTCCAGTGCGTTGTTCACTACCATGGCATAGAAGGTTGCCTAAACGATCTTCGGTGTCCTAACCTCCTGGGCGATCTCCACAGCGTCTTCTTTAATAAAGGAAGGGCATACAACTTGATAGTCGACTGGTAATGACCCTAAAGGAAGAGGCTACATGCAGCCATCTAGCTTGATATTTTGGTGGTGAACTCTTTTGAAGGAAGAAGGGGTAAAAAATAAGGATTTGCCTCCTTACCCCAAGTTAATCCGTACCAAAGGAAAGCTCCTCGGAAAGAGCACCCACATTAAATGACTGCAGGTAGCCCAATCGTCAGTCGGGCACTACATGACCTCGACACATGTGTTACCTGAATTTAGGAGCATGTGAATCCCTACAATAAGTTGAACTGGTTAAGGTTAGGAAGTATGTTTGCTCCACCTTCTACCTACAACACGTACTGGAAGTCCTACAGATTAAATATAAGGGGTTAAATCATTTCGGGAAAATCTAGCTTTTATCGCCTCCCTGCCACATCAGCAGGAGACATCTCTCTATCACATGACGTGTAGGGAAAGAAGCCCAAGCTTTAATGTGTAGGGATGGAGAACTATGTCCCAACTTTGATTAGGCCTATAAACACGTATACCACATGAAATTGGCATTTTGCCATTGCTATTGTCCCCTATAGATACTCTCCAACTCCATTTGAAAAAGACATCGAAGACACATTTAATTCACGACTCTAATGATCTTGAATGCTTGAGCAATGTGTTCACTCATAAAAAGATTTAATCTTTTCTACCAAAGACCCAACCTTTGCATTGCCCTTTCTTAGAAAATTTTCCTCTTCCTACTATGGGATACTGAATCAATCATTAGAGGGGCGTTCCTCAGGATCAGTAAGAAGTGGCCTGTGTCAGATAATTTTGAGTGTAAAACAATGTCGCACATTTACGATTATCGTCGTAGTACTTGAGGGTCATCTCCACAGGGACGATGGAAAAAATGAAGATCACTCAGAACGAAAGTAACCTAATTTAACATCATTCTAAACAATGAACAACCGAGATTATAGCTTATAAACAAATCAAATTCTAAATAATCTCTACTTATTCGCAAATTATAATAGCCTTTAAACTAGATAGAATAGCGAAACCAAATTCAACCATATTGAAGTAAGTATGAAATTAAACTAATGAACCAAACTAATTAACTCAACTAAAATAAACCAAACTGAACTAAAATCAACTAAAATCAAAGGGTAATCGAATTAACCACACTTCATGAAGGAAACAGAAAACAAAGCATCAAAACTGAACTAAATAAAGCATAACAGCAAGGGAGGGGGGTTTCTGGATTTATCAGCAACACTCAACAAGAAAGGAGTATGAGATGAAGCATCAAACCCAGAGTTTGTGATCATGACATGATGATATTGGCGGAGCAGATGATCAAAACAAGGCGCCCTAGCCTCAAAACTGCAGCATCAACCCAGAATTCAAAGGAACTTATCAAATACTCGATTCAAACTAACACGATTGAAATTAATTCCACCAAATTGACAAAAAAAAAATCAAATCTAGAAATCGACAGAGAAATTCGAAGATGAACAAGATTATGAAATTCAACCTTAGAATCTAAAATCTAATATAAACTGAAAGCTTAAATCTGAACCCTAAATTGCACATAAAAACGTAAACTAAACCCTTAAAATTGATACCCAGATTCGATCGCTGCTGCCTCCTTTATGCCCGAGCCCTCTCTCAATTTCGACCCTTGAAGTGGATCCGGCGTAGACGGCGGATGGGGGTGCTGTTCTAGAGGATGTTGCATGAGCTTCGGTGGTGGGTGAGGATGGTGGTGTGTGATGGCGGATTGAGAGAGAGAGAGAGATGGGTTAAAGATGTGGATGGATGAAGATGGTCGAAGAAGAAGGAGAAAATAGCGGGTTTCTGGGTTTTGGGAAGATGTAAGGGGCTCTGAGAAAAGAGAGAAAATAAAGGGGGGGGGGGAATAGGGTCATGTGCCTTGCACGTGTGGGGGGGCTAGGTTAATTTTTTTTAATTTTAGTTTCCCTTTTTTTTGGCTGATGGATAGAAGGAGTTGGGTTTGAATCAATTTGGCCCAATTCTTTGTTTTCAGCATTTTTTCACCTTTTTCTCGCATTTTTTCCAAATTTATTCAATACCTACAAACAAAATAAAATCAAATAAAAATCTAAAAATAACTATTATTACGAGCATAAATTAGGTATAAAAGTATCATAAAAATATCGTATTTTTGGCATGAATAAATACCCCAACACCAATATTTTGCTTGTCGTCCCGTAAACAACTAAACTACCTAAAAAAGTTGGAAAATATGAAAAAAGAAAACCTAACTCACTTTCATAGGAATCACGATTGCATTTAGCGTATGCAACAAGCCCTTTAAACCCCTTGGTTTCCCAAGTGGACGAGTGAGGTCTCGTGAAGGTTTTCAAGTGAAATATCCACAAAAATTATTTGAAAAATAAAGGAAAATCTTTTTGCTTTTTCTAAACATAGAAACATATATGCAAATAATAGGGCAATCATGTACACGTCTCAAGCAATTGCATCACCAAACTCTATACAAATAGAATGTACAATCAAGAGATAATTAAGTCAATGGAAGCATCCTGACTCTCATTTTTCATCCCACGCATGATATGCAATGATATATACACCTTGGTGTGTGTGCAAATGTGTATCAGCTCCTATGAACCACGTTGCTAACATTGACACGATCCCTGTTTCCTTGCCTACTTGCCTTCTTTGCTCCATTTTTCCTTTTTTTTGCACAATGATAACGCGCACACCCTAAACCTGCTTGACTTACAAATATTCAGGCCTTTCCTAAAAAGGATGTTATTGGAATGTGCAAAGCACTTATTTCATTGCCCAAATAGATGCGTAATTAAGCAAAATAGCACATATTCAAGCCAATCAAAGATATAAAATAAAGATAGTGGCTATGAACATTGGTGCCAGGGTTTTTATTCACTTTTTTAGACTTTTTTTTCGATTTTTCTTCTTTTTTTTTTTCAAGACCTTAAAAGGCAACTTTGGCAAACAAAGAGTTCACATGCCAACTAAACAACAAGACCCTAAGAATTGATGATAATGTGAGCAAGGTAGGCACAAATCACATATACGAGATGAGACTATTATGAAAAATCGAATCTACATCCTCAACTAGACATCTCATCATGCGAACTCTATTTATATACAACTCAATGAACTAGCCACATTGGATCATAGTTGCCAAAGAAAGCACACAAAACCCCAAAAGAAACAAAACTTTTTTTGAATTTTTGAAAATTTTCGAAAAATATATACAACTGGACACCTCACCCCACACCAAAACTTCACAATGTCCTCATTGTGGGAACTAAGGCGCTAAAAAGCAACCACATAAGCTATACAACTGCAAAATCGAACAAAACCACAGATATATACAAACTAAGGCACCAATAAAAATCACAAACAAAACCAAAAACAAACACAAAATCACCAAAATCAAAATCTCAAAAGAAAAGCAAAACAAAACTAACTCTAAAACAAACCAAACCATTGAATGACCAAAATCAAAACCAAACCAAAACAAAATAATACCCAAACACAAAAGGCAAAAAGTAAAATAACTAAATAAAGAAAAACAAAAACCAAAACCTAACAAAAGAAAACAAAACCAATTAAGACCAAAACAAACATAAGGGCAGCCCGGTGCACAAGCATCCCGCGTTCACGCAGGGTCCAAGGAAGGGCCGCACCCCATGGGGTGAATTGTAGGCAACCTAACCTGACTTTGTCAGTGGCTGATTCCATAAGACCAAAACAAACATAATCACCCAAAATAAAAACAAAACCAAACCAAGTATCTACTAACCACCAACCTAAATCAAAAGAAACCTAAAACAAAACAAAATAAGAAAGAAAGAAAAGCTAAATACAAAACAAAAACGAAACCACTAAAACACCAAAAAGAAAACAAAAAGAAACTACTAAACAAAAACAAAACCAAAGGAAAATCCAAACTCACCAAACTAAAGAAACAAAACATCACCCCAAGGGAACAAAACACAAATTCAAGGAAACCGAACAATGAAACTAGACCATACACAAGGACAATCCTAGATATTTACAACTATCAAGTATTCACAAAACAATAACACAATCAAGGGTGATCATAGCCTAGACGGCTCAACAAATCGCAAATTCCTCCTCAAGATTAATCACCCATATAATCAAAATCCTAAATATCCACAATTAAGAAAGAAAAGAAATGAAAAGAAGAAGAGCAGAGAGTGGAACGATGATACCAGGTTGGATACAGATTGTAACCAAACTAAAAGTCTCACTTAGGTAGTGTCGAGGAGGTCCATGGAGAATCATCCGCTCCATCACAACTCCTAAACAACTACTCGTATCAAAGCCAACCAACACTCAAAGTAGCTTATCAAATGATCGGGCACATTCCTCATAAAAATGCAAGTAGTTAGAAATAAGAACTAGAGCCCAACTAAAGTACATGCAAGCAATACAACTCACGACTCTCCTGAGCTTATAAAATCTCTGAGCCCAATCAAAAGAGACATGTGTATATGTAAAATTAGATGTACAAGTCAATGGTCAAACAAAGATATAGCTATATGAATGTATAGACCGTCTGAAGTGATCTGAATGACCAAAATGAAACACATCATCTCTAAATGGGGAGGGCAGAGGACCAAGGCACGACCAACCAAGTGATATATGGAAATCAAAGCTCAAGGGAGGGCCTAGGGTCAAGTCATTTACCTCAAAGTGATCCTCGAGTCTATTTATGTCAATATCCTCAAGAGTTTGATATAAACAGGGACTACTAAGAACATAAGTGTGAGACTCTATAAAAATAGACTCAAGAGGGTCTAGAGAAGGACGAGGAAGGGGGAGGGGAGAAGAAAAGGAAGAAATGGCAGAGCCAAGCCCTAAATCAGGATGAGACTCATTAGAAAAGGGATGACGTAGCTCATCAGGAGGTGTAGCCGCACTAAAATCAACAACATAAGGCTCATCGAAAGAATACTCCTTAGAAAAGGTATCCTCTAACTCAACTATGGTGCCACATTGATCATCTAAGCTAGCATCAGTCTCAAAGTCATCTTCCTCCCCCAGCTCTCATAAGGGAGCAAAGGGAAGAGATGAGTCATGAACTATTAGACTACCCTCAGGGTGGTCACTGACTGTGCTAAAACCTAGGGAGGGAGCAACTACCAAAGGAGATGAATGATCACTCAATTCCCCAAGGTCATCACAAGGTGTATCACAATAATCACATGAAACAGAAGCACATGGGGTATGAGAGTGCTTATAAGATAGACCCTCAAACTAACTCTTAAACAAAGGTGTAGCATGCATATAAGGGTCGGGAGAGGGGTAACTAAGGCCTCTCTAGCATTGTCATACTCCCACGTATCATGAGCCAAATACTCAAAGAAATCCCAAATTTTATCAGGAGTGTTGGTGAATAAACAATCCAAACCCCTGGGGTACATAGTCTCAACATGACCCCTACATTCATCATTAAGACCCTCAAAGATCACTTGGCATATTTCCCATTTCTCAAAATAATAATCAACACATTGAGTACGAAATTTATTCAATCTACTCAAGTATCACCAAAAGATTTCATGCTCAAACTACGGGAAATATAAACTTCCCATTTTGTTTTTTGAAGTTTTTTTTGGAATTGTTTTTCAATTTTTAGTGATTTTCAAGTTTTCCAACTTTTTTTTTTCAAGTCTACGCTTTTCCAATTGGATTTTTTTTGGTTGAATTTCAAGAAATAACTAAGCTAAGTAACAATTAATAACAAGATAAAGAAAGTAAAACAAGATATATGCACCCTGATAATAAAGTAGCTATGAAAAAGAAAATGCGACCTACTCTCATGTCGTTATCCCCGACAACGGCGCAAAAAACTTGTTAGATAATTGTGAGTGTAAAATAGTGTCGCAAGTATACCACTATCATCGTAGTACTTGAGGGTCGTCTCCACAGGGACGATGAAAGATATTAAGGTCACTCTGAACGAAAGTAAACTAATTTAGCATCATTCTAAACAATGAACAATTGAGATTATAGCTTATAAACAAATCAAATTCTAAATAATCCCTACTTATTCACAAATTCTAATATCTTTTAAACTATATAGAATAGCAAAACCAAATTCAACCATATTGAAGTTAGTATGAAATTAAACTAATGAACCAAACTAATTAACTCAACTAAAATCAAGCAAACTAAACTAAAATCAAAGGGTAATCGAATTAACCACACTTCATGAAAGAAACAGAAAACAAAGCACCAAAACTAAATTGAATAAAGCATAACAGTAGGGGATGGGGATTTTTGGATTTATCAGCAAAATTCAACAAGAAAGGAGTATGAAATTAAGCATCAAACCCAGAATTTGTGACCATGACATGATGATATTGGCGGAGCAGAGGACTGAAACAGGGCGCCCTAGCCTCAAAACAGCAAGATCAACCCAGAATTCAAAGCTACTTATCAAATACTAGATTCAAACTAACATGATCGAAGTTAGTTACACCAAACTAATGAAAAAAATCAAATCTAGAAATCGACAGAGAACTTTGAAGACGAACAAGATCATGAAATTAAACCTTAGCATCTAAAATCTAATCTAAATTGAAAGCTTAAATCCGAACCCTAAATGGCGCATAAAAACATAAACTAAACCCTCAAAATTGATACCCAGATTCGATCATCGCTGCCTCCTTTATACCCGAGCCCTCTCTCGATCTCGGCCGTTGGTGTGGATCCGGCGTGGACGGCAGATAGGGGTGCTGTGTTGGCGGATGTTGCGTGAGATTCAGTGGTGGGTCAGGAGGGTGGTGTGTGATGGCAGATTGAGAGAGAGAGAGATGGGTTACAGAGATAGATGGATGAAGATGGCCAAAGAAGGAGAAAATGGGGGGGGGGGGGAGGGGTTTCGGGTTTATGGGATTTGTGAGGAGAGAGGGGGCCCTGAGAAGAGAGAGAAAATAAGGGGGTAACAATGTCACGTGCCTTGCACGTGTGGGGGGCTGGGCTAATTTTAGTTTTTTTAATTTTATTTTTCGTTTTTTGCCAGATGGATAGAAGGGGTTGGGTTTGAATTAATTTGGCCCAATTCTTTGTTTTCGGCATTTCTTCACCTTTTTTCTCGCATTTTTTCAAATTTATTCAATACCTACAAACAAAAGAAAGTCAAATAAAAATCTAAAAATAACTATTATTACGAGCATAAATTAGGTATAAAAATATCATAAAAATATCGTATTTTTGGCACAAACAGCCTGCCAAAACAGGAGCCTGCTCTCTCGCCACCTAATCGTCATCAAACTATGTGCAGAAACAATTGAGTTTTGGCTAGCGAAGACAGTATGGCTTAAAAAGTAATATGTTATCATAGAAAGGAAATAGACAAATTTTAAAACGCACACATATTTAGAAATTTTTTTATTTCTTAAAAAAAAGGTGCTTCTATTGGATCAATCATATAGTACTCAAGCAAACCTTTGGATTGAAGGAGACCCTTCAAGTAGGAAAAAAATTAAATGAATTGTATACAAAATCACCTAAGGGAAAAAGTAAAGATTGAATTAACTTAAAAGTTGACAAAAACCCAAAAGAGTAGCTAACTTGCCTACGAATGTAGTTAATCTCCCTACCATTGCCCGACCCATTTCCTACCATTAAATTAAAGAAATGATAACAAACAAAAGGTCACAGAGAAAATTAAATTGGAAAAAAATTCGAAGGAAAGTCCCAAACATTTAATTAACTAATGAAAAGCTTGAAAACATTGAGATGAGCTAAAAAGCAATGAGATGGGTCTTAATTAACGGAGGGGAAGACCTCATGAAACTCAAATTATCTCCCTCTGCCCCCCCCCAAATGGCCATAAGGAAGAAGGGATAGAAGTACGTATGTGTTGGGTCCAAGACTACCCCCATAAACAATTAGTCGCAACCCAGTAATTACATAATAACCATAAACCATACTATGCACAATTAAATGCATGAAATAATTACATAGGACATCAAATTTAACATGGACAAACCCTCCAATGTAGAGAGAGAAACCATGGGATAATCCAATGCAAAATATCCTCTATAAAAATAGTAAGCAGTACAATGAGTAACCATCTCAAATTATTTGCCTTAATTCAAGACGCACATCAATTCATAAACAATACAGAAATGACCTCTAGGCTTGAATATCGTTGAATAGCACTACCAAATCAATTCTACTATGCCTAGACAAGCACCCTAAATTGTTGAATATCTTTACCGAATAGCTTGCTATCGCCCGTAAAATATTCAACCCCTCATTACACAAACCTTTCATCACCCCCTCACAAAATCTCACAAATTGCTGCGATAATTGTTTTTCACGATACATGGTCAAGACATAGAGGCTTTAATTTGCAGTGGTCATAGACTTGCACAATAAGGCAAAACTTACCTAATAATTCTACTAGTAAAGTTAGAGCTTGACCAACAATGAAGATCTCCATGTATCTTTATAAATAAGGCAACTTACTTGCTTAAAACAACTTCCTAGTGCATCATGAGTAGGAAATTAATGAAGGCATCATGGTTTTTAACTACAACTAGTCCAAACATGGACTTACAAAAAAAACAAAATTGATGTAATTTTTTCTTTTTCTTTGACAATTGCAAATTGATGGACTGGACCAAATTGCTTAGTTTGCCCAATCCAATAAACCTCCAGAACAAGGGAAGAGACATCTATTCCTTGTCATGTGACTTAGAGGTCAACCCAGCTAACTGGGCACATAAATTGAATTTGCCACTAGGAATCACTTTAGTCAACATGTCTACAACCTTTTTATTAGAATGAATCTTATTCAACGCCATTAGCTTCTCCTTAGTGACGGACCCCAACTAATGGTATCTCACATCCATATGTTTTGTACGCAAGTGATACATGGTGTTCTTAGTCAATTCTATGACAGTCTAACTATCGCACATCACATACTCCTTGTATTTCAACCCTGACTCTTGAAGAAATTGCTTCATCTCTAACATCTCTTTCTCTGCTTCAACAACAACTACATACTAAGCTTCAGTTGTAGATGGAGCCTCACAGTTTCGTAGCGTGGACTACCATGACACACATCCCCTGCAAAAGTGAAGACATAGCTCGAAGTGGACTTTTCTTTCATGTAACCAACCTGTGTAACGCCCCCAAAATGCTAATGACATGATTTATGAAAAATTACAGTGGAAGACTTAATAATAGAAGGTGCTACCGCCGTCCTGATAAGGACAAGGCTTACTGAAACCATTTAATCTTGTAACTCATATTCACAATCACAAAATCTATTAAACTGAAATACTTCATGACCAAAGTCCATAATAGTTCAACTTCAATACCATCGACTTAATCATACCATGTGCTAACTTGCATTCCACACTACACAAGTATATTGAATATAAACCCAACTTGACCCTGAGGTTGATCCCAGCATTCATGCTATGCTGACTCCACTATGCGCATCTGATGACTTCAAAAAGGGCTTGCTAAATAGGGAAACATGTGATACTTCATCACCTAAAATGGATAACATGAAAACAATTCAAAAGTGTGAGCAAAAACTCAGTACATGCATTCCTGTATTGTAAAATAAGTATAGAAACATTGTTGATGGGTACCCGTCTTTGCAGTTCATTTAGTTGACAATAACATTGAAAATGAAAGCAATATGAAAATAGTTTGCTCATTATTATCTGGATGTGAAACCCTTGTAATGATATGATCTATACATAGATGTACACCTGCCAATCTAATCAAGAGTTGGCCTAAAGCCGCACGAATAAATGATGGGCTGACGTCCTGTAGATGATAACGGACGAGGTCACAAATTATATGGCAAATCACTGTATAAACTGATTCATTGATGAACTCATTAAGAGTTTTAGCTTGATAAACATGTTCTGCTTTCTGAAGATACATGCAATGGATGTACCTTGAGTCTTTAAAAATGTCATCTGACTTGATAAAAGTCAACTGTTTCATAAATGTCATCTGATTTGATAAATATGTTCTGACTTCGTAACACTTATGCATAATAGGGAACGATAACTAGGCCTCGATTCTATTTCATAAATGTCATTGTAGGTATGTGTAGTAAGTAAATAATCCTTACTCACATAATTGCGTAAGTATGTGTAATAGAAATTGAGTAATTAAATAGTATACATAACTTGGGTATTTAAATATAAGTTCAAACTGAATTAATAAAAGTAATTAAATCCGATATAAAGTAAATAAAAGTAAAATAGACCACAATGAGATAAATGTGGATACAAAGGAAAACACCTTGATGGTGATAAATAAGAGAGTGGTTGTGGCCTTTTCTAAGATAGGTTGTTGATACGGGGTTTAAGGTTGGCTGATGTATAGCTTGGTTCGAGATAACAACTAGTACACTAGATTGGCTTGATAAATACATTTGATACATTTTGAATTGAGTAAGTAATAAAGGTTTGAGGCTAAGAAAGATATATTTTGATTCAAAATAGCATAAACTGCAATAACTTAGTCTGATTAATATGATTTCTGAGTCATAACTCTTGCCACTTCTTATATTTCATTCATAAACCCATTATATATAGAATTCCACCCCAAATGAATCATTGAACTGAATAGAAGCTATTAAGCTCACTAAACGTGGTATTTTTTTTTTTGCAAAAATCATAATTGATTCAAAGCTCATAAACAAGCTTTCAAATTGTAAACTTGTCTTCTTCTTTCTCATTAATCAAGCTAAAAATCTCAACAAAAGTCCATGAATATTCTTTTCCCCCTTAAATGACCTTACTTGGCCCAAAATACACAAAATGAGTACATGATCAATCTCACTTAATCTCTATTATTGCTCTTTACACAATTACTCAAAATGCTTCCAAAATCACCAAAATCAAAATAGTCAACCAAAATTCATGAAATATTATGGGAAATTCAAAAATAATATGGAAAATCTGCCGTAAAAGTTTAAGAAATTTCCTCCAAGTATACATTGCACAGAAATTGCCATAATAATCCAATTGCACCAAAGCAGGTCAGCTAACTTCAAAAATTCATAACTTTTACCTTTGACCTCAAATGGAGACCTAAAACCCCAAAATGAAAAGATTAAGAAGTCCTGAAAAACTTTCAATCAAAACACAAAACACGATTCCCACAATAGGGTTCCCAAAATGGGGCTAAAACACAAGTGTGTCAGTTCTTGGTCCATTCTGCACAGTTTTGGTAAAACAACCATGAATTTTTTCACATACCTTGGATTAAGGCGATTGAAAAGCCATTTGAAAGCTAAGACACTGAGATATCTACCCACCAAAAATCATAATTTTTCCATATGCCGATCATTACCAGTTTAATTTCGAAGTCTGCCTTGTTTTCCTGAAATTTTCAGCCCTCACTGTTTTAGCTTTTCCCTCTCTTTTCACATAAATCCTCACTTGAAATTATTCCAAATCACCAAAAACATATCATAATCATCAGTAAAACTAAAGATTATAAAATCAAATACAAATCAATCCATAAACAAGGTTTTAACTTAAGCTTGCATGAACATGATCAACTTCAACCCTTATTTACTTTCCAACTTATCTCACTACAATTAAAACATCCAAAGTAACTCTTATTTCTAATCAAAGCATCATGATCAATGATCACAAATATCAAAACTAAAATAAACTCAAAACCAACAAGATCAAGTTCAAGATTACTCACTTTGATACTTAGTCACGAGAGATGTATGTGGTGTGAGGTACGGGGGATGACCTGTGGTGGCTGGAGGCAGCCCCCTAGCTGGCCGGAAAACACTAGGAGAAGGCAACATAGCTTGGGGGAAAGAGGGATTGTGGGGTAGAGGGAGCGAGGAGAGAGATAATGTTTGAGTTTTGGGTTTTGAATTTTTGACTTATCAAACACTTGGCTAAAATTTTATCTAAAAAAGGTGACTATTTAGGTAACCATGGTTAACCTTAATCATGGTAATTAGTTACGTTAATAAGCAAACTTGTTGGGCTTAAAATTGGCCGAAAAAAGTTAGATTCGAGAATAAAATGCTTCGTACTGATAACGTTTTTGCATAACTGAAAATTAAAATTTTGCAAGGTTATAGTAATAATAATAATAATAATAATAATAATAATAATAATAATAATAATA
>JACYFF010019584.1:38530290-38590782 GCA_017589665.1 Selenicereus undatus
AATAATAATAATAATAATAATAATAATAATAATAATAATAATAATAATAATGATAACAATAATAATTTCTTAAACCATAATTATCGAGGCCTACTATTGATTCACCCGATATTTAATTAATCAACAAAACTTGAATTAACAATCAATGAAACTTGAATTACAAAATGGGACCCAAATGAAATATCTCTCAACCAGGATGATTAAATACGATAAATGAAAGCGAAAAATTTAAATAATATAAGGTAATTCGGTAAATATATAAATTGAGTGTAATTGAATTAATAAACATGATTTGGTTAAACAAATAACCATTAGTGATTAAATCCATGAACATGATAAATTAAATGAATAAACATGATTAATTAAATAAATAAATATGATTTAAATAAATAAATATGGGTTAGGGTCAGGTTATTATAGCCTGTCATGTCAGAATCAGTATACGTTCAATAATTGAATCAGACCCACCAAATTGCAAATAGAATTTAGTTGATGCCTGCAAGTAACTCAAGATCCACTTAACAAGTTCCCAGTAACCCTTTCTAGTGTTAGAAAGGAACATGCATACAACACCAACAACCTGAGCAATATCTGGCCAGGTGCCGGCCATAGCATACATGAGTGAACCGACTACAGGAGCATAAAGAATTTTAGACATCTCTAATTTCTCCTCCTTCATTTGTGGATAATTTCTCTAGCTCAACTTGTCAAATTAAAGCAAACAACAAGTGGAGTACTAGCTAGATGGCATTTTTATGTTGGACTTTTGAAGTACCCATTCAACATATTTTTCTATGACATCCAAAATCTCTTGTTCTTTCGATCACAGGTAATGTCCGTATCCAAAATTTTCCTTGCCTGACCTAAATCCTCTATGACGAAAGATGGATAACTCCTCCTTTAATTTGCTAATTAGAATAGCATCCTGCCCAACAATGAACATGCCATCGATAAAGTAACATGTCATCAATAAAATTAGCGAATGTACATAAAATGATCAGCTTCTATTCTCTTATAGCATTGACTCATCATAAATGAGTCAAATTTCTTATGCCATTGTCTAGGAATCTGTCTTAAACCATATAGACTTTTCTTTTACTTGCAAACCATGTGCTCCTTCCCTTCAGTTTCAAAACCGTCGAGTTCATACATGTAGATTTCCTCCTATAAGTCTCCATGTAGGAATACAAGCTTCACATCTAGTTGCTCAAGTTCAAGATACAAGGTAGCAGCTAGTCCCAATATCATCTGGATGGATCTCATATTCACTATATGAGAGAGGATTTCACTGAAATCAATGCCCTTTTTCTAAGAGCACCCTTTTACCACCATTGAAACCTTTATTTTACAATTTGGTTAGCATCTTTCTTTACATGAACATGCTCTTTTTTCTGAGTGCCTTTATGCCTTTTGGAAGTTCCACTAAGTCATAGGTGACATTCTTATTTAAAGAATTGATCTCTTCCTTTATAGCTTGAATCTACCTCTACTTGTTCTTGTGAGACTACACTTTTCGAAGCTCTATGGCTCCCCCTTCTCGGTTAGAAGAACATACTCAAAATTAGGATGCCTAATAGATGGCTGGCAATCTCTTGAAGTCCTCTTTACAGGGGGATCTCTAGCAACTTCAAGAGATTGCTCCTCTAACTAAGGCCACCATTAGCTAAAGCATCATTTGTAGCTAGCTATTTACTGCTCCCAGGTTTTGACTTTAGCACTATTCCCCTATATGTGGCACCTCTAAATGTGATAGATACTGGTGTCACATTAGTAACACCTATAGGGGACTATGTAGTGTTCTTAGAGCGATCAATGTTAGCTATGGTGTCATGCTCGTGGAAGACAAGATCTTTGCTTCTTACTATTTTACTCTTCTCTATAACCCATAATCTGTAGTCGAATGTCTCATCACCATAGCCTATAAACACATATGGAATGGCTATGCCATTTAGTTTTGATCTTTATTCATTTGGCACACATATGAAAGTGTTGGAGCCGAAAACCCTTAAATGATCGTAAGAAGTACTTTTTTTAGCCTAAACATGCTTTGGAATTTCAAAATGCAAAGGAACTAATGGACCTCGATTGGTGATTTAAATTGATATTTGAGCATCTTCATCCCAAAATGCCTTTGGTAACTTAGACATTTAGAGTATCGGTCTCACTTTCCCCACAACAGTCATGTTCATGCTTTCTGCAACTCCATTGTGCTGGGATACACCAGGTTTCTTCTTCTCATAGCGTATGTCGTGCTTCCTACAATGTTTCTCAAGTTCATCATAGGCATACTCTTTACCATTGTCTATCCGAAGAGCCTTTAACGACATGCCTATTTTCCCCCTATTATGGCATAAAAGTGTAGAAACTTTTAGAATACCTTAATTTTTGCTTTCAACATACACTTAAGTCTTACATGAAGGATCATCAATAAAGGTGACAAAATTTTCATCACCATGCAATGACTCCACCTCAATGGGACCACACACATACAAATGTATCAATTCAAACTTATGTTTCTTTACGCTTTAGGTGCTTGGGAAAAGAGACTCATGATGCTTACCAAATGGTCAGAGTTTTGCCTTTAAATAAAGAATGAGGGACTCCTTGGCTGGAATATTCAACCCTTTCTCTCTCATGTGAGCTAACCTTTGATGCCAGAGGTTTGGTGAAGCGTTATCCTCAGTAGCATTAATCTTCCTACCACACAGCTTTACATGTGTCTTGTAAAGCGTATAACAAAGCTTGCCTCTAGCCATAAGTAAAGAACAATAGGTAAGCTTTGAAGTACCTAACTACATTGACGCTGGTAGTGTTCTTTATTGATGAACGCCACATTTGCGTATGATTTCATTAGTGTGTAACAGTTATTTTAGGAATAATGTGTTTAGCTTTATGATTTATGCTCCTATTTCTACTTTTACACTTGGTTTCGATTGTTTGAGGAGTGTTTTTAGAATATAACCTTGAAAAACAAGTATAATGAAGATTCGAAGACCTCGTGGATCAAACAAGATAGAAAAAGATGTCAAAAGACACCCAACACGGATGCACATTCATCAATATCGTAGGAAGATCTAGGAAGAAGAAGCAGGGCAAACAAGATAGTGTGACCCATCTAGTGGCCGCCACATCTAGACCGTGGTGGGGACCACAGTCCATAAGGGTGGCGAGCTCTGTTCCCCCGAGCCAACTAAATTTCTTCACTGCTATTCATGTTCCAGGTGTTTTGTACGTTTGCATACTTGATTTCAGTGATAAAAGCCCCACTTTACAGCTTCCTCGGATCCAATTCCATTAACCATCATCTTCCTCACATCCATAATCCACCATTATAAAGGGTAGACGCAAGGAAAGTAGCAAGATCAAGCAAGCTTTGGAAGCTTTTTGAAGAAGGATTGAAAGATCGTTATCCTGGAGAGTATAATAAGCTTTTCTCTTCTCTCTTTCCTTTAACTTTTCTCTTTAGTTCAGATTAATATTGTAGGGATGTTTATTTGGTTTATTTCAATAATATTCGAGTAGTTTTCTTTATCTAGGGGTTTGCTAAACTGAAGTCATGTTGATTTTGCTAGATTAAACCATTTTGCACTTGGAATCTTACTTGATTGTTTCAATCTAGTCCTTGAATTTTGAATGTTAAACTGGGATTTTTGGCCAGCTTCTGGTGTGTATGTTAGATGCTATATTGAAGTATTGAAAGGTGAAGATTGGTATTAGAAAAACTAGGATTAGACTTGATGTCATCATCACTACAGAAAGGATTATGAGTTGAGTGGTCTAGTGATAATTATATCCCTAAACTTTATTTGATTAATGTCTAATGAGAATTAGTAATTAGTTTGATCAAGTTAATTTCACTTTATTTTGAAGGAAAGTTTTAAATTCTCTAGTGTTATTGATCGTTGAATCAATCGACAAGGTTAGAAGTGTTTGTTTGACTTGTTAGATCAACACCTCATTAGGTGATGCTACCCCCAAATGTTTTTAGCCATTGAAGTTGGACTTTGTAGTTTAGTGTTTGATAACTATAATCCAAATCAAATCTTGATTCCGCTTTGCTAAACCTTCAAAGGAATACTTAGTAATTCAATAAAGTCTCTATGGGACGACCTTGATCTATGTTACAATACCCTTGCACTTGCGGTGGTGATCAAACTTTTGGTGTTGTTATCAGAGACTAGATTTTGATATTGAGCTACCCTTATAGAGTTTAATTAAGCAATTTTTGTTCATTTTTGTTTTCCATTTTACTCTTTTTGGTGTGATGTGTTTTTGTATAGGTTGCTTCCATTTTATGCACAAGTCCCCCGATTTTGGAGCACACTTTGACTTTGACCCCAAGATCAATCAAATTTTTCACAAATTAAAGAGCCACCAACAAATTTAAGAGCAGCAAGAAGCAGCAAACCTCGACCCTAGGATGGCGGCTGAAGATGAGCAAAGGAGGACCTTTCGGGACTATGTCATTCGGGAGTCCGTGGCCTCACCCTAAGTATTACTAGCCCACCCATGATCACTAAAAATTTCAAGCTCAAGCTTGTGCTTATTTCTATGGTGCAACAATCTTAATTCGGCGGCACCCCTATGGAGGATCCTAATTTGCGCCTTTCAATTTTCGTGAAGGTGTGTGACACCTTGAAGATCAATAGAGCCACTGGTGATGCAATCCACCTTTATTTGTTTCCTTTCTCTCTCAAGGACAAAGTGAGGGCTTGGATTCACTCATTGCCATCGGGATCCATCACCACTTGGGATGAGCTCACCAAGACCTTTCTTTCTAAGTTCTTCCCTCTAAGATGGCAAGCTTGAGGAATCAAATTGCTTTATCTACTTAATGGGAGGATGAGTCACTATATGAAGCATGGGAATGCTTCAAGGACCTTATAAGATTGTGCCCCCATCATGGTCTTCAAAAGTGGATGATAGTGCAAGTGTTCTAAAATGGGGTCACACATGCCATGAGGCCCGTGATAGATGCGGTGATGGGAGGAACATTGATGAGCAAGATGGAGGATGAGGCATTGAGGAGATAATGCTTAACAATTATAATGTTCCAATGAGAGGACTCCTTCCAAGAAGGTCGGAGGTAGAGTTGATGTTGATGCTTTAACATTAATTACCACTAAAATGGATGCCCTTAATCAAAGGCTTGAACATTTAAATGCTAATGCGGTGAATGCATGCACCCCCTCCCATCCGTGTTATAGTTCTGGATCATTTGACCATGTAAATTTGAGTTATCAAGTTGGGAGTCCTTTTGCCTAATCCCCTAGTCACCAAGTCGCAGATGTCAATAACTTCTAACCTAGGCCGAACCATGACCCCTACTCTGACACCTACAATCTCGGTTGGAAGAATCACCTTAACTTATCCTACAAGAATGATCCTCTTCCCTTTCCCCAAGCTCATGCTAGGCCCTCACCCATCGGATTCCAAAGACCAAATTTCTCTCCATGGGCTACAAAAGTCAAACATAGAGCCCATGTTGGAGAGTGTGCTTTTGGCGTAATAAAAACAAGATGACTGCATTAAGTAGTTAGCCTCAAAGGTTAATATGCTTACCACTCATAATAAGATGTTGAAATCTTAAATTGCCCAACAAGCTAGCTCTTCTTAAACACCTTCGGGTAGAGTACCTAGGAAGTTCAAGCCTAACCTTAGAGAACATTGTAATTGTATTGTCTTAAGAAGTGGCAAACAATTAGAGGGTCCTAAGGGTGCTAGAGTTGAGATGGATGGTGCGAAATATCGTAATGTGCATGCTGATGGCTTGCTTAGTGAAGATGAGTGCCAAACAAAGAGTGAAAGTAAGACACCTAAGAATCTAAGCCATCTCCTCCAAAGCCTTACATGCCACCATTGCCTTTCCCACAAAGATTTAGTAGGGCAAAACTTGATGCTCAATTTGGGAAGTTTCTTGATGTTCTTAAAAGTTACAAGTGGACATTCCTTTCATTGATGCTTTGTCTCAAATCCCTATGTATGCCATGTTTTTGAAAGAAGTCCTCCCCCAAAAGAGAAAGATTGATGAGCATGAGATTATAGCTTTAGACAAAGAGTGTATTGTTGTGGTCTTAACCAAGCTTCTCACAAAGCTTAAGGATCTTGATAGCTTCTCTATTCCTATTGTGATAGGAAATGTGAGGATTGATAGGGCTTTATGTGATTGTTGTTTAAGTGTGAGTTTGATGCCCTATTCCATTTTCTAGAGACTTAAACCAAGAGAGTTGACACCTACTACCACTTCACTTTAATTAGCGGACCATTATGTGAAGTACCCTTTGGGTATTTTTGAGGATTTTTCCATCAAGGTGGGTGATTTATGTGTGCTGGTAGAATTTCTTATTCTCAATATGGTGGGTATTTTTGAGGATTTTTGAGAATTATTCTTGGGTGGCCTTTCTTACGCACTGCAAGATGCAAGATAGATGTTAAGCGAGGAAAGGGAACTTTTGTTATGGGAGAGCACTGTGCCGAATTTGGTTTGTTTAAGCACCATGGGCCTTCTCCTTCTGCTCTTCCTTGTTGTGGATGTGATGTGGCTGTCACTGATAAGACTGTGGAATCATTTAATATGTGTCCAAATGATCCTCATGAGTTTGATTATGTGTCTATTGAGAGTTGTGGACTTCATTATGCAAAGGTTGTTTTGGTCGACCATTTGCCACCTAGCATAGTTAAGGACAAGCCCATTTAATAAGGTTTATTTAAGTGATTACTACAGGTTTGCACGAGTGTTGTTGTTTTTGCCATCTTTGGGCAGTGTTAAGAATGATCTTCATTTGGGGGTCAACTTTAGTTGTTGTGATGGTGGCCCATCTGATGGCGTCCACCATGAGATTATTTTATATGTGGACCACACTGTTTCGCGTTACTGGATGCTTCAGAAGGACCTCTATCCCACCTACTTGAAGTGGTTCCTTCTTTTGTAAGAGTTTGAGTTTTTGCAGTCTATGACAAGGGTGGGATAAGAGTTGTGTAATCCCCTTTTTTGTTGATTTTTCCCATTTCAAAGGGATGTTTGATGTATGGTGTAGCTAGAGACCTAAAAGAACCGTTGCTTAGGAGGCAACCTAATGCTCTTTTTATTTTCTCTTTATTTTTCGTTCTTTCATTTTTAGTCCTTTTGGGGTGTGCTTTTGCATGATCATATCCCCCTTAGTCTTTTTCGTTGAGGGCAATGAATTGTCCAAGCATGGAGGAATGATATTTTTATATGAGTTGCATCTTAGTTTAGACATGATTCGTTTACATTGCATTTAGGTCAAATTTAGGTTTGCATTTAGGATTTAGGTTGCATTTGAAAAAAAAAAGACAAGAAAAAAAATATAAAATAAAAAAAATCTCCAATGATGATTCTGCAGGCAAAATAGTTTGCATGGGCTTGAGTGATTTTGATGAGTGACCCCTTTGGTATGAAAATTTTGAAGGTTTTGTGAATGTATCCTATTTTGGCGCTTGCCATTAGGAACTTTATTATCCCTTGGAGCCCTTGACACTAATGTTGGCACATAAGAGTTATGAGCTAGATGAGACTTTGGTAGATATTCCGTGAGACTTCAAGCCTTATTTAGAATAATTCATCATGTATAGTCTCATGTTCTTTCATGTATGTGGCTCTTTCATGTTCTATTTCTAGAACTTTGCTAGATTCCTGTTCAAAACTATATTAGCATGTGCATAGTTGATGATATGATAAAGACATTCTTTCTTTAGCCACTTTAGCCACACAGCTAAATAGCTTACCTTTGTTTTAGATGTTTATCCACTTTGTTAACCCCTTTGATCTTATATCCAGCTTTGTTGTTAATCCTTGACATACACCCTTGATTAAACACATATTCTTACCTTTAAGCCAAGTTAATGGAGTATCACTTCATCTCTGTAGTAGGTAGTTTTGGAGGTAATTGAGTTCAATGTTGTTAGGTATGTTGGTTTGTTGAGGGCTTGATGAAAATGAACATTTGGTTTAGTTCCCCTTTAGTTCGAGTCGTATATGTATATATAAATTAGGTTGTGAGTCGACAATTAGTACCCTATGCATTTCAATAATTATAATTCTCATCTCGTTTCTCAAGAGAAAAAAAGAAGGAAAAAAAAGAGAAAAAAGAAAAAAAATAAAAAAAATAAGTGATCGGCATTGGACTCATAAATAACTTGAGTTATTTTCTTTGACTTATGGAGAATGTTCAGCTTGTTGTTGGGGTTTAGAGTGTTGGTCAACTTCATGACTAATTGGTGCTTTTTATTGGTTGCTCCCTAGTTACTTGGCAAAATAGCTCCACATTGCCTAAAGTCGTTGGTCCGCTCCTTTCCCTTAACCCTTTTAGCCCATGTTGAAAACCAAGTAAGGTCCTCTTGATTGTTAGATGCACATTGCATTCTTGGCGGTGGAGAATTTAAGAGTCTTGGCAAGCTTATGGTAGATTGCATTTTTAGAATGAGACTTTAGTGAACCTAAACTATATTTTAAGCACATGAGTGAGTGGTTCACACTTCTCAAAGGTGAGGTTCTACCAGTTTATATAACTCCAATGAACTGCACGTACTTGCATGTTTTGCTTTGTAGTTCTTAGAGGGTAAGCAAGTTTGATATCTTGTTTGTCGTCTCACAATTTTTCAAAAACATTCAACTTCACCTAATTTTGAAAAGTCATGTGCACTACTTAGGGTTATCATTGATAGTAATTCTTGCTTGTGATATTCTTGGTGGTGGAGAATTTGTGTTAACTTTAGCTTTGCTTAGGGACAAACAAAGGTTGAAGCATAGGGGAGTGACTTGTCTAGAGTACTCATTGAGATCAGATTTAGGCGTAAGTTTGAAATATGTCTTACATTCTTCAGAACAACCATGTAGCTAACGTTAGCCTCAGTACATATATCCCTATCCCAACAACATCACAACACTATTGTTATCCATCTTGATACTGCCAAAATTTTTAGCGTTATAAGAGGTAAAACACTCTCTTTTAGGAATACAGTGAGGCGAAGTAACCGAATTGACAACCCACTCACCATCAGAATTAATAATATGGTTGCACTCTCTTGTTGCACAACAAGTGTGACAACATCATTATTTGAACACTCATGTGAGACAACTACTACAATATTTTTTTATTGACCTATTTCTAATTATTCTTGCACCTATATCCCTGTAGGATATGTTACTACCTTCTTCTTTTTTTTCTCTTCGGGCCTCTATTCTTACTTCAAACTCTCACTTCAGTGACAAGAGCTTAGTCAATATCAGCACCCATCTCCATTCTATGAGCTTCTTCATTGAATAAGCAATCTTTAACTATACTCAGATAACGTACCTCATGGAGTTGAGTTGCTAACATTAACCACTAGCGTTTCCCAACTGGTTGGAAAGGAACTCGAGAAATAAAGCCTACAGCTCTTCACCAAAAATAGGTTGCAAAGTAGACAATTAATTAACAATATCTTAAAAATCACTCCAGTGCTCAACAATACTGCATCCCCCTTTTAATTTCAGGTTGACAAGTCTCTTAATCAGGAAATCTTTATTTTGGGCAATCTTTCTTTGATGCAGACCTTCTAACTTAGTCAAGAAGTCATGAGCATTAGTCTTGTTGGCTATGTGGTGAAAGACACTAATATCCACTCTTCAACCCCTATCATTTCAAGTTTTTACCTTTCAGTTTAATGGGGTTATATAAATCCTTACAATAAAGTAAGTCCTCCATCTTTGGTTTCCAAATTGAATAATTACTAGCAACTAATTTAATCATCAAGCTACTAGTTTAACTGTTCATAGTTCTCACAACTAGTTATACCACCATGAGCTCTGATGCCACTTATTGGGTCCAAGGCTACTAACGGGAACAATTAGTTAGAATCCATTAATTGTATAACACGCAAAAACCAAATTTAACGTGAAAATCCTCCAGTATAGCAAAAAAAACAATGGGGCAAATTGAAAATATTGTAATATAAAAATACTAAATAGTACAACCAGTAACAATCTCGAATTATTTGCCTAATTCATGACTAATATAATTCCGAAATAATACAAAAATTACCTCTAGGCTTGAATGCAATTGAATAACACCACCAATTGATTGTACTACTACCTAGACAACCATCCCAAATTGTTGTACATTTCTACCGAACACCTTGTTATCACCTACAAAATATTCAACCGCTTGTTGCACAAACTTTATGTCACCCTCTCACAAAATCTCACAAATTGTTGTGATGTTTCTTTTTCATGATACATGACCAAAGACACAAAGGCCTTAATTAGTGTCCTTAGACCTTCATAGTAAGGCAAAACACACCTAATCATTATAGCGGCAAAGTCAAAGATTAATTGACGATGAAGATCCTCTTATCCTCATCTAGAATAAGTTTATAATGCTCAGCCTTTTAGAGACTAAGCTAAGGCTTCTCAAGTGGAAGAAATCCATTTTAGAGTGGGGAGCCATTAGGCTATTGTCATAGATGTTATACGGGAGCGCAGAGGTAAAATTTGGGTGTGCTAAAATGATAGAACAAATTAGGTAGAGGTGCTTGATGTCCAAAACCAATTTGTCCATGTGTATATATGGGCAAAACTAGGGGAAAGATCTTAGTTACTTGTGTGTATAGCTCTAATGATGATGCTAAAAGGAAATTACTATGGGATCACCTTGTGGGGCTTAGCAGTAACATACATGAGCCTTGGCTTATTAGGGGTAACTTTCATAGTCTTCTCCATGTCATTGAAAGAATTGCGGGTGATGAGGTCTCCCATGTTGAAGTGGAGGACTTTGTTACTTGTATGGATCATTTTAATTTATGAGAGGTTAGCTCATTGGATATAACTTTACTTGGACTAATAGGCAAGGAGACACCAGAGTATACCTTAGACTGTACATAATACTTATGAATAAGGTAGATATGATGACTTATCCTGGGGCTCTATGTGAGGTACTAATAAGAGACATTGTAGATGATTACCCCTTCATGCTATAACTAGACACTAAGTAGAGGAAGAGAAGGCATCAATTTATAGTTTTCAACATGTGGGTCACAGTACTTAATTTTAAATAGGTGATTCAGCAATGTTTGGAACTCTAGAGTACAAGGATCTAGTAGGTTCTAAATAGTTACAAAGTTAAAAATGCTTGAGGCAGCATTCAGAAAGTTGAACAAAGGTTTGAGAATGTGCATCACAATGTTACTGAGGCCCAACAAGGGCTACATGAGTTTTATAAAGAAGTTCATGAATGCCCTACAAATTATAACTTGTATGTGAAGGAAAAGGAGTTATTAGATATGCATAGTTTTTGTCTGCAGGAATAAAGAAGCTACCAGTAACAGAAAGCAAAATAGGACTGGCTACAACTTGGGGATCTTTGCTCAGCTTTCTTTTTTGCAAGTGTAAAGCAGAGACAATATATTAATGATATTAAAGTTATGATAATAATGAATGGAGAGCTTACTTATAATCAAGA
This sequence comes from Selenicereus undatus, assembly GCA_017589665.1. Classification (NCBI taxonomy): domain Eukaryota; kingdom Viridiplantae; phylum Streptophyta; class Magnoliopsida; order Caryophyllales; family Cactaceae; genus Selenicereus; species Selenicereus undatus. The sequence goes on from JACYFF010019584.1 coordinate 38,541,750, forward strand.
TAGCATTGGGGACACATTGGTCAATCACTTCCAACAATTCTTGGGGGATGAAAGCTATTGTGTTAACCATGTGCATGAGGTCATTGTGAATGGGAATTGTCCTGCAACTCAGCAGCAATTCGATCTATTAAAACCAACCATTATAGAAAAGGTTGAAAAAGCAATGTTTGGTATTACTAATGGGTATGGTAATGAGTTTTATAAGAGTACCTAGGACATACTTGTTTATGATGTAGTACTTGCAGTCAGAGTATTCTTTAAAATTAGAAAACTCTTGGCTAAGATCAATGCCACTACTCTTACAATGGTTCCTAAAGCTGGAAACCCTACTATCCTAATAGTTATAAGATCACTTACACGTTGTGATACACTCTGTAAGTGTATTACTAAGGTCTTATGTGACAAAATTACTCTTGTATTGCTATGGCTGATTGACAGCTCTTATGGTGCATTTGTAGCAAACAAGTCAATACTACATAATGTCCTTACACGTGAAGATCTGGTGAAGCTCCATAACAAGAAGAATGTATCACCTAGATGCCTTATAAAATGGACCTCAAGAATGCTTATGACACTATGAGTTGGAGATACTTGGGACAGTTATTCTACATTATGGTCCCATCTCATTTTATAACACTTGTCATGATATGTGTTACAATTGCAAAATTTTCTGCCAAATTGAATAAAGAAATGTATGGTTTCTTTGGAAGTAAAAAAGGGTTGAGGTAAGGGGATCCTATGTCCCCTTTATTTTTTATCTTAGTTATGGAAATTTCCACTAGAACACTAAAGGTGGCAAAAGAACAATAGCATTTTAAACATCATCTAGGCTGTCAAAAGGTCAAGCTACCTTCATTAGGTTTTGCTGATGATCATAGCAAGTGTGCAAACTAATATGAGGGAAAGGCAATTGCCGCTAATAGGTTTCTAACAAGGTAAGCTCACCTTTAAATACTTAGGGGTACATGTGAAGCCGCCAAGGCTTACTAAGCAAGAGTATGATACGTTACTTGAGAGAACGCTTGCTAAACTAAGAGCATGCCCTGCAAAGAAACTCACCTCTGTGGGGAGAGTTCAAATACCTAATTTGTTACTATTAAGTATCGTGACATATTGGGGTCAAATGTTTGTCTGCAAAAAGGAGTGCTTCACAAGATTAATCAAGTTTGCATGGCCTTTGTATGCAAGGCAAATGCTGAGCTTAAAAGCAAGGCTATTATTGCATGGTAGACAATGTGTTTACCTAGAAAAGATGGAGGAAAGGGCATTAAGGATATCTACATTTAGAACAAAGCCATGGTAACAAAATTATTATGGTAGGTGGAATGCAAAACTAGCCTACTTTGGATCACATGGATACATCACTACTATCTCAAAGGTATTTCCATTTGGAATTGTCAACCCAATTCAAAAAGTACTTGGTGTTGGAGGAAAGCTCTTCATATAAGATGAACCTAGTTTGAGGGAAGCCCTTTTTATGGGGGCACACAGTACAAAGCTAGGGTACAACTTGATGAGGGGAAATACTAATAGGTAAGATTGGTACCCCATAGTATGGCATGCTATGAAGATCCCTAAATGTGATTTCATACTTTGGCTCCAATTTCATAAGAGATTACTGACATGTGATAAAATGTTGGACATGGAGATTGACTGTGATGTTGGATGTGTGCCACGACAGGAATAGAGTGAGAGCCATGAACATCTTTTCTTGTAGTGCAACTTTACAAAGGCTATATGTGATGGACAATTTGATGACATACTGCACCTGTAGTTTTGGCAGCGGGGGGGCTAGATTGAAAAATACGGATACTGCAGCTTTAAGGTAACAAAAAGTGGAAAGGAAAGTATATCTACTTATTGCTATAATTGTACATAATAATTGGATTGAGCGAAATAAAAGGAAATACCAAAATGTAGCTGGATACAATTTATTCAAAAAGAGTGTGAAGGATGTTTATTAGTAGATTGAGAGAGCCCAGGAAGTAGAGGAAATATGTATGACTTGGGTATGCCTAAGTCATCAAACCATTGTATATGTCTTTTTTGGTGATAGTAATATAACTTGACCTTTTACCAAAAAAAATGAAGATCTCCACGCATCTTGATAAATAAGGCAACTTACTTGCCTAAAACAAGTGCCCACCACCAAAGCTCATCGTAAGTAGAAAACTAATGAAAGCATCATGGATTTTGACTGATAGCAAGTCCAAATGGGTACTCATAAAAAAAGATTTAATTTTTTCCTTTTTCTTTGCTAATTGCAAACAGATGGGATAGACCAAGTTTACCCAATTAATAGCATGCTACCCTATTTTTCTTTGGCAATTATAGTATGGATCATATGAATTCAATTAAAACAAAATGGATGTTAAAAATGAAATAATAAGACATGGAGAAACATATGAAAATAGTGGAGAGAGCAGCAAGCTTTTCCCATCATGATGGATGGATCCAAGACTCCCATGACTTTCGATTTTCTGTTTTCCTTACCATATCAATTGTTGTGTAAGGTCATGATTGATTAAAGTCAGCACCGAGAAAAAAAGTGCGGAAAAAAACTTGTGTTATTGCAAGAACAGTGGACTTAGTCAGTGAGACAAAAGACCAAAGATTGGCCAAAATGTCCACGGATCTAGTTCCATTATGTGGACACTCCTTTGCAGCACTGCATCACACAACCCCCCAACAAATTAGCCTAAAAAAGTTACTCAATTTATTTATCTATGAATACCGAACATGTCTGTAAAGATTCCATGTGAATTTGAGAAATTGGAGGAGATATAGAAAGAGAATGAGAGAAGAAAAATTAGGAACATCATAATGTTAGCATTGTGCGACCCTGTAAAACTCTTTCTTCAAGTAGTTTTGAAAAGAGGGAAGCTAGGAAGACGTGGGAGTTGGGGGCTCAGGAGGGAGATTTGGGGCAGTAGGATAGCTCTTAAAAATAGAGTTCGATTTTTTTAAAGAAAAGATAAAAATAGTGGAAAAACGGAATGCTTAGATTAATTGGATGTTATTTGTGAATATTTAGATCATCTATACCTCTACAAATTTAGCTCAGTGCAGGAAATGACCAATATAAAATATTCATATTATGATCATATATATAGATTTGTGTATATGTAGCTGTATGAAATAATGTGTCAATTTCTGGATTATTGAAATCAAGTTAAAATTTACCTTCCTTTGTAATTGAATTCTCTCGTATTTAATTAGATTTGTTGGCTGGATAATATAAGTGTTGGGAATATCACACATGATTAAAGAAGTCCCACATTGGGAGTTTGAAAAGAAGGGTCATGGTTTATAAGTCAAATGAGTTACTCCTCCTATTGCCAATTGGTTTTAGGATGGAATCTCACTTGGGCTTGTTGCCATGGACCTTGGTTGAGGTGGGCTACCTCCTTAGATCTCCCCAACAAGTGGTATCAGAGCCAATGGTGCGTTCGACTAGGCAAAAAAAGGTGTGGCATGGTGGACCCCATGGACGAGCTTGGTGAAATGACATGCAGGTATAGATCGAGCGGTAATATGTGTGCTGCAGTGTGGCTCGATGGAGTGGATAAGCTCTTGATGGTGGCTTGACACCTTGGTAAAAGCTTCCGCTCAAGGGGGACCTTGTGCGTTGATGTGGTGTGAAAGAGACTCATGTGTGAGGGGGAGATTGTTGGGAATGTCATACCTGAGTAAAGAAGTCCCACATCGGGAGTTTGAAAAGAAGGGTCATGGTATAGAAGTCAAGTGGGCTACTCCTCCTGTTGCCAATTGGTTTTAGGATGGAATCTCACTTGGGCTTGTTGCCATGAACCTTGGTTGAGGTGGGCTACCTCCTTGGATCTCCCCAACAAGTGGTATCAGAGCCGATGGTGCGTTCGGCTAGGCAACAAAAGGTGTGGCATGGTGAACCCCATGGATGAGCTTGGTGAAATGACAAGCAGGTATTGATCGAGCGGTAATACGTGTGCTGCAGCGTGGCTCGATGGCGTGGATAAGCTCTTGATGGTGGCTTGACACCTTGGTAAAAGCTTTCGCTCAAGGGGGAGCTTGTGCGTTGATGTGGTATGGAAGAGACTTATGTGTGAGGGGGAGATTGTTGGGAATATCACACATGAGTAAAGAAGTCCCACATCGGGAGTTTGAAAAGAAGGGTCATGGTTTATAAGTCAAGTGAGTTACTCCTCCTATTGCCAATTGGTTTTAGGATGGAATCTCACTTGGGCTTGTTGCCATGGACCTTGGTTGAGGTGGGCTACCTCCTTGGATCTCCTCAACAATAAGATATCTGAGAATAATAAATTATGCAATATCAGCACATATCTAGGAGATTGTAAAAAGTTGAATTGGATAACTCAACTGTGGCTGAAGATGCGCAAAGGTGTTGCATTTTCTACAAGGCTAAAATGTTGCCTTAAGTATGTTACAACACTTTTTGGGTTTATTGCGACACTTTTTGTGCATTGCATACGACCCAGAATGTTGTTGTATAATAAGAACACACAACTACTTGTTAATGATCATAGTGCTTATCCAAGGAGGTGACAGACTTATAGAAATCCTTGAAGCATTAAAGGAAAGCCTAGGAAGAGCTTGGGATTACAGCATAGAAATTAGAGATTGGTCTTGAGGTGGATGTTATTAAGCAATTAGAGAAGGAAAGAGATACCCCTAATCCCGGCCTTATTGAATATGTTGTTGTAGAAGTCATCAATGATGCAAGGGAAATGAAATATTGTTATTAATCAAGCCCTCAAACCAGCCAACGTCGTAGGTGCAACTGTGGAAATGCAATGTAAAAATAAACGTGAACCCATTGTACTCCCCCCTTTAGGCCCTCTTCTTTTCATGGGTAAATTGGGGGTGTGCGATGGGAAGAAATTGAATGGAGTGGGGAAGAGTGGTTTTTTCTTATAAGAGTGGGAATGAGTGGAATGGAGGGGGGAAGGAGAGGGATGGAGTGCAATGAAGTCGAAGCGAATGAAATAGAGTGGGAAAAAGATAGAATTATTAACATCAAAGTATGGGAGGAAGTGAGAGAGAGCGGGAGGGAGTAAGAAAGAGTGGGAAGGAATGAAACAGAGCGACAAAGAGTGACATTTATCTTTAAGGAGTAGGAAGAAAGAGAAATTAGTGAAAAAGAGTGGATACAGATATAGATCCACCAAAATAACAGGGCCTTAATTTACCATCTCCCTAGGTATATGCCAAGTGGATCATATAGGTAGATAAAGATGCCCTCAAAATGGGGAAGGACATGGAGACCAACTGCAATGCTGAGGTCTAGGAGCCAAACCTTTATTAAGGGCAGTTGGTTTAAGATGAATCTGATGTTGAGCTAGGTTTCATGATGCATTTTGACAAGTCCAAGGACAAACTGATCTTGAGCTAGTCGATTGTTAGCACGTGTTTCCCCTTAACCCCTTAATGGTTTAGACCTTTAACCTTAGGTTTTGGCATGGTACTATAACCATGTCTGTATTTAGGATAATGATACACTTATTTGAAGTAGCTTAATATATTTGTTGTTTTTCCTTAAAAAATAATTGTTTCCTAGCTTTTAGATGTACGTACCATATATAGCATAAGACAAATCTTAATAAAACTGTAGAATTAATGCAACATTTAACATAGGCTATAAAACCAACTTCCCCATCCCCGACCAAAGCCCATATCATAGTTAAACCATTATGATTCATGGTTACTTTCAAAGAATTCAAAACTAAGGAACAGAATATCCTTTGTTTATGTCATCTATGTTAATGGAAGTGATTGGTGTAAATAGTTAGATTTAAAAGGTTTATGATCCAACTTCTTGAAACTCTTGACTAAATTCTCACATGCGATTCACGAATACTAGTTTTATACATAGAGAAATAGCATTATGCTTAATTTTGTTGTATCATTTTCCCAATTGCCCCCTCTTTCATTTAGTTACGTTAATAAATTGCCTTTGTCTATGGAGTCTAATTAAACAACCCATCATGCCGCCCATACAACTTTTTGATTTTTATCAATATTGCACTTCAAATAAATCAAACTTAGTGTTTTACCTAGTTTTGGTATTCCCTTGTTGAATGCTGTAAAATTTAATGAATTTGAAGAAATTGAAGGGGAGAAGCATAGGCTAGCTTTGGCCTTGCTATGGCGGTGTATATTGTATTTCTTTTCCCTTGGTTTAATTACAATCATTCAACCCAATTTTATACATGAGCAATCCCTAACATACCATAACTTAGAAACCAAGAAAAAGGAAGTATAACCAAATACAACCACCAAATATTGCAAAATAATATCTAAGAATTTACTTTCCTTAATACTCCCCCTCAAGTTGGAGTGAGCGAATTCGCCATGCCCAACTTGTGTTTCAAGTAGTGGAACTGATGCTTCCCAAGCACCTCAGTGAGGGTATCGAGTGGTTGATGCTAAGATTGAATGTGGACGAATGTAAGAAGGCTGGACACAATTTTTTTGCGGACAAAATGACAATCAATGTTAATATGCTTGGTCCTTTCATGGAAGATGAGATTCTTGGCAATATGCAAGACAACTTGACTATCATAGAAAAGTTTTATGGGGTGTGTATGAAAAACACCAAGTGAGGCAAGAAAAGTACGCACCCAAACAAGCTCACTGGTTACTACTTCCATAGCGCGGTATTTTGCTTTAGTTGAGGATCTGGAAACTGTGGGTTGTTTCTTGGTTCGCCATGATATAGGAGCTCGACCTAGTGTGACAAAGTAACAAGTCAACGATCTTCGAGAAAGACGACATGATCCCCAATCTGAGTCGCAGTAACCATAGACCTGAAGATCATTCTTTCCAGGAAGAAAGATGCCCTTTCCTGCACCACATTTAAGTTGGCGGATAATGCATCACGCAACTTCCATATGATCTTCCTTTGGTGACTGCATGAACTGGGATAGAACGTGTTAATTCGGGCCTTGCAATGGTGAGATAAATAAGACCCCTATTAACATTCAGTAGTATGTAGCATCAGTGACTTCCCATCATGTGGCTATTGCGAGCTGTGATTTTCTTCTACGAGAAACTCAACGGGCTTTGCTCTTAAAAGCCCACTGTTCAGTTAAAAATATACCGCAAGTGCACGGTGTAGCTGTAGCTAGCACACGGCAAGTACGGGTCGTATTCCACAGGGAACTTGATTCCAATTACTAGAACTAATTAGATTGCTCAATCTAGGCGATCAAAATCGTGGTTGGGAGACTAAACTAGGTGAAACAATGACAACTAATAAGTGTAGTAAGCAGCAGAATAGGAAGCACTTAGGTTGGAATTAACAGCACAAATATGCTAGCAAATCAATTACTAGCCCTACCAAACATCTCCCAGGCATGCATCACGAATGGATAAATTGTCAATTAAGCCCATCTCCTCCGCCTCTCAAGGGTCGAAGACTAATCCTAGAACTATAGTCGCCTAGTTTCATGGGACTAAAGGTCGAAGGATTACAAGATTCACAATCTCAAATCCCGATTAAAATCTTAACTATTTTCATGTTAAAACCCTAATCGTCTACTAAGGCGCACTATGTAAAGGTTTCATCTTTCAACGCTCCCCTAAACCCCAAAAAAAAAATGAATGTTCTTTCGAGCATTTCATTGAGCATGTGGCGTGCATAGTAGAATTCATAATCGCAAAACAAAAAAGGGGGAACAGGGATTGGGCCAGTACAAGATTTAACTACACATATTCGGCGTCAATCCCAACCTAAGTTGAAGGATTTAACCTACAATCATCTTTCCATCAACAAACACAACATTCAATCTAACAAACATGACAAACCTTAAAACAACCAAGAACAAGAGAGAAAAGAGAATTAAGAACCTGAAATTGATTGAATGAATTAAAGGTTGTATAAGCTCCAATCCAATAGCGTAATCAAAAGTACTAAAATCGAACTCTCAAAATAAAACCTAAAACTCGCCCAAAGAACAGTCTAGGGAAAGAAAACTGAATGAAAACTCAATGTCCCCTCAAAACAGCCCCGAAGGAAATTTAAGTCGTGATGTGGAGATGGGGGTGGCACGATCGTGCCTCGAGGCACGGTGCCACCGTGCCAAAATACTGACAAACACCAAGAAAATCGACCAAGCAGAACCGACAATGCCACGTGGCACGGTCGTGCCACGTGGCACGGTCAGGCTGTGCCACGCGTCACCAGCTTGGCTTGGTTGGTTCTTTGTCATCTGGCTGTGCCGCATGTGTTCGATCCCCCGGGACTTCCATGCGACGCTTTTCCGCGACTTTAACTTGCTTTCTTGGCTCTCCTTTCTGCCACATGTTGTTCGTCTTTCCATTTCTTTGATACAATTCCTGAAAATATCAGAAGATGTTATATGAGTAAAAAGAGCGCTAAAGGAGGCCGATTTGACTCTTTCTTAACACGATCGAACGTGAATACGCATAAGACTTACGGTGGCGCCCAGATTGCAAAGGGCTCTCTCGATCTGCATATCCCCTATGCAGCATGGGATAGAGAAACTGCTAGGATCCTGTAGTTTTGATGGTGATAGCTTCGGTAGAAGTGTGCGGCAGGATCCGTTAGTGGGGGCCACTGGAGTAACCTCGTGCTCTCCCTTCTTGGACAGGAGCTCTCTTAAAAATTTAAAGTTCGCAGGTGCATTCTTAAGAGCTTCCAGCAAGGGGCTATTGGTATAGATTCGGCGTAAGGTTTCCAAGAATCGCGCGAATCTAAGTTCAAGCTGACATAGCTTGGACCATGCCAGTCACTGAGGGTAAGGCACTAGGGGCTGGTAGGTGCAAGCGGAGGGTGGAGGGGTAGTCTCCTCATAAGAGCTCATAGTCTCTTTTCGCGTTTTCCCCTTCGTTCCTGCAGAGTCAGAAACGGGAACTACCTCCTGGAGAACCATCACTGGCCTCCCCTCTAATCCCTCTTCTATTGTGGAGATGGCATTGACGTGACGGCGGGGGTTAACTTCAGGCGATGAGGCTCACCTGTTGGGCAACCTGAGCAATCTGCATGTCCATCATTTTCTGATGGGCGGTCATGGCATCTACCCTGGAGGTCAGTAGATAGATTGACTCCTTAAGAGTCTCATTGGTCGTGGTCTGGGTCGCTATGAAGCGCTCCATGAGACTCTCCAGGTGAGATGTAAGTTCAGGAGGTGGAGGGGGTGAAGTGTGGGGAGCTCGGTTGTGAAAACCGGGTGGCTGGATGGAGTTCTGGGCGTGAGGGTTGGGATTTTTGTAGAGAGGGTTTGTTTGGCTCTTCCAACCCTCGCTATAGGTGGTGGGATGGGGGTTATTTTGAAAAGGTGGGGTGTAGGTGTGGTAAGCATTGACATGTTCAATGCTGGAGGGAGAATTGCAACACTTAGTGGAGGTGTGTCCGTGGATACCATAGGCCTCGCAATATGCATAGATCCCCATGGATGGCCCCGCAGAAGTGGTCGAAGGGGTGGCCACCTTATCCAGGCGTTGTGCGAGGGCGTCCACCCTGCTCGTCAGGAGTGTCACAACGTCTACCTCGTGTCTGCCACCGCCTCTCTTGGGGGTGGCCCTCTTGCTTGCCCAGTGATAGTTGTTGGAAGCCATCTCTTCCAAAAATGCCTTCGTCGCTTCAATCGACTTGCCCATTAAAGCACCCCCTGCTGCAGTATCAACCGAGATATTTACTGACCGCTCTAACCCGTTGTAGAAGGTTTGGATTAGGAGCCAGCCAGGAACTTCTTGGTAGGGGCACTGGCGCTGGAGGTCCTTGAACCTCTCCCACGCTTCGTAAAGGGACTCACCATCCTGCTCGGCGAAGGAGGTGATGTTCGTCCTTAGCTTGGCAGTCTTGCCAGGTGGGAAGTACTTGCTGAGGAACGCTTTGGAGAGTACTTCCCAAGTAGTGAACGAGTTGGGCTCCTCGTTTTGCAGCCAGTCGCCGGCTCTATCCCACAGTGAGAAGGGAAAGAGCTGCAAGCGGATTGCGTCAGTGGCCACCCCGTTCAGCTTGATGATGTCACACTTCACAAGGAATCTGCGAAGGTGCACATTGGGGTTTTCCGAGGGGTGTCCGCCGAATTGCTTCCTCTCCACAAAAGTAATTAGTGCAGGGCTGAGCTTGAAATTGTTAGCCTCGTTGGCGGGGCTAACGATGGAGGAGGTTATGCTCAATGCTTGGGGGAGGGCATAATCTCGCAACACTCTTTCATCTTGCCCAGCCATTAGAAGTTGTGGTTGTTGCCGCTTCTTTGCACCGCTTTGCCTTCGAGCAGTGGCTTCAATCTGTAGGTTAAAAGAAACAAGAGGTTGATCCTTTTGGCCTCGCCTACGCATACAAAGCCAACACTACCACAGCATAAACAGTTTCAAGCACGAAAGGGAGCGAGAAACAAGAAGGGATAGAAAGGAAAAGAAAAATCCTAGTCTAGAGCACGCTAATCGATTCTAATATTGAAAGGCGTAAGTTCCCTGGCAACGGCGCCAAAAAATCGTTCAGTTAAAAATATACTGCAAGTGCACGATGTAGCTGTAACTAGCACACGGCAAGTACGGGTCGTATTCCACAGGGACCTTGATTCCAATTGCTAAAACTAATTAGATTGCTCAATCTCAGCGATCAAAATCGTGGTTGGGAGACTAAACTAGGTGAAACAATGACAGCTAATAAGTAAAGTAAGCAGCAGAATAGGAAGCACTCAGGTTGGAATTAACAGCACCAATATGCTAGCGAATCAATTACTAGCCCTACCAAACATCTCCTAGGCATGCATCACGAATGGATAAATTGTCAATTAAGCCCATCTCCTCCCTCTCTCAAGGGTCGAAGACTAATCCTAGAACTATAGTCGCCTATTTTCATAGGACTAAAGGTCGAAGGATTACAAGATTCACAATCTCAAATCCCAATTAAAATCTTAACTATTTTCATGTTAAAACCCTGATCGTCTACTAAGGTGCACTAGGTAAAGGTTTCGTCTTTCAACGCTCCCCTAAACCCCAATAAAAAGGATGAATGTTCTTTCGAGCATTTCATCGAGCATGTGGCGTGCATAGTAGAATTCATAATCACAAAACAAAAGGGGGAGCAGGCAATGGGCCAGTACAAGATTTAACTACACATATTCAGCGTCAATCCCAACCTAAGTTGAAGGATTTCGCCTACAATCATCTTTCCATCAACAAGCACAACATTCAATTTAACAAACATGAAAAACCTTAAAACAACCAAGAACAAGAGAGAAGAGAGAATTAAGAACCTGAAATTGATTGAATGAATTAAAGGTTGTATAAGCTCCAATCCAATAGCGTAATCAAAAGTACTAAAATCGAACTCTGAAAATAAAACCTAAAACTCACCTAAAGAACAGTCTATGGAAAGAAAACTGAATGAAAACTCAATGTCCCCTCAAAACAGCCCCGAAGGAAATTTAAGTCGTGATGTGGAGACCGGGGTGGCACGGTCATGCCTCGAGGCACAGTGCCACCGTGCCAAAATACTGACAAACACCAAGAAAACCGACCCAGCAGAACCAACCACGCCACGTGGCACGGCCACACCGTGCCACTGGGCACCGGCTTGGCTTGGTTGGTTCTTCATCATCTGGCTGTGCCGCGTGTGTTCGATCCCCCGGGACTTCCATGCGATGCTTTTCCGCGGCTTTAACTTGCTTTCTTGGCTCTCCTTTCTGCCACATGTTGTTCATATTTCCGTTTCTTTGATACAATTCCTGAAAATATCGAAAGATTTTATATGAGTAAAAAGTGCACTAAAGGAGGCGAATTTGACTCTCCCTTAACACGATTGAACGTGAAAACGCAGGAGAAAATGAGTCAAACAGGGGCTAGAAGTGGGACTAAATAGAGGTTCATCACTCACACTCAGCAATTATCTCCAACATGTATTTAGGTTGGCATAGAAACATTCCTTCCACCCAAGGCGCATTCTCAATGCTAAGAAAATATTTGAAAGGCCCTAAGTCGTTAATGCTAAAGCAGTCATTGAGATAGTGTTTGAATTTTTGAGACGCATGTGACGCAAGCAAAATGTTGTCCACATGAACAAGTAATGCCACAAATACCGCTTCCTAACAGTAAATAAATAGTGAATAATTGGCATAAGATTGAACAACGCCATACTCACTCAGCTTGCTGGATAACTTGGCGAACCATTATTGTAGGGCTTGCTGAAGGCCATACAATGGCTTCTTCAGTTGATAGAATTTATTGGCAAAGTTGGAGCTAAAACCGAGATGCATGCACATAAAGACCTCTTCATCGAAATCGTTATATGAGAATGCATTGCTGACATCCATTTGATGCAGTTCCTAACCCTTTAGCCGTTGCAACGCATAGAAAATCCTCACACTTGTCATTTTAGCAATAGGGCAAACGTTTCCTTATAATTGAAGCCCTCAACTTGATGATCTCCATGAATCACCAATCTTGTTTTATATATCTGAATCCCGTTAGCGTTATACTTGACTCGGTAAACCCATTTACAACTTATGGGTTTCCTTCCTGAGAGAAGATCTTTAATATACCATGTGTTGTTGTTCTCCAAAGCTACAATCCCTTTAGCCATGGCAGTGCACCACTTCCAATCTTTGATCCCTTCATGAAAATATTTGGGCTCAACAACCCGTGTTATAGTGGCTTAAAAATGTTGATAAGGGGCTGAAAACTTATTAGTTGTGACATAATGTGCTATAGGATAACACATACCTAAGGATCCTTTTGAATGTCGGTTTGTGGTAGAGGAATAGTCGGTAAGCAAAGGGTTATTTGCCCTTATACTGTAGCATAAACAATCATCGAGCCTTATGGGCTTCTAGTTGGGTCAGGTGGATCTCCATGCACTTGGTCTTGTTTTAGTCTGGGCTGATGATGGATGGGCAGTCTCAGGAAGACCATTTCTGGCTAGGCTTGCAGCTGATTAGGCCGTTGTCCCGAGTTCTACTGTGGGCTCGGGCATAACTGAGGGGACATCAGTAACTATGCCCAGTACAAGGTCTAGCCCATCAAGTTGTCGTGTGTCTTCAACAGCTGGGTCGGGCTGCTGCATACTCCTGGTTGCTCCAGGCTGGGGCCCAACAAGCTGAAGTGATGTTGGGCTTCCATTGAGTCCATTTTTAGGTAGCCCAGCATGGGAATCAGCTTTCCGTGGCACCTAATCATCACAAAGTTAAGCTCCTCTAGGATGCCTTAGGGAAGAATTTTGTGGTGCACTAAGGTTGCTATGCTTCTCATATAGGAAAATATTCTCATGGAAAATTACATCCCGACTCACAAAGAGTCCTTATTGTTTATAAGTCAAGCATTTTCCAATATTTTTATCCAAAAGGGTAACCGAAAATCACACATTTTCTCCCACTAGGAGCAAATTTATCCTTGCTTTGTTTACTTTGGGCAAAACATAAACTTCCAAACACCTTGATGGAATCTTACGAGGGTTTTTTTTATGACAGAGCACCTCATATGGTGTCTTACAGTCCAACAATTTGGTAGGTGTTATGTTGATTAAGTGGGTGGCCGCAAGCACACATTCACCCCAAAATTTTGTGGGAAAACTAGCTTAGAAATGTAGGGATCTAACTATATTCAACATACGCCTATGCTTACGCTCAACTCTACCATTTTGTTGTGGTGTTTCAACACAACCACTTTGGCATAAAATCCTATGTTCACTATAGAATTTTTTGATGAGTTTAGACGTAAAAATTTCAACCCCGTTGTCACTCCCTATAATTTTAACATCATTCCCGAATTGATTTTTGGCCATGACAATAAAATCTTTCAAGAGTTGGCTCATCTCTCCCCGATCACACATCAAATAAACCCAAGTAGCTTCACTGGCATTGTTTACTATGGTTAGAAAGTAGTGAGCCCCACAAGATGATGATTCCCAGTAGGGCCAACATATATCGTAATAAATGAGTTCAAAGACACACTTAGCTTTATCATGACTTATTGGAAAATGATTATGGGTTTGCTTTGCATGATAATAAGTTTCACACACCTTTTCTTTATTTTTATCAAAATTTACTACTAACCTACTAGGTTGCAAAGACAAAACTTCATGGGATGGATGCCTGTAACAGTACAACCCTAAATTATATTTATTTATTAAATTACCTTTTGTTAATGATTTTCTCATATTTATTTATCGCATTTAATCATCCTGGTGGGGAAAAATTTATTTAGGCCCTTGCTTGGCAATTCGGGTTTTGTTTGTTTATTTAATTTATTAACAAAAGTTTTGGGAGAATTGATAGTAGGCCCTAACAATTATAATCTAAACGATTTATTTTGTTTTCTGTAACATCACAAAAGTTTAAATCTGAGTTACGCAAAAACATTGTTGTTACAGGGTGTTTTATTTTCAAACCCAACTTATTTCAACCTAATTTGAAGCCCGACATGTGTGCTTTCTTAACCTAACTAATTACCATGATTAAGCTTAACCATGGTTAGCTAAAAGTCATTTTTGAAGATAAAAACTCATCCAAGTTGTTAGATTAGTAAAAAAAAAAACCAAACCCAAAGCCCATATTCTGTCTCCCTTTCTCTAACACGCTAGCCACCTCCCCATGCTGATCCTGGTGTTTTGTAGCTAGTTTTCGGCCAGCTTTTGGCTTCCTCTGACTCCCCCCGACACCCTAGTACCACTAGCCACTATCCTCCATCCCTAAAACCACCAAACATCACCTCCATCTCTACTTTTTTCAAGCTCAAAGTGAGTAACCCTAAGCTTGTTTTCTTTAGATTTTTGATTTTAACTCTTGATTATGTTGATTTGAGTTTTGATCAGGTTTTTTTGGATGGAAACAAGAGTTATTTTGATGTTTTTAATTGTTGATTGATTTTGGATCATGCTAGGGTTTAGGATTACTCATGAGCATGCAAGCTTAGGGTTACTCTTGGATTGTTTGTATTGGATCTAGTGGCTTTGATATCTAATAATGTTTATGAGCATGTTTTTGGAGATCTTGGATGAGATGAAGAGAAAGTAATTTGGCCAAAAGTTAGGGTCTTAATGATTACACAGGGTTTAGTTTCCTTTAATACCAAGCATGTTATATGTGTATATTTGATTGAAAAATGAATTTTTGATGTATATGATTATGAAGTGAAATTGAGTATGATGGTTTTGCATGTTGATGGGAGAAACCAAAGCTTTGTTATATGATTTTAAGGATTTATTTTAGATGAGGATTTGGTTGAGAAGAGAGGAGAAAGCTAGGACAGTGGGGACTGGGAAATGGAAGAAAATAGGGGAAGTTTTGTAAATAAATTGGTTATGCACGACCAGACCAAAAATTATAAATTTTGGTGGGTAGATAGATCAGTGAGTTAGCTTTCAAATGGATTTTGAATCACCTTAATCCGAGATATGTGGAAAAGGTTGTTGCCATTTTACTAGAACTGCACAGGATAGACCGAATTGGTACACTTGTGTTCTAGCCCCATTTTGGGAACCCTATCATGGGAATCATAATTTGTGTTCTCAATCAAAAATTTTCGGGACTTCTTAAGCTTTCTATATTAGGGAACCCTTATTATGCCCTTACTTTTCTTCCACTGAATTATTAACTATGAAAATAAAAACATTTACTAACTATATGTTACTATAACGATATTTTTTAATAGAATCAGGGCCTAATCTATCATTTCCTTCCCTTTGGTGCATAATCTGATAAAATGACATTTCATTAAAAACCACATGTACATTCGTTGTCTGTATCTCTAGAAATCAGTCTGTATTTGTCAAAATTATAATGTTTTGGCAAGTATATCAATGAAGAATCAGTTTAATTAGTGATTACCACATAATTAGTGACCTCATCAGCTATCAGTTATAGGCATTGCCCTTCAATTACTTGTGCGGCTTCAGGCCAGTCCCCTGATCGATTTGCCAGTTGTAGTTCTATCTTCATATCATAACAATTACTGAGGGTTCATTATCAGATAATAATTGACACTGCAATTTCATATTTATCTCATTCCCTATTTTCAATCAAAATGAATTACAATATGGACCCAACTAGTTTTTCCATGAACATTTAATAATACAGGAATTCATGTATTGAGCTTTCGCTTAGTTCGAAATATTTTTATGATTTGTTTTAGGGAAATGCTTAGTGAATCTCCCTCATGATGACAGGTCGACTAGAGAAGACCAGTGAGCAAGAAAGTCAAAATGGAACAGTGGTGTTTTAGTGTTGAAATGTTTTGAGCACTGTATTGTGAAATATTTTGATGTTGAAATTGTATACTCTACAAGAGTTCTAATATTTTGGTGTAAACCTTGGAATACTTGAATGGTTTGATGTTAGAACTGATTATATATGGTTTAATGGAATGTGATTGTGTGAGTGCCTTGTGATAGTAGACATTGTTTATCGTTACTATATTTATTGTTTACAGCAAAGCCTTGTCCTTTTTGGATGGTGGTAACGCCCTGATCAATTGGGATAATGTTTTTAATTGGGGAATCTAATGAAGAGAATGCAAACAGCAAATTATGTACATTTGGGATGTTACAGATTTGGTATCAAAGCTAGGTTTTGATTTTCGTGATGGGATACGGAGTATGGAGCTTAGATATAAGAGGGTGAGAAGGGTTAGTAGTAAGGAATATCGTATACTATTAGAGACTTGTGATATAAGAAATAGATTTGTGATATTGGAAATGCATATTGCTTATCTTCTACATGTCCCTCATTTGTATTTTCCTTGCCAGATGGATCCCTATGTAGTTAACACGACACCTGGTGCATCTATGGCCACTCATAGTTCACTATTGCATACTAGCATGATAACTCATACAGAGGACCCTTCTCCGAGTTTCACATCATCACGGTCCATGCATTCAGATTGCTATAGTCCTTACCCAAGGTTGATCCATGGTTAAAGTTTAGGCTCCGTTATCATCATTTCATGATGACGGGGAACCCAAGTTAGGACGAACATAGGTTCCGGGTCCAGGGAGCTTGGGCAACCGTCAATTTGGAGTTGATGTTACAGGAGGAGTTCTAGCCAAGGGGGATTACTATAGAGACTCTTCAGCATGTCTTTCCTTTACACCAGGTACATCCCCCGCCTGCACTGCCTGCAACAACACAGGGACCACCTTCACCGCCTGCACCGGGCACCCTTCTGATGCCCAATAGTCCTGGGGAGGCTCATGTTGTGGTGGATCTCCTCGATACACCGAAGATCGTGGTAATTAGTTCTGATGATGAGCCCATGGAGGGTTTTGGGGGCCATTTAGAGGAAGAGGACGATCCAGAGGAGGATTAGGAGATTGACGAGGTAGTAAAGCAGCAGCAGATGGATCATGTGGTTGATGAGGCAGTGGGAGACCAGTAGGTTAATCAGGAGGTTGACGAGGCGGAGTTAGGAGCATCGGACAGAAGCTTTGACTCAGGCAATGAGTCAGAGGATGAGTCCGGCCCAGATTGCGATTCGTCTAGGGATCGTTAAGTTTTTGTTTCAGGTGTTGACTTAAGTAGGTTACATTCTGAACCCCGCATGTATATAGTATGGTCGGATTGGATAGTTGCATTTTATGTAGCATATGACATTGTATATAGTTAGTCAAATCCTTCTAACCGTGATGACATGATCCGTTCCTTTTTTGTGCAGGTGATGGACTTAGGGACTGGGGACTAGTTAGTGTTTTAAGTAGGAGCCAGGGCTGATCTTACTTAGTTAGCTAGATATGTTATATTTTGTTGATCATGTATATAAACAGGAAGCTATATATGTAAATGAGAAGTTATGAAATGATATAGTGAAGCTTTGGGTTCTGGTTTTAAATAATATTTGAGTCATATTAAATGTATTTGTTGGGCATGCTTATCTTATATGTTTAGGTATTTCAGTGACTGAATTGTTTCGTTTAATGTATGATCAGAATGTCTGTGTCAGTGCAAAATAATGTGGAGATTCATATAAAGGATAACTCGGATCATGGCCAGGGATCGGGTGAACAAGCCTCACATCATGTGCCACCAAATTTTGCCCAAATACCACCAATTCCCCCTGAGTTTGCTAACAAAATTGAGGACCCGAACTACTGCCTAACCTTAGTAGCTGAACTGATGAAGTGGATTCCCCAAGTACCTAATAAAACCCCTCCTAAAGATGATAAATTAGCACATATGGCAACACGATGCAACCCTAAAGTCTATGATGGAAATTATGATCCAGTACTATTGGAGCAATGGGTAAGGGGAATGGAGAAAATTTTAACAATGGTAGAGGCACTAAAAGAAAAGAAAGTAAACATTGGGACGTATTATTTGACTGGTGGAGCCGATATTTGGAGGAACACCGTTAAGGATAAGTTCGTAGGACCTGAATTCACCTGGAGTAAATTCCTAGGTGAGTTGATGGAAAAATTTTAGCCGGTTGCAGTCTAAAGACAAAAGAAGAAAGAATTTATGGAGCTGAAAATGAGTGGTAACATGACTGTGACGCAGTATGCTAGTAAGTTCACAGAATTATCCAGGTTTGTCCCTGAATTTGTGTCATTTGAAAGGTTAAATAAAGATAAGGAGGTTTGAAGAGGGTTTAGCCTTCTATATTCGAAATCAGTTAGCTGGGCAACTAATCTTGACTTACCAAGAGCTATATGAGCGAGCTACTAAAGTGGAGTGAGTGAAGATAGAGTTGAGAGCTTTGAACCCAATCAACCAAAAGAGAAAGCGGTTTGAGTGAGGAACTCCCAAGAGTCGTCCTGCAAGCTCGAAGGAGCCCTGTACGAAGTGTGGAAGAACCAATCACACCACCCCTGGATGCCAAGTAGGAACCAATAAGTGCATGTGGTGCGGAAGACCTAAACACCTTATTGTTGCATGTCCTTGAAGGTTGATGGCTATAGTTAAGGGTGCAACAAAACCCTTGGCCTTACCTCGCCCGGGCCCCACCACCAAGGCGTGCAGCAATAGGACGAGCATATCTAATGAGCAAGAAGAAAGCTGCCACCTCCAGTACGGTAGTCACTGCAACTATCTTTTTAAATTCAAAGCCATTTTGTGTATTATTTGATTCCGGTGCTACTCATTTATTTATATCCACCCGATCTACCATGCAATTGAACCTGGAGGATAGTAGGACAGAAACCAATTATAGGATCAGGCTACCCAACGATTCTGTGATTGAGTGCCCCATCTCCTATAAACTTTTTCCCATTACCATTGGTGGAACCACCTTCCTTGTGGATTTGATTCAATTTGATTTGTCTAATTTTGATATCCTTTTTGGAATGAATTGGCTGCACACTTATAGAGCTAAGATTAACTATGAAGATCTTAAGGTCATTTTAAAGGATGAGACAGAGACAGAAGTATGTTTCTATGGGCAGAGTGAGGAAAAATCTTGTCCCCTGATTTCTGCTATGAAAGCAAGTAAGTTGTTATGTCAAGGGTGTATTGGATATTGGTGTTATGCTATTGACACCCAAACAAAAGAAGAGAAAGCATGAAGTATTCTTGTCATTTGTGAATTTGACGATGTTTTTCTTGAAGAGTTACCGGGATTACCCCCGCAGAGGGAAATTGATTTTGGAATTGAATTAATCCCTAATGCCCAACCTATCTTCTAGGCCCCATATCGTATGGCCCCAATTGAGCTTAAGGAACTGAAGATTCAGTTAGATTAGTTGTTACAAAAGGGCTTTATCAGGCTAAGTGTGTCACCATGGGGTGCTCCAGTGTTGTTTGTAAAGAAAAAGGATGGAACCTTAAGGCTATGTATTAACTACAGGGAGTTGAACAAGATCATCATAAAAAATAAGTACCGTTTACCGCAAATAGATGACTTGTTTGAACAATTGCAAGGAGCAGGAGTCTTCGCTAAGATTGATTTGAGGTCAGGGTACCATCAACTTAGGATTAAACTTAAAGACATCCCCAAGACTGCATTTAGAACCAGGTATGGTCACTATGAGTTTACAGTGATGCCATTTGGCCTCACCAATGCTCATGTAGCCTTCATGCATCTTATGAGCAGAGTCTTCACTCCCTATCTAGACAAGTTTGTAGTGGTGTTTATAAATGACATCCTTATCTATTCTAAAGACAAGGAGGAACATGTTGATCATTTGAGGATGGGGTTACAAACCCTGAGGGAGCATCAACTTTATGGAAAATTAAAGAAGTGTGAATTTTGGTTGGAAGAAGTGGTATTCTTGGGACATGTGAATACTAAAGAAGGAATCAAAGTTGACCCCAAGAAGGTGAAGGCAATCACGAAATGGTCAAGGCCTACCAATGTCACTAAGATTAGAAGCTTTCTGGGTTTAGCGGGCTATTATCGAAGGTTCTTTAAGGACTTTTTGAAAATAGCTTCACCCCTGACCAATCTGCTAAAGAAAGTGAATAAATTTGAATGGACAGAGAAGTGTGAAAGGGCCTTTCAAGAGTTAAGACAACGATTAACTACTGCCCCAATCCTAAAATTACGAATAGAGGGTAAAAAGTATACCATTTATAGTGATGCTTCAAAGAACGGTTTGGGATGTGTACTGATGTAGGAAGACAAAGTAGTAGCTTATGCCTCTCGACAACTTAAGCCTTATGAGAAAAATTACCCTATCCGTGACCTGGAGTTAGCAGTTATGATCTTTGCATTGAAAATTTAGAGACATTACTTATATGGTGTACCATGCAAGATCTACACTGACCATCAAAGTCTAAAGTATACCTTCACCCAGAAGGAGCTCAATTTGAGACAATGGCATTGGCTTGAGTTGCTTAAAAACTATGATTTGCATATCCAATATTATCCAGGAAAAGCAAATATTGGAGCAGATGCCTTGAGTAGGAAGGCGCAATATAGCTTAAGCACTGTGGTGATTACTCAGTTGAGTCTCTTGAGAGAGCTTGAGGACTTAGGAATTTAACTAATGTCACATGGGTAAGCAAATGTTCAATTATCAGCTCTTGCTTTACAACCTTCTATAGTGGAGGAACTTCGGGTGAACTAGGAAAGTGATCCTGAGCTCCAAATAATAAAGCAAAATTTAGAGAAAAGGAAGTCTCCTGGGTTTGTAGTGCATGAGGATGGGACCCTGCAATTCCAGAATTGCCTATGTCTATCTAAAAATGAGGAATTAAGGAAACAGATCCTAGAGGAGGCTCACAATACTCTCTACTTGGTGCATCCAAGAACAAAGACTTAAGACAATACTTTTGGTGGAATAATATAAAAAAAGAGGTTGTAGAATACAGAGAGAGGTATTTAACCTACCAGAAGGTTAAAGCAGAGCATCAGCATCCTGTAGGTGAACTGGGATGCCTAGAAATTCCCATTTGGAAGTGGGATTCGGTCTCCATGGACTTTGTTATGGGTTTACCCCTTTCTGCCACGAAAAGGAATGCTATTTGGGTCATAGTTGATCGACTTACCAAGTCGACCCATTTTCTACCAATTAGTGATACTTGGGGAGTTGAAAAACCTCCCAACTGTATGTTAAAGAGATAGTTTGCCTATACGGGATTCTTTTAGACATAGTATTAGATAGGGATAAAAGATTCCATACCCCTTTTTTGCATGCCCTTCAAAAAACCTTTGGGACCAAATTGAACTTTAGTAGCTCTTATCATCCTAAGACAGATAGGCACACTAAAAGAGAATCAAATTTTAGAGGATATGTTAAGAGCTCATGTATTAGAGTTTCAAGGGAAGTGGGAAGATGATTTAACTTTGGTGAAGTTTTCTTATAACAACAGCTACCAATCCACTATCAAAATGACCCCATTTGAGGCCTTATATGGGAGAAAATATAGAATCCCACTGTGCTGGAGTGATTTGGACGAGGCATTGATCATAGGTCCCGAAATGATCTAGGAAACCAGTGAAACAATAAGAAAAATTCGGGAGCATATTACGGTTGCCCAGAGCCTGCAAAAGAGTCATGCAAATAAAAGAAAAAGGGTTTTGGAGTTTCAAGTAGGAGATAAAGTTTTTCTGAAAGTATCACCAACTAAGGGTATCAAGAGGTTCAGAGTAAGAGGTAAATTGAGTCCAAGATATATTGGACCTTATGAAATCATTGAAAAGTTAAATCCTGTAGCATATTGACTGGATCTGCCAGTAGAACTAGAACACATGCATAACGTGTTTCACATCTCTCAGCTCAGGAAGTATATTCCAGGTCCAGATCACACCATTGTATCTGAACCTTTTGAAATCACTGAAGATCTAGTATATGAGGAGCGTCCAGTCCAAATACTAGATCGCAGGATTAAGCAGTTGCACAACAAGCACATACCACTAGTCAAGGTGCTTTGGACAAACCATACCTCCCAAGAAGCCACTTAGGAGACCGAAGAAGAAATGAAAGCCAAATACCCATATTTATTTTAGATAATCTTGCATAACATGATAAAGTTTATAAGTTTCGAGGACGAAACTCTTTAATTGGGGAAGGTTGTAATAGCTCAACCCTAAATTATGTTTATTTATTTAATTAGCTCATGTTAATAATTTTCTCATATTTATTTATCGCACTTAATCATCCCGGTGGGAAAAATTTTATTTGGGCCCTCACTTGGCAATTTGAGTTTTATTTGTTTATTTAATTTATTAATAAAAATTTTGGGAGAATTGATAGTAGGCCCTAACAATTATAATCTAAGTGATTTATTTTGTTTTACATAACATCACAAAAGTTTAAAATTGAGTTACGGAAAAACGTTGTCATTAAGGGGTGTTTTATTTTCGAACACAACTTATTTTGGCCTAATTTGAAGCCCAACATGTTTGCTTTTTGAACCTAACTAATTGGCATGATTAAGCTTAACCATGGTTAGCTAAAAGTTACTTTTGAAGATAAAACTCAGCCAAGTTGTTGGATTAGTCAAAAAAATACAGCCCAACCCAAAGCCCATCTTCTCTCTCCCTTCTCTCTCTAACAAGCTAGCCCCCTCCCCTAGCTGATCCTAGTGTTTTACGACCAGTTTCCGGTCAGCTTTCGACTGCCTCGACACCCTAGTACCACTAGGCACCACTCTCCATCCTCAAAACCACCAAACATCACCTCCATCTCTACTTTTTTTTCAAGCTCAAAGTGAATAGCTCTAAGCTTGTTTTCTTTGGATTTTTGATTTTGATTCTTGATTATGTTGTTTTGAGTTTTGATCATGTTTTCTTAGATGGAAACAAGAGTTATTTTGATGTTTTTAATTTTTGATTACGTTTGGATCATGCTAGGGTTTAGGGTTATTCATGGGCATGCAAGCTCAAGGTTGGAAGTACATGTTTCTTGGATTGTTTGTATTGGATCTAGTGGGTTTAACCTCTAGTAATGTTTATGAGGATGTTTTTAGTGATCTTGGATGAGATGAAGAGAAAGTAAGTTGGCTAAAAGTTAGGTTCTTAATGATTATGCAAGGTTTAGTTTCCTTTAATATCAAGCATGTTATATGTGTATATTTGATGGAAAAATGAATCTTTGATGTATATGATTATGAAGTGAAATTGATTATGATGGTTTTGCATGATAATAGGATGGCCAAAGCTTTCGTACATGATTTTAGGGATTGATTTTAGATGAGAACTTGTGTGAAAAGATAGGAGAATGCTAGGACAGTGGCGGTCGGGAAATGGCACAAAACAAGGGAAACTTTATCAATAAACTAGCAATGCACAACCCAACCACAAATTATGATTTTTGGTGGGTAGATAGATAAGTGAGTTAGATTTCAAATGGATTTTGAATCGCCATAATCTGAGATCTGTGAAAAAAGTTATGGCTGTTTTACTGGAGCTACGCAGGTTAGACCAAAACTGGCACATTTGTGTTCTAGTCTCATTTTGGGAATCCTATCATGGGAATAATGTTTTGTGTTCTGAATGAAAGTTTTTCAAGACTTCTTAAGCTTTCTGTATTGGGGATTTAGGTCTCAATTCTAGGTCGGATGACTATGTTATGAGTAATTTATTCTAGCCCGTATTACGCCCTTACTTTTCTTTTTCTAAATTATTAACTATCAAAATAAAAACATTTGCTAACGATATATTACTATAATGATATTTTTGTACAGAATCAATGCCTAATATATCATTTCTTTCCCTTTTGTGCATAATCTAATTCAATGACATTTAATTAAAAATCCCAAGTACGTTCATTGTCTATATTTTTAGAAATCAGCAAGTATTTATCAAAATTATAATGTTTTAGTAAGTACATCAATGAATCAATTTAATTAGTAATTTACTACAGAACATTCCCCTTCAGTTACCCACGCGGTTTCAGGCTAGGTCCCCCGATCGGTTTGATAGGTGCAGGGATTCATTATCAGATAATAATTGACAATGCAGTTTCATATTTATCTCATTCCTTATTTTTAATTAAAATGAGTTGCAATGCAGGCCAAACCAGTTTTTCCATGAACTTTTAACAATACATGAATGCATGTACTGAGCTTTGGCTCATAGTTCGAAATATTTTCATGTTTTGTTTTAGGAAAATGCTCAGTGAATTGCCCTCAGGATCACAGGCCAACTAGAGAAGACAAGTGAGCGAGAAAGTCAAAATGGAACAATGGTGTTTTAGTGCTAAAATGTTTTGAGCACTGTATTGTGAAATATTTTGATGTTGAAACTGTATACTCTACAAGAGTTTCAATATTTTGGTGTAAACGTAGGAATAGTTGAATGGTTTGATGTTAGAACTTATTATATATGGTTTAATGGGATGTGATTGTTAATGCCTTGTGATGGTGTAGCGTTACTATATTTATTGTTTACAGCAAAGTCTTGTCCTTTTTGGACGGCGATAATGC
This sequence comes from Selenicereus undatus, assembly GCA_017589665.1. Lineage (NCBI taxonomy): Eukaryota > Viridiplantae > Streptophyta > Magnoliopsida > Caryophyllales > Cactaceae > Selenicereus > Selenicereus undatus. The sequence goes on from JACYFF010019584.1 coordinate 38,566,514, forward strand.
CCTGATCAATTGGGATAATATTTCTAATTAGTGAATCTAATGAAGAGACCACAAACAGTGAAACTTATGTACATTTTGGGTGTTACAATGCCCTAGCCGCTTATGTGACAAATTCATAGAATTGGCCGCATTGACTTGTCTTACCTCCAATGACGTGTCCTTAAAGAAGTAGACTCTTCCTCTTTGCTTACCTGCACCAATCGGAGTCCTCAAAATACGGTCCTATAAGACCCAAAAATCATCAAAAATGGTCACACTCCAATTCAAATCCTTACATAATTTTGCAACAGTGATAAGACACAAAAATCATCAAAAAATGCCATGTTCTAGGCCTGAGCTGAGTGTCGTGACTCACGCCAGTGACCATGCCGTGGCTACTGCTGCTGCTTCTATCATGGTAGGCGGCACCTCCACGACTTCCACATCCGATGCTACCAAATCCCCAATTTTGTGGGTAACCTTGTAGAAATTGACTTCTTCGTGTCGAAAATGTCCATAATGTTTGCACAATGATTTTTCACGTACTTGTTCTCTTGCCATAAACACTATTGATGTGAAGCAAGTTCTGAGCTTGGGCCAAATGTCATTAGTGAGGGTCGTGAACTAAGTTGGTCCAATATTGACCCTATGTTAAGGACTAGGTCCCCCGAGGTCAATATTGACTTAGGACCCTCAAAAAGGTCCAAATAGGATTAGGGAAGGTGGTTGAGCCATTAGCAACTCAAAAAAAGGAGTTACCTACTTAATCCTTCCAAAACCACCTCATTAGCTCATTTTCAGTTTCTGAGCAGAATACTTACTTAATTTCTAGCTCCAATTTAACCAGAAATGAAAGCTCTAATTTCTACAAATTATGCATGGATGGAAAGTCCCGAATGTCTATTTTCCAAAAAATCTTGAATGGCACTCAAACTAAAAGTATTGAGGAAGTTATAGGATAAATAACGAGCAAGAGTCGGTGCCGGGCTGGGAAATGCACGGTTTTGATTATGGGCTTAATTCAGGAGGTTACAGCTGTAGTTTTGGAGATTCATTAGCATGGGATGATTCTTCACAGAAAAATGAAGAATTAACAAGTGGCAGCACCTCCATTGGTGTAGTGGAGTCTACTTAAGGCCTTCTGGAAGATGGATGATGAATCCTGAAAAATACGGCTCATAGTGATCGTAATTATCTTAAGCATCTTAATTCATTTTTCTAGGATATTTTGTAAGCCCTCTAATGAGTCACTTGCCCCACTAATGTACAGTTAATTTTTCCTCTAATTGGGTGTTTATAGACCTAATTACTATCATGAGAATTCAGAGATGATGAATGATACGAGAGCTTAAAGCCTGGTTTCCCTCAAAATCTCAAAATCTTTATGTATCTTAGGAGGGCTATCATTTAAGTCTTCCCTCTAATCTAATCCTTGGTGCTAATGTTTACAGGGTTAGAGGGTGGGTTGAATTACTTTCTTGCTACTTATTTCAAGCATTGAATCTTCTCCATTAGAGGCTTTTCTTTATTTGGGAATTCTCTTTCTCTCTTGATTCTTCTTTGGAAAGATTGGCACTTTAACATCCATTGGGCTCATCTACAAACATTTCTTACCTTTATTTAGTCGAATGAAATTCAATATAGATAATTTAGTATCAGAGCAAGTTCTTTCCGCATCAATTGGTATCCGAGAAAAAAGTTCATACATCTTAGTAAGAAGCAAATCCATCAATCTTATGTTTTGATTTCCTTAAATTTCCTACCTTTCTATCCTACCTTTCCCTTTAGTTCTCCCTCTCTAAATCTCATATCCAGCCCACAAAGAACCCTAAAATAGCCCAAACACAATCCTAAACCAAACACAACTTAAAAACTCCACAAAAAAGCCGTCACAAAAATCCAAAAAATACCCAGGACAGTCACCTCCACAGACAATCCCTGGTGACCCACACAGATAGTGGCAGTGCCTTTGATATGTTTTTCATTCCAAAGACCACCGCAACCCCTCCGCGGTGACCCCCACACCCCGTGGCCTCTGTTCTTATTCAACTCATTCACTTCTTTCCATCCTTTTCCCTCTTTCACCTCAGAAATTATTACCATAATTAGTAAGGGAGAAGCTTCTTACCCCGAGAATATTCTTTCTTAGCAAACCCTTGAGATAGGTAGGGTCCTTGCAGAGCTTCAAGACAAAATGAGGATGCTCACTCAAGAGCTGCACAACTAAAGGAATGCACACCATAAAATCCTTACCGATGAGGCTATGATGCTCGTCCTTTTGATGTCGAATACTCTTCCTCTCATGAAGACTTTGATGATGAGGAAGGAAGACTAAGAAGAAGAAGGAATCCAAGGGATGACCTTTAGGATCTCACAGTTGATGCTTCAAAATTTGATGGCAATCTCAACCCAAAGAACTATCTTGATTGGTTCAAACCCTTGAGAGGACCCTTGAGCTCAAACATTACAATGATGCGAAGGCCTTCAAATTGGCCATTCATAAGTTGAAGGGGTATGCTTAATGGGTATGAAAATTTGAAGAAGAATAGGGCTACGAAGCCCAAATCCAAAATCAAGATATGGTCCAAGCTCAAGAAGCATATGGACAAGAGATTTCTACTCCCTTCTTACAAACAACAACTTTACCTCAAGATCACCTCCCAACCAAGAGCAAATAAAAGTAGAAGAGTACGTTAGGGAGTCTGAACAACTCCAAATGAGGGTTGGCTTTGATGAAGAACTCAAACTCAAGATTACTAGGTTCATTAAGGGATTATCTACTAGCATTGATAGCAAGGTAGAATTACAAACTTACTAATCCTTTGATGATGTATACCACTTAGCTATCAAAGATGAGAAGCAATTTAAGCAAAGAAAGTCCTTTCACACCCCTCTTATAAAAATCTCTTCCAGTCACATTGAAGTTCGAACCCCACCTCCTCAAGTCAAAGCTCTTGTAAGGCAAGGGAGTTGCTAGTGAGCCTCCTAAGAGGTTGGAAGGAAAGAAATGTTTTAAGTGTCATGGTTTTGGGCATTTTCAAGCAGGTTGTCCTAATAACAAGGCCCTTGCCATCAAGGAGGTAGAAGAGATTCGAGCTATTGAGAAAAAATCAACTGAAGAAGATCATGAAAATGAAGGTTCTACCTTGGTGACCACCGATGTTGGAGAAATGTTGTTAATCAAGAGGTCCCTACAAGCCACAAAGGTTCCTTATGAAGATAGCCAAAGGGAGCAATCTTTAACTTAAGATGCACCACTGGAGGCAAGGTTTGTGGTTTAATCATAGATGGTGGAAGTTGTGCAAATGTGGTCTTCGACACACTCATTGACAAGCTTTAAATTCCCACGAAGGAGCATCTTATTCCATATACTCTTCAATGGTTGTGACCAAGCAATGAGGTAATCGCTGTAAGGCAAGCTCTTATTTCATTCTGAATTAGCCCATATTGTGATGAGGTACTATTTGATGTCTTTCCTATGAATGCATGTCATTTGTTGCTTGGAAGATCATGGTTGTATGATAACCATATGATTTATGATGGGTATGCTAATACTTATTCACTCACGCATCGTGGAAAAAGAATCACATTAGCTCCTTTACCTCCACCCAAACCTCACAAAGGTAAACCTAGGAACGGAAGTGACAAAAGCCTCGACATGAGTGAAACACGGGAAGAGTGTGCAACTAGTAAAAGCAAGCCTATAATTACCTTACTAATGGTGAAGACAAACACAAGTGAGGGAGTGGAACCTTTACCCCTTGTAGCTCACTAATTGCTTGAGGATGAAACTCCAATGGTACCCGCCCCCAACGTCGCAGTGCCCGTTAAAATGGTGTTGGGAGAAGGCCCTTATGTAAGTGATCAAGCCACAAACGATGCCTCTATTAGGCATGGTGATTTTGATTTATCTTGTTATAAGTATGTTGAGATCTTCAATTAGCTCATGAGGCCTAGGAGAACTAATCAATGCTTTGATGCTCTCCTTAATATCTTCAATAACTCCTACACATTCAAAAATAGAGGAGTCCTTAGTATCTTGGGTGTTTTCAAACCCAAGAATGGTAAAGGGTAAGCAAGGGTGATGTCAAAGAATTTTAATCCCAAGGATTTGAGGGCAAATCCTCTTCAAGGGGGAGGGGTTAATGCATAGCAAGTTCCGAGCTTGGACCTACCCTCAATAGTGAGGGTCTTGAACGAGGTTGGTCTAATATTCACCCTAAGTCAATGACTAAATATACATGGATGGAAAGCCCTAAATGTCTATTGTCCAACAAATCTTAAAGCGCACTTAAACTCCTAGTACTAAGGAATTTATGGGCTAAATACTGAGTAAGGGTTCGGTCCAGGATTGGAAAATGCACAGTTCTAATTATAGGCTTAACTGAGGAGGTTGCAACTGTAATTTTAGAGATTAATTAGCATGGGATTATTTTTCACATACAAAGGAAGAATCGACAAGTGGCGACACCTCCATTGGTGGAGTAGAGCCTACTCAACGCCCTCTAGAAGATGCAGGATGAATCTTGAAAAATACAGCTCATAATAATTGTAACTATCTTAATCATATTGATTTATTTTTCTAGGATATTTTGTAAGCGTCCTACTGGCCTACTTGCCCCACTAATATACAACTAATTTTCCCTCTAATTCGGTATTTATAGTCCCAATTACTACCATGAAAATTCGTACTTGATGAATGATATGAGAGCCTAAAGCTTGACTTTCCTCAAAATCTCAAAGTCTTCATGTCTCTTATGAAGGCGTTGATTTGAGCCTTCCTTTTAATCTAACTCTTGGTGTTAAGGCCTTAGAGGGTTGGAGGGCGGGTTCAATTGTCTTCTTGCTACTTATTTCAAGCATTGAATCTTCTCCATTAGATGCTTTTCTTGACTTGGAAATTCTCTTTCTTTCTTGGTTCTTCTTTGGAAAGATTAGTCTTCAGCATCCATTGGGCTTATCTACATACATTTCTTACCTTTATTTGGTAAAGTGAAATTCAGTATCAATCATTTGGTATCATAACAAGTTCCTTCCGCATCAGCTGCTATACTTTCATATCTATGATCTCATGCTAACGTGACCTTTTTATGATTTTCTTCTCAAGTAATCATATTGAAGATGGCATTAATGGAAGGCAATGAGTCAAGTGCTAGCACTTGACTACAAATTGTTGAAAAAATCTCATCGTTTAGTCCCATAAAAAAGTGATAGCATTTTTTCTTCACTCTTCATCTTTATGACCTTATTTCCAATTTTGCATTCGCAATTTTCACACGTACATTGTGGTATTTTTACATGATTTTCCAATTCAATCCATATTCCCATTAATTTGGAATAAAATTTCACAACTTCAAGACCACCTTGCTTACATGCAGCAATAGGATCAGTCTTTAGTTGGTGAATTTTAGGGGCATTCGTTACGACATATCGCTTCCTTAGATTCTCCTACATCTCATAAGCCGTCTTGGTGTGGGCCATGCTGGAGTGGAGTTTTGGATCGATCACATTTATGATCCAAGAACATATCATTGAGTTGGCCATCTCCCATGCATTCAGCTTGCTTAAATCTTCTCCTTCCTTTGGTTTTGATTTTGTTAGAGTTCCTTATATGAATCCCAATTTACTTTGGATCTCAATGCCATCCTAACGGCCTTTTCCTACAAGTCATAGTTTTTTCCATTGAAGGTTACTGAAGTGATTACTGCTCCAGGACCTTCTGAGAGATGAAGGCAGTAAGGAGATTGGCTTTCAATCTCACACCCCTTTCCTCCTGTCATTGCTCTGATACCATTTAAAATTTAATGAATTTGTAGAAATTGAAGGGGAGAACTGTAGGCTATCTTCGGCCTTGTTGTGGCCGTGTATATTGTATTTCTTCTCCCTTGGTTTAATTGCAATCATTCAACCCCATTTTATACATGAGCAATCCCTAACACACTATAACTTGGAAAGAAAGATAAAGGAAGTGTAACCAAATACAACCGACTAATATTGCAAAATAATATCTAAGAATTTACTTTCCTTAATAACCAACGAATTTGAAATTTGAAAATAAGAGTTACCAATAAGTTCACAAAAAAAATAAAATTAAAAATGAGATTTTTTTGGGTCATCTTTTTTTTTTCCCCATGGTGTATTTGAGGGGCAAAAGCTAATGTAGGCAGGATTTAAATTCAAGCCATTGAAAATAACTTTCAAAGACTTTATCAACTAAGTTAGTCGACATCATACAATACCTTTGAATTTGATCTAATATTTCTAACACTCAAAAAAGAAAAGATATGGTCATACCACGGTTTTTTATGGAAAGAGGAAGATAAAATCGTTTGCTAAGGAAATATTAGTTCTAAGTCGAATTTGTAATTGATTAATAATCTAAAGTGGCTTTTCCTTTTGCAGAGCATTTGAAAGCACTCATTATGTGAAGCTTTCACGGTTTCACATAAATACATTTTTCATTGGACATTGTGGCTATTTTCATTGGATTAGGAGAGCAACTGCACAGCATTTGAAAACTTGTCATATTCCTCCCTAGCCGAGTTGGAAGAACCGCTCCTACACACAATTCGCTTTAAAATAATGGAAGTCCCCAAGCGTTTGTTGGGAAAAAAAGGTCAACCCGCTTCTATCAAAAAAGGCACACACTAAAGAGGGTCAACCTGCTCTATCACTTGTTATTAATAATTTGTTCGTCGTCAGACACATGAAGTCAGAAACCCCAATCCATTCAATCAGCACCAATTTATCATCATAATCAATTTTTAGATAAATACAGCCAAATTTTTAAAAAAAAAAGTAAATTCAAATGATGTATGAAGTCAATACGTTATAATTACAAAGAAAAAAAGTTAAACAAAATAAGACAAAATATAATGAAATATAGTAGTAAATAAATAATTTTTTTTAGAAAACTGTCTATCATTTTAGTCTATATCAATTAATATGTAAGTGCAGCTAGTACCTTGTTATTAGTATTTGACCCAAATTATATACGCACACCCACAATGCTACCAAAGTTATAACAGCATTTTCTAACCCTCACCCACAAGCCAAATGATTATGTCACAAGGTATGACCAAATGCGATAAAATTATAGGCAACAACTCCACCATCAACCAAACCCCTCTAGATGACCATGAAACAAAAGCCCAACACTCATTCCTCTCTACTTTCCTCATTTCCTATATATGTTTCAGAGAACAGCTTCCAAAATCACAGGTCTCTTAATCATCATTTCTCTAATCCAATCATCATCCCTCCCTTTTTCTCTACCTTTGCCTCTCTCTATACCTTCTAGTTGACAGCTCAACCAAGGTCATGGCCAAGAGTGGAGAGCAGGAGCAGTACACATCCATGGAAGTCGAGGCCGGGGAGACTAGTGGGGCCCGTGACCACTCCAATGGGAAGACACCGGTCATGGAGGCCCCCTTGATCGGAAAAGGTGACCGGGATGTAAAAATCGAGGCGGGAGGAGGAGTTAAGAGAGGGGTTGGCATCATTGACTTTGTAGTGAGGCTGCTTGCCATCGCGGCTGTTCTTGCTGCTACTATTGCCATGGGAACTACTCAACAAACCCTCCCTTTCTTCACCCAGTTCTTCCAGTTTCAGGCCAGATATTATGATCTCCCTACTTTCACGTAAGTCTTAATTACGTTATTCTGGTACTGAGTTAGACTTTTACCTGATATTTTTGAAAGTTAGGCGAAGATAAATTTCTTTTAGGTATTGTTTGGTTGAAGGAAAATGATTTTTTTAAAAGACATTTTTCCAAATTTTGATTGTTTGGTACAGTAAAGATAGAAAATTATTTTCCAAGAAAAATGATTTTTCATCTAATGAAGGAAAATAATTTCCTTTTGGAGAATATTGCAGGTTGATTTTCTTCCTTCAACTGTTTGACGGTATAGTCAGCCGAAATGTAGGTGCAAAATTTGAATTGCATGGGTTGAATTGAAACTTGACTACTCGATAGTAAAAACTAAATAACTAAAAATTCTAGATTTTTAGCTCAAGTTTCTTTCATTTGGTGAACCTTTATCTCTGCCACACAATGTAATCAACATTTTTTTCCATTCAAATAATTCAGTTGACTCGTTACTAAAACAATTTCAATAGTTTGAATGGAAACCTTATTAACAAATAGAAAATATTAAAATATATTCAAATTTAGATTTTGACCTCTACATTCTTTCATTTGGTCAACATGTGTTTCACCACGACAATTTAATCAATAGTTTTAATCACTTAAACAATACAGTCAACATTTTTTACCACTAGAATAATTTTAACTGTTTGGATCGAAATTTGATCATTGGATAGGAAAGATTAAGATATGCTAAAACCCAGATTTTGAGCAGGACATTCCTTTATTTAGTCTGCACTTTGCTCCGTCACGACAATTCAATCAACATTTTTCGCCACTTCAACAATCCAATTGATGTTTTTGTCATCAAAATAATTTCAACAGTTCAGATTGAAACTTGATTATCCGATACAAAATATTAAAAAGCTCAAATATGAATTTTAAGCTAAACATTCTTTAATTTGATCAACATTTGTCTCTACTACGATTATTCAGTCGACATTTTTTGTCACTTAAATAATTCAGTTAACGTTTTTTCTTCTTTCATGTAAAATGATTTATCCTGTACCGAATGACGGAAAATATAACATGAAAATCAATTTTCCTTGAAAAAATGGTTTCTATGAAAATTGATTTTTCGGGGAAATTATTTTCATTCCAACCAAACACTACCTTAATCTTTGAACTAATTTTAATCTTTATTTTTGGTAAATTCTCAAAATTAAAGGTCTTTCACATTAGGGTCTTTTTTTTCCTTCGTTGGTTTGCGATCAACTAAATTCAATTACTCTGATCTGTGTTGAATATTTTTCATTTAGTAACCATTCACTCAAGCAAAACTTGAATTGGCAATTATCAAACGGCTACATCTTGTGAATCAGTTTATCTAAATATTAGTAGTAACTTGTTTAATGATTATTCCAGCAGCTAATAGTCACTAAACTAGTTTATTGTATTGACTTATAAATAAAACCTTTTCCTTACATACCAATTACTTACTATGTTCCAGACACGGAAGATCTCTCTTATACGCACTATTTGACAGGGTAGAAAAATAAGAACCTTCAATGTATAAATTGAGATTTTTTGACTGTACACGCACCTTTCAAGTTTTCGACATTAATTTTTTCAACCCTGATATTTCTACTTAATCTTTGCAACAGTTAGCCATTGAGACATCATGTTTAATTAATGTAGGACCCAAGTATGGTAAGATTATGATGTAGCAAATAAACTAATCTAGAATTGTCCCAACTATTCCTTCTATAAGTAATTTGGGGTTTGATAATTTGAAAATTGCTTGAGCCAATAAAAAAGGGCCAAAAGGGGAGAGAGAGAGAGAGAGAGAGAGAGAGAGAGACAATGAGAGAGCGGATAAGTTGGGCGAAAGAGTGTCTTTTAGTGAGAGAGCGGATAAAAGATGGTCCAATCCCATTATTCATTATACTAAAAGGCACAAAAATACAATTGCTCAGACACCAATGTCAAATAAGCACAAAACGGTAACCACTTATGATGTTTTTCAAACTTTGGCCGGAATATTGCTTAAATTATGCACTACAAAAAACTTAAAGGCGGTAAAAATTAAGCAGAAAATATTAGGATTGGAAAAATTTATGTCGAAAGTCTAAAGAATGCTAAATGCAAAAACTTAGAAGTCATTTCTCTTAACTTCTAAATTAAAAATCATTGACGAATGACGACCTAAGGAAACTTAAAAATTCAGAAAGATATTGCACGTTTATCCATCTTAATTCAAGCTGTAAAAACTGTCTACAGCTGACTTGCTACACTTTTTAGAAAGTGGACAGCGTAACCTAAATTTATATGTAGTAAACCAGTAACAATTTTTTTTCAATGTTGGTTGCAGGTATTTTGTGATAGCCAATGCAATAACGGCCGCGTACCTTGTACTCTCGCTCCCTTTCTCCATTGTCGCAATTGTAAGGCCACTTGCCAAAGCACCAAGGCTTCTCCTAGTCACTTTCGACGCAGTAAGCTTAGCTTCAAAACTCTCTTAATTCTTCTCCATTTCTACAGCTTTTAACCCCTTCCAAAATATTTAAACTTTCTTTCATGTCAAAAACGATCCTTGATTATACTATACATAATTGCAGCTCGCAATGACCTTAACCACTTCTGCTGCTGCCGCGGCTACTGCCATAGTCTATCTGGCTCACAAAGGAAACACAAACACGAATTGGATCGCGATCTGCCAACAATTTGACGGTTTTTGCCAAAGGTCTAGCGGAGCTGTTGTAGCATCGTTTATCACTGTGGTTCTATTCATCTTGCTGATTATTCTGTCTGCTGTGGCACTCAAGAGCGACTAATGTATTCAAAGTCTTTGAATGCTGTTAATTTTACTTTTATTGTGTTGTTTATATTTGTTAATGTGTGTTGCAAGGTGACAATTAAGAAGAGTCATGGACTTTGGCTTGGGTTGGCAAAGCTTGTTGTAAATGTGGAGAGTGCTCATGTACACATATTACATAACTTGTAACTTTCTCTCGTTATTATAGTGTCGTGCTGGTATGAGTAATTAAGGCTTTTCTAAAGAGTGCCCAATGGGCACTTTCTAATAAACAGTAAATGAGTTTTACCTACCTAAAGTTGTTAATTACTGTAATAGTCAAAGAATTTCAATTAGAGTTGATTATTAAGGTTTTTATTTTATTAAGTACGTTTTATTACGTAATCTATATTAGACTAAATTTTGCATTCATGTGGATTCGTTTTTAAATTTTTCTTGATTTATTATATGATTGCAAAAATTAACAGATTTAGTTAAAAGTGGATCTTATGGAATTAACATCTCTATGGGTAGGAATACCGGTAGAGGTAAGGTTGCCTACAGCTGGATCTCCCCAGATCCCGCGAAAGCGGGACCCACACTGGGAGTTTGTTGTTTTGTTGTTGTTGTAACAGATTTAGTTAAAATAGGCCGAGACATAACTACGCGATATTAGTGAAGTAGAATTGGGCCACTTGATGTCAGAGTGATTGGGCTTAGCATATTTGGGCCCAAGCTTATCGTTGGGTCGAGCGAATTGAAAGGGGGGAAGGGAGGGAAGAAGGCCCTTCTTTTTTAAGTAACCACGGTACCACGCCAGCCCAAAAACATCCAAAAACTCTTCTCACTACGTCAGACACCAATGTCAAACTCCTTCAAGCCCCTCCATACCACCATTTGGAGAGAGAGAGGGGAGAGTACGAGTAGAGAGAGAAGTGAGGGCGAAAGAGCGTGTCGGGCAAAAAAAAATACAGCAGCTGTGGGGTAGAAGAAGAGAGAGAAACGAACAGTAGGGGCAGGGAAAGGGAGAGGAGGCCAAAACCACGGCAGATGAGGAGTGACAGGTTCGAACCCAGCTCCAAATTCACCCAACTAGCCATACATCGGTTTCTTAGGCTTGGATTAAGGTGGGTGATTTTCATTCCCAAATTTAGTAATTAATTTCAGAAGTTTTGCTGTTTGGCCATGTGAATGTTCGTAGAATTAGGCAAGCTTTGGTTGATCGACATTTTTGGAATAATGAATGATGAAATGAGTGACTGAGACTTGTATGACATTGTTTTTTTTTTGTTTTTTGGATTCTTGGTAACAAATTTGTTATAGCTAGTTAGCGAGCTACGAAAAGATGTTGGCAACCCTACTATGAAGTTGGTAGGATATATCATATATGCTCTATGTTGTATTGAGACCAGAGCTAAAAGCCGGAGGGTCGACTGGCCGGTTCACCAGCCCGGTCTAGCAGCAGACTAGTTTTGTGAACCAGACAGTGACCAACCCCTGTTTGGTTCTGCTGTACTGTGTTATGTTTAGATTGATGTGTGTGTGTGTACACGCTGCTGCTGACAGAAACAAGGGTAGCTGTTGCTGCTTCTGTGAACCCACCAGCAGTCACCCCGGTTCAGCCAGTGGCGAAGCCAGAAAAATCGAAGAGGGGTGTCGGAATTAATAGTACACAATATAAAATTTAACAATAGTCATAAATTGAAATTAAATAACGATTACATTACATCTAATCTAATTGTCCTCGACGAGACCTCATATTTTGAAAGCGATGCAAAATATCATCAGTAGATATACTTTCAAACAAATCATCCTCAAAATAAGTAATAACAGTGTCATTCAAAAACTCATCTGAGATTCGGTTGCGCAAGTTGGTCTTGATATACTTCATCGAAGAGAAGACTCTTTCAACTGTTGCTGTAGAAACTGGTAGAATCAATGCCAACTTCAACAATAAGTACACGTGAGGAAAGCTCAAATGCTTTTTTTTTTTAATCATCCTTGTAGAGAGCTCACCAAGTCCATTCAAGTCAGAGAATCTCTCATCATCACGCATGTTATCGATGTAAGTGTCCAACTCAAAACCAAGGGCCTCAATGCCTAAATCATCAAAATCATCTGGATACAGTCGAGCCATCCTAAGTATCTTGTCCTTGTCAAAGCTAGCAAATGAGTCGGCAGGGCTCAAACAAGACAAGCCAATTAGCAAATCAGTGCTTGCCTCAGTAAAGCGACTACTAAGCTCTTGCATTTGCATATCAAGAATCGAATAGAACACATCAACACGATAATAATGCTCATTTGTCACCGAAGAAAGTCTACGTTTAGACTTTCCCCGAGCACGAAGTGGAGCAAAATCCTCCATATTAGGAATCTCGATGTCATGTTTCAGACAAAATGACTTAACATCATCAATCAAAGCATCCCATCCACGATCCCTTGTGCGTTGTAATTGCTTCTTAGCTGTACCAAGTAGTGACAAAGCATTTACAATGTCCTGATCCCTTCTTTGCAATGCCTGACTCAATGCATTTGTAATGCCTAACACCAATTTCATAAGATGTAATAAAAAAGCAAAGTCATATGTCTGAATACCATCCAAAATAGCTTGACCTCTAGCATTATCATCAGAATCGGTATCCGTTGCAAGAGCATCAAGGACATCAACAATTGGAGCAAACATGGCAATAAGATTCACAAATGTTTTAAAATGAGATCCCCAACGAGTGTTACTAGGTCTCTGCAGTCCTAGTTCTTGATTCAAACCCTTCCCAGTTACAAGCTCACCAATTCGCAATGCTTCTTCAACTTTCTCCGATTGTCTTGTTCGATATTCATCTCGACGTTTATAAGAACCTCCAATCACATTCAAAGTCAGATTGACCAACTCAAGAAACCCTTTAATATGAGGATGTCCATTTGCAACCCCAACAAGAGTCAATTGAAGTTGATGAGCAAAACAATGAACATAATGTGCCGATGGATTTTCTTGCAAAATCAAAGTTCTAAGTCCATTGATGTGCCCCCTCATATTACTAGCCCCATCATACCCTTGTCCTCGTATTCGGGATGGGCTCAAGGATAACTTAGCAAGCACAGAATAAATTTCTTCTTTCAATGACAATGCGGTAGTGCTAGTGACATGAACAAGGCTAACCAAACGCTCCATAACGAACCCCATTTTGTCAACGTATCTCAAAACAATAGCCATTTGTTGTTTACAAGAGACATCACGGGATTCATCTGCTAATACAGCAAAATATCCATCCCCAATTTCTTCAAGAATAGCATTAACAGTTTCTCTTGAACATGCATTTGCAATATCCTTTTGGATGTCAGGGGAATACATTATACAATTACCAGGAGCATTTTTCAAAATAACACTTCCTACATTATCATTCTTTTCTCCAAGAAACTTTAGAATGGAACGAAAAACTCCTTTCCTTTTTGAATGTTCACTTTCATCATGACCTCGAAAAGGCAAACCCTCAAGCAAAAGCAATCTTGATACATCAACCGAAGCAGTCAAACGAGTCCTATACTCAGCTTTAGCATGTGCTGATTGTTTTTCCAATGCAGTTTGTATCGATTGTTTTTGCATCATAAGGTCCTCGCATCGTTTAACACATTGGTTATGGACACTATTTACCCCACCAACATGCTTCTTGAATCTACCCATCTTATTCCAACTCTTAAATCCTTTTGTTGTAAATGCATCTCCACCAAAATGGCTTATTTCATCATTTTTGAACAAATAGCAACACAAGCAAAATGCAGCATCTTCTTTTATGCTATATTCCAACCAATTGCCATATTCACCAAACCAAGCATTATTGAATCGACGCATATTTCCAGACATGAGTGTTTGAGGGAAAGCATGATTTCGGGGTTGAAATGGGCCTTTTTGAAGATAAGCTCTTCTTACCTCATCACGTTCATCTGGATGGTATTGTGACATTGGTTTTCTTTCTCCTGGATCAGATGGAAGAGCATTTACTTCAACCCGACTTCTTTGAGTTGGAAAGGGAGTGGAATTGGCATTTACACCACAAGATGGTGGTTGTGGTTGAGTGACGTCGTTTCTACCTTCTTCATTCAAAGGCGAATTTTCGGATTTCGAACTTGAAGGTAATGACGAGGATTCCTTAGCTATCTTTTTGAAATATCTATGCATTTTGACCTATAATTGAAATCAAACATATAAATTTAATAAATTCTATATCGAAATTAACAAATAAACTCACAAATTAAACTATAAAAAAAAAAGCAATCTAGAAATTAAAAGATAACCTACAATTGAAATGAAACATATAAATTAAACAAAGTTGGAATTGAAATTGGCAAATAAACTCAAAAAATTAAAGAATATAATAAACTAATCTACAAATTGAAATTTAACCTAGAATTGAAATTAAACATATAGGTTAAACAAATTTGAAATTACAATTGACAAATAAACATCATAAACTCACAAATTAAATCAGATAATATAAACTTATAACTTATTAGGCTACAAATTGAAGAATCAAATAAAAGAGAAGCTCACAAATTTGAAGAGGGAGTTGAGAACTTCTGAACTTGAGTTCAGACTTCAGTGGGCTACTGGGCTGGGCAATGTGGGGTTGCTGGGGCACTCGGGTGCGGCCGTGTGGCCCGTGTCTGACTGTCCGGTCTCCGGTGTGACGGTGTCCGAGGCCGTGTGGGGTTGTGGGCTGCAGTGGGGCGTGGGCAGTGCCGCAGTGGGGGCGTGGGGCAGTGGCGTGGTGGTGGACCTGGTGGTCAGTCACTCAGTCGTGGCCCGCGGTGGTCGGTGGGTAGAGGGCTCGGTGCTCCGGCGGCTAGACTGCTAGAGGCGAAGGCGCGAAGCAGAGTGGCAGACGGTGGTCGCCGCTCGCCGGTCGGTGGAACTGTGGAAGACTCGAAGAAGAGCAGTGGCGAATGGCGATTGAGATTTGAGAGGATGAGAGGAAGACGAAGAGTCGAAGACAGCAACTGGGGTTTTAAAAAAAGTGAAAAAAAAAACCGAAAAAAGGGCAATGTATAGATTCGAACCCGCGACCTCAGCCTTGCAAAGCATCCTCCAGACCGCTGAAGCAAGACACATTTCGTGTATTAGTTGCACACATTTGATATATATACCTATTTTTTTTTTTTAATTAACAGACGTATATTAATTTTTTTTTTTTTTGGGAGGGGTGTCGGCTGACCCCACTGACCCCACGGTAGATTCGCCCCTGGGTTCAGCCTACCCGACTCGTCGAAATATATGTGTGTTGTGCTCCTGTCGGTTAGTGTTCACTTTGACTTTGTTAGGATTGCAAATACTCCAAAGCTTCCTATAAAGCTTGCCGTGCAGCTACAAGTTAAATCGCTACTACAGCTTATAAATAAGAATATAGCACAAAGAAGTAGGGATTGATCCTATAAGGAAAGATATAATAATAAGTTAGTTTAATTTCTCTACTCTAATATTTTTTGCCTTTACTTTTAATTACTAAAATAAATTAAATTAAGCAAATAAAAATTTGAAAAATTGCTTAATAATACTCTGAAATATTATAAGATAAATTCTCAAAATAAAACAATAAATACTCAACCTAATTATTCTGAAAAATTAAAAAACAGAAGTAATCGCTAAAAAGTAATTTGAAAATTAGAATAGAAAATAAAAAATAAAATTAATTAAAAAGTCATAGAAAATAGCATAAACTAATAAATAGAAAATATTTAAATTATACTACCAGAAATATGTCTAATTATTTTTAGAAAAATAAAATATAAGATAATTGCAGAAAATATAGATGGAAAATAAAATTTGAAATTAAATAACTAATAAACTGCACTTTATCAAATATGAAAATAAATAATAAAATTAACCAGGTTGTAAAGCTTGATTTTCTAGACTCAATCAAACCCCATGTAAAACAAAAAATAAAAACTTAATTTTTGTATTTATTTAAGTAAAAACTTGCACATATCAAATTCACAAAATAATTATGAGAAATTATCAAATACTTTTCAAAACATTCGAACTTTAATAACAACACGTTAGGACTCTATATAAACCCTAAAAGGGTATAACACATGGAAGACACAAAAGAAAATATGTTTAATCTAATTTCTAAAAAGCTGTAAACAATAGCAAAAACAGAACAGAAAGTTCATCTGAAAATTAAACCACACTAAAAATTAAAATATAACTAATCTAAAAATTACTAAGACACACCTACAAGACTACTCTTTTGGGGGGGAGGGAGTAAACAAAATTTAATATCAAAGTCTATAAATTCAACAATTAAAATTAACAAACTAAATAAATCATCTAAAAAGCAAACAACTAATTATCAAAGATAGTAGACTTAAGAAAACACTCAGCATAATGTATATCCACCATGCAAATTAATATTTATCATCAATATACAAATTAACTTACCCGTGAGCTAGAGTGTAAAAGACACCAACTAGCGAATCTTCCCTGCTTTTGCTTAGATTATAGTTTACTTAGGTCCAGCCTTAATACAAACCCTACTAATTTTGATAACGCTAGACCTAGTGTAAAAATTTAATCAAACTAGAGCATTAAGCATTAAAAAAATATTATCGAACACCTTGTAACCAATTTACCAGCAAACTGATTTAATAAAGATCTATTATGATTTTCTAATTAAAAGATATGGGTTTGAGCCTTCAACGATCAATTAAGGTGATACTTGTGCAGAAAAAGACTAAGGTTTAAACATACTAAAGCTTTTCAAACTATCATATGAATTCATATTAAACTAATTAACATGCATTCCAATTAATCTAGCATAAATATCATGAACAATAAACACAAACCATTATAGAACCATGGAATAAAAACCAATTAGACAATAAAACACAAAACTTGATTTAAAATAATTAATTAGGCACGATTTCAAATGGATTAAGCTAAGTGTTTTTCTAAAAAAACTACTCACCATATTAAAAGTCGAAACACATAAAAATTCTAAACAATTCACATTCAATAACAATCTAATCTTAACAAAATAAAAAACAATCTAATCGTAACAAAATAAAAATACTTTGACCAATATTATAACGGTAATCACGACAACATTGGGTGGATGACGTTGGCGTTGACTAGGATAAATGATTGGTGCCAAGAAGATGATGATTGTGGTGAGGGTGGCATTGATGATCTTGATAAGATGATTGATGATGATGAGGATGATGGAGATTAGAAGATGGTGAATTTATAGTACGAATAATCCAACTAGGGTTTTGCATAATTTCTTCTTTTCTATGTGTTCCAACTTCTCTTCAAATTAAGAGTACTATTCTTGTAATCCTAGCCTTCAGATAACTCGTTCTGAAAATAAATATTTTTTTCATAAATCATTATTTTGGGACTAACATGATAGATTTACTTGGAAAGTCTTTCGATAAATAATACCTGCAATTTTGATGTTTTTTCTTCCCCTCTTCACTTTATTAATGGATAACCTAAAATAGAGAAAATAAAGTAAATTATATTTATAATATATATGATGTAAGCTAATCGTTATTAAAAATATGCATGAGTTATGATCCAACACTTCATGATTAACAATATTTATCTGAGCCGATTGGGTCATTATGGAGTCTTTGAGTAAGTCTAAAATTGGTTAAGATAGCATTTGAATAGCAAGGCTAGAACTTCTTCTTGTTCATAGAAGAGAATAAGTTGTCAATTTAGGCAACTAACGTTCACGCAATGAAATGAATTTGATGAAGTTCACCCAGTCGAAGAGTCAAACCTTTCTTTTAAAAATGGATAGGTTTGATTACGAAGAGATTGAACGACACTCGGTTCATGAAGTATAGACCAAAAGCAATATCAATAAGCATTTTAAGAGTTTCTTTGTTTATACGTGCAATTACATATGCTTGT
This sequence comes from Selenicereus undatus, assembly GCA_017589665.1. NCBI lineage: Eukaryota > Viridiplantae > Streptophyta > Magnoliopsida > Caryophyllales > Cactaceae > Selenicereus > Selenicereus undatus. The sequence goes on from JACYFF010019584.1 coordinate 38,584,784, forward strand.
GAACTTGCTTTACAACCAAGGTGTTATAGTGAGGATGGTTCCTCAAACTCCTAAGATCAAAGATAACAAGGAAATAATCACACCAATTGATGCTTCATTTGGATTCAACCTCAATCAAACGATAAGAATATGAGGTTTCAGCCCAAGGTAAGATACTATTTGATAGTTTAATTATTTCCACCAAATTCATCTCCTAAAGGCTCTTAGCCACTAAAGAAGAATTCTAAAGGAAAGACTCTACTCACAACTTTTGATTAAAGAGATAAATGTAGAGATTTTAGTGAGAGAAAGTGATCATTTTCCTTTGCATTCATAAATCAACTCAAGGTGAGTTTACATGGAGGTATAGGGGTCCTTAAATACCCAAAAGCAGAGGGATTAGTAGTTATAATAGTGGGGCAAGTGTACCTATAGCGGGATTACAAATTATCTTAAGAAAATAAATCAAATTACTAAAATAATTACAATAAGGATGAACTGCATGTTTCCAAAATTCTTTCCCTTCCTTTTAAGAGGCTTCTAGAAGGCTCAACACCTCCAATAGGGGCCCCGCCACTTGAAAAATCTTCCTTAGTATATGCAGAATCACCTCATACTAATTAATTTCAAAGATAATAGCTATATCCACCTCAATTAAGGTCGAATTTCAGATTGCTCCAAAATTAAAATTTTGTGCACACTGCCCATATTTGGGTCATTTATCCCAATATTTGGATCCAATGGCCAAGTGTATCTCATGAGGCTAAAATAGAAATCTTATGAAACTTGACAAACTTGGGCTTGCTTCGTTTGGCCTTCATTAGGTAGGATTTTAACTTGACCAAAGTTCAACAAAATTTCCCGAGAAAAACCTGTGCCATGTGAGTTGCGATTTTTATCATTTTAGGGAGTCAACTCCCTAGGCTTCCTAATGAAGCATAGATTACCCCAACTGGACTTTGTTTGGATGGCGAGATGACAAGCCGAAGCAAAGAGAAATGCTAGAGCGGTGACCATCTTGATCAAGGAAAGTTAACTTGGACTTTGGTGTTGATGAGGGTGCAGCGAGGAGTTGGCTTGGGGCTTGGTATGCATTAGCCTCCCCCTCTTGAGAAGGATTTGCCCTCAAATCCTCAAAGTCATCCATGTAAAGAGCTAAGTCACCCAATCCTTTCAAGCACTTTAAAAGGGCCTTCTTCTTGAGCCATGAGTTTGTTTTGCCACCTAGAAGGCAATCTCTCCTTCCTTAGGTGTAACCTAACCAAATGTCCCGGGTTGAAAACCATGGGCTTTCGATATTTGTCTACTCTAGCCTTGTAAGAGGTTATGGCCTTCTCTATTCGAGCGTGAATTTGCCCATGGAGCTTCTTCATTTCCTTAGCTCTCTCTTATGCCTCAAAGCTAACCATATGCTCAATGAGAAGAGGAATAAGGTCTATTAAAGTGAGAGGATTAACCCCATAAGAAGCTTCAAAGGGATAATGGGATGTAGCATAAATAGGAGGCCAATTATAGGTAAACTTACTATGAGGGACCTTTGAATCCCATTCTTTGAGGTTCTTACTCACCAATCCCCTAAGGAGGGTAGATAGAGTCTGACTGGTCTTGATGTCCTGAACCTTAGATTCATCAACTTAAATTCCCCCACTAGATACAAAATAGGCAAGAAAGACAACTTGAGAAGTGAACAATTCACACTTCCCAAGCTTGACATGTAACTTTTGTTGCCTTAACACTTGGGACACTTAAAATAGGTGCTCCACATGAGATGCTCATCATGACTATATACCAAGATATCATCAAAATGCACCACAACAAACTTCCGAATGAATGGTCTTAAGACCTCATTCATGAGCCTTATGAAAGTACTACGAGCATTAGATAGACAAAAAGGCATCCAAGCCACTCATACAACCCATACTTAGTCTTAAAAGCGGCGTTCCATTTATCTTCTTCTTTCATCCTAATTTGGAGATAGCCACTCCGAAGATCAATTTTAGAAAAGATCTTGGAACCATATAACTCATCAAGCAAATCATCCAATTGAGGAATAGGAAATCGGTATTTGATAGTGATGTTATTTATGGCCATAGAGTGAACACACATATGTCAAGTCCCATCTTTCTTGGGTACCACTAGAGTGAGAACCGAGCAAGGACTCATGCTCTCTCTAATGTACCCATAGTCTAGCAACTCTCGAACTTGCCTTTGTAGTTATTTTTACTCACTAGAACTCCATTGATAGGCCGCTTTGTTTGGCAGATCGAGGACACCTGGTAGGAAATCAATTTGGTGCTCAATTCCTCTCAAAGGAGAAAGCCCCGAGGGTAAATAATTGAGAAATACATCGACAAACTCTCTTAAGAGCGATTGAGTTATGGATGCATGTGTTTCACTTCCTTACATGTATTTGGTTCTACCATAAGTAAGGTAAATAAAGGCCTGCTCTTACTACTTACTCTCTCCACCTGTGTTTCACTCATAAATAGGTTTTTCTCACTTCCCTTCCCTGATTTAGATTTGAGGGGTTTAGGTGGAGGTAGTGATATCAAAGTAAGATTACGACCGTTGTGTTTGAATGCATATGTATTGGCATAGCCATCATTAATCACATCACTATAAACACAATCAAGGGCTACCAAGTAATAACTGATCATCCATAGGAAGGACATCAACTAGTACCTCACTTCCTTGCTTGAGCCATTTGAGAGAATAAGGCATGGCATGCACCTTAGTGGGTAATTAAAGCTTGTCAATAAGTGTTGTGGAAGCTACATTAGTGCATCCTCCATCGATAATGTGCGCACACACCTTGCCTCCAATAGTGCATCATCCATGAAAGATTTGCTCCCTTTGGCTTCACTATAAGAAAATTCTTTTTTTGTAACAATAATTGTCTTTCATATAAATACAACGTCGATGCAAATAATATTTTTGGCAATGACAAATGCCATTGTAGGGTCATTGCCGGTCAAGGCATAACAAAGGATAAAGGCAATGATTTCCTTCGTTGTGATAGCTACGCTTATTGCAATGATCTTTATCTTATCGTAAATATGTTGTTGCCAAATGAGGAAATGTTTGTGACAATTGTTCGTACTTTTCGTTACAATATACTTTGTTGCAAAATATTATGTAAATCATTAGCAACCACGTCCATCATTTTGACAACAATTTTGTTGTTGGAGAATGCAGTTTAAATCATTAGCAACCACCCTATCATTGTAGAAGCCTATAATTTCGGCAACAATTTTGTCATTGTAGAATGTAGTTTAAATCATTAGCAACCACACTGTCGTTGGAGATGCCTATAATTTGGCAACACATTTGTCGTTATAGAATGTGGTCAAATCATTAGCAACCACCATATCATCGTAGAAACCTGTCATTTTGGCGACCATTTTGCCGTTGCAGGTGATATTATAAAAGTTTTGCAACAATCTTTTTGTTACAATTGCTTTCCCTCTTGCACCATCTTTTTGCTCTCACAGAACTTATTCAGCAAAGTGTTCCTTGCAAATAATAAAACCAATGCGAGTATGTGTCCGTATGTAGTACCTATAGCAATTTAGCACCGGCGTCGCCTTAGCTATGGATTTCGTAGCTGTGTAACATGAACCTATATAAATCCATATATATTTATGCTTCACTTATAAACCATAAATCCAAAATTCACACATTTATCATAATAGTCTCTGAAAAGTACATTAGTTCTCAACTTTCAACCAAAAAATTGTACTATCAACAAAATAATACTTTCATCACAAAGATAAAATTAACAATTGGCTTTTGTGTCAATATTAACATCATAGCGTAATGAAAATGTTGAGTAAACTATGAAAAGAAGTGTAACTCAAATTATTGAGAACTTTCAAGTATAGTAGTTTTACAATATATGACAACTTTAACATTGTTTCACCGTTTGACATTAACAACTCTTGATATTCTTTCAAAAGACAGTAAAACTTAACTACTTCATGTGTATGTTCCTTAATATCCCTCTCATTTTCTAATCCCAAACCCATACCAACTACACAAGACACTTCTTATAGCATATTAACTTCATCACTATAGTAACCACCCTCATTCTCCTTATCTTCACTAAAATTATCTCCATTAAATTGGTCAACACTTTCACCATGGAACTCTTATGTAGTGTACTTTACATATATCCCCCACCTAAGAAAATCAAACCTTACTTCCAACCTAATTTTTAATAATACATTTCGACAATTGTCATAGGGACATCTAATAGTGAGTGTATTCTTGTCCTTCTCTCTAACATCTCCGAAAGCAAAATTTAGAAAAGTATCAACCCCATCTATTTAATCACGCAATGACCAATTCAGTTTGATCCATTTTTTGTTTAAAGCAATTTCCTACACTCAAAATAGTAAATTTGTTAATAAGAATTTATGTCATCAATAAATCTATTTTTCTAGCCATTATATTGACTTAATTTTTTTAAAAAAATTGGGGGGTATCTTATTGAAGATAGTAAATTTCCTACACACATATTGTAGATGCAACTAGTTTGTACCTGTTCATTTGCACGGGTTTTTAGTTTTTAAATTATCTAAATAATTATAATAACATAGTAATTAATAATATCTATTGATTCTACTTATTTAAAGAAAAACACTCAGAATACCAATGCACACCTTATATATTGTTAATTGCTAGAAAACAATATGCTATTTTCAAAAGCTACTAACTAATTAAGTTTATAAAGGGACTGACCTCATTCGATGATGGATGAGATCAAGATATCTTATTGAAATTGAAGGGATTTGAGTGTAGTCCAAAATTTTTGTAATTATAATTGCATTTATAGAAATCAAGCATACCATCAAATTTTAGTTGATATGATCTCAAAAATAATCGCGTATTAGAGGTAACTTAGTAGTAAGGTGTTTGATTTTTGTAAGAGATACCAATGTTCTATTCTTTCTAAGTTGTTCATACGTGTATATTTGCCTAAGAAAAAAAAAATCAAGCCTTATCGTTATAAGGGCGCAAGCCCCATTGGATGATTGATAACATTACTTTGAGCATAGTGTGACGCATAAGGATCTAGTATCAATAAACAATGTTGCATTTTGAAATATAAAAATTTAGATAAGTATTTTTCTTGCACCAAATATTAGAAAAAATGGCTTGTACCCAGGCAATATTAAGCAAGTCTTTCAATAATTAGTTTTGTATATATTCTCAAGATTTGTTTTTCATCAAATATATATTTTGCTCTAAAAATTTACATTTGCCTTATAATGAATGGATTTTTCTGTTAAGTGTTTTAGATAAATTACCTTAAGTAGTACTGAATAAATGCCTAAATATTTAGGCTAGCTATTACTAGACATACATATTTTAGATGCAATTAAAATTTTTTATAAACCTATCTCTGACTCTGAACTTCAACCCAACAAAATCAATACTCATTTGGTCTGAGAAACACAAATAGAGAGGAAAAATACCCGCTACTTGGGGCCTGTTCTTTTCGTGGGTCAATTCACTTTTATCCACTTCAACCTACTTCAACCTACTTCAACCCATTTCAACCTACTTTAACCCACTTGAAAAAAAAAATACCAACTTCAACCCACTTCAACCTATCTCAACCTACTTCAACCCACTTCAACCAACTTCAACCCACTTCAACCCACCCCTTCATAATTTTAATAATTTGAAAAGTATCATATGAGATTTAGGGCCTGTTGTTTTCGTGGGTAAATTAGGTAGGTAAAAGGGTGAAGTAGGTTGAAGTTGGTTGAGGTGGGTTAAGGTAGGTTGAAGTTGGTATTTTTTTTTTTGGAAGTGAGTTGAAATAGGTTGAAGTAGGCTGAAATAAGTTAATGTTGGTTGAATTTGGTATATTTTTTATGTGGTGGGTTGAAATGGATGAAAATAATGAGAACGTCATTAATGTGTGATAATTTATGAAGTTATCCAAATTTTGTGAAATTTTTGTCTGTTATTTTTTATTTTACATTTTTTCGATTTTTAATTTTTAATTTTTA
>JACYFF010019584.1:38595782-38632953 GCA_017589665.1 Selenicereus undatus
AATAAAAAAGTAAAAAAATAAAAAATAAAAAATAAAAAATATAAAAATAAAAAATATAAAAATATAAAAATAAAAAATATAAAAATATAAAAAAAGTAAAAATAAAAAAATAAAAAAGTAAAAACAAAAAAAAATGAAAATTAAAAAATTAAAAATTAAAAATCAAAAAAATAAAAAATGAAAAATAAAAAACAAAAATTTAACAAAATTTGGATAACTTCATAAATTATTACACATTGATTATATTGTCATTATTTTAACCCATTTCAACCCACCACATAAAAAATATACCCACTTCAACCTACTTCAACCCCTTTCAACATACTTCAACCCACCTAAAAAAAAAAATACCAACTTCAACCCATCTCAACCCACCTCAACCAACTTCAACCCACTTCACCCTTTTGACCCACCCAATTTACCCACGAAAAGAACAGACCCTTGGCATGAGAAACAAAAATAGAGAGCTAACTTTGATATCAAGCATTATCACATTATGTAGAAACACTTATCTCAGTTTCCCAAAACATAGCGAATTGAAATCAACATAGCACACAACATGAGGAACAAATTGTAATTGCTAAGACTGGTTATTCTAAAGATCAATTTCAGAGGTAGCTCTCCCTGTAAAAAACATGCTAACGAAGATGGTCTCAAATGCTACTTTATTATTGAGGTTTGTCTCTTTACATGTATGCAGGAAGTTTTTTGATCTTCAGCATCAAAGGAAGCAAAATGTATACCCATTTTCAGACTTCTCTGAGTAGAATTACAGTGCCAATAATCATCCTGGCCTCTATCGAGAATTAAGGCAATCAACTCCCAACTTTGTTGACTTCAACATTAATCTTGTGGCTAATTATATGCCTCCCTTCACAACCATGACTAATAACTGTAGAACTGTGATTATTATTGAACTGCCTTTTTTTTGTAAAAATTAATCTTCTTGATCACTTCCTATCCTGATTCATTCTTTCCACTAATTTCCCAATTTAGCTACAACTGAATAGCATATTTCCACATTGATATATCAGTAACATTAATGTATTGCAACTTCAGTTCTACCCCAATTCAACTTCAGTACAAGAGTAGAGCTTTCTTTGCTTGTCAAATAACACTAAGCTGATGAAAGGAGCCAGCTATGTCTTGTTTTTAACATGAACTTTCCCCATCGGAGGTCAAGGCATTACCCACCTCTCAACCAGGGTCTCAAGCATGCCCACTAACTGTTTGATCTAAAATTCAACCCCCACAATTTCATCTAAATTTCGGCCCAAAAAGTGAAATATGAAAGGATGAAAGTAACTAAACCCAGGATGAAAGTAACTAAACCCAGAAATTACAAGGGGATAGGAACATGAACTTAATGTCAATTCATTGATCCACCAAATTTACAAGCAAATCAAGTTTGAACCCACAACTTTGCTTTGCTATACCATATTATGTCAAGATGGAAGAAAATTACCTAATTAGTTCACAAATTCGATGCCAGTTCACTACCACAGATTCAAACAGAGTGCGAATGCGTGAAGAAGGGAGAGTGAGCGAAGGCAACACCACCAGGATGGAACCACCACTCTGCGTTGCTTGGAACTGAGCGAAGGGCGATGAAGGAGATGTGGGTAATGAATGAGATGAGCATGGAACGGACGTGAAGAAGGAATGCGAATAAAGAAGATGAATAGGCAAGGCAATATCCAGTCATTTCAATTAGGTTATACGTCACTTTGAATTTTTTGTTTTAATTTTAATTTAAAAGACACCTTTAATTTCTAGCCAAGCTTTTTTTTTTAAAATGAAAATTTATCTTGTATAATAAATAATAAGAGCCTGTTTTTTCTTTTTTGAGAATTTTTTTTTTCCTCTACCATAACATGATTTTGATAATAACAGTAGTAGTAATCATAATAATAGTATGATAATTGTGGAATTTTATGTCTATTTTAGGCCTTATCTTAAATTTTTAGGTATGTTTGCTAATTATTTGATTTTTATTCAACCCTTAGAAGATCCTTAATTATTTCGTTTGATTTTTATATCTTGTTATTTTTAGCAACATGTTGTTGCAATAAAAGAGCTTCAAAATTAGCGACGATCTTGGTCATTACCATTAACAAATCTACCAATTTGCAATGACATAAATTGTTGCGATAGAAAGGCTTCAACATGCACACCATCAACCATCACTGCATAGGAAGGTTTCAATGCCCACTGAAATTTGTTTGCAAGGGAGCCAAAATTGACAATTATGGCAACAAGTTTCAGCAACAACATATCGCTATTGTTATAATGTATGTTTTAGGCAACAACTGCTACTATGTCGTTGCCAAAGCTTGTTACAAAAAAGGCATGTTCTTGTAGTGCTTAGTTCACAAGGAGCCTTTTCGGCATGAAGTTCTCTTCGAATTACCAAGGGTTCACCCACATGTGGAGTGATAAAATTTTGGTCCTCATCCTTGGCTTAATCCTAACTGGTTGCCTCCTCAATAGCTTGGATTTCTTCCACTTCTCTAATAGTGAGAGTTCTCTTGTTGGGACAATCCGCTTGGAAGTGCCCATAACCATGGCTTATGAAATACTTTTTACCTTTCAATATCTTTAGTGGTTCATTACCAATCCCTTTACCCTTGTCAAGGGCTTTGGCTAGGGCTTAAGGCTAAGGTTAACTTTGTTGTGGGAAGAGTAACCCATGGGGGGTACTTTGAAGGCAAATAGAGGGAGTGGTTTGAAAGGGTTTTCGACCCTTAAGTTGCTTCTTAACTTTGATAGCTAAGTGGCACGCATCATCAAAGGATAAGTAAGGTTGTTGATCCACCTTGTTCACAATGCTAGGAGATAGCCCCTAAATGAACCTAGAAATCTTGTGTTTGGGTTCTTCCTCGAAACCAGCCCTCATTCGGAGTTGTTCAAACTCTCTAATGTACTTTCTACCCTTAGATTCTCTTAGTCAAGAGATGTAATCTTGAGGTAGAGTTGTTGTTTGTAAGAAGGGGGTAGGAATCTCTTGTCCATATGCTTTTTGAGCTTAGACCAAGTTTTGATTTTGGATTTGACTTCTCTAGCCCTACTCTTCTTTAAGTGCTCATACCATAGTGAAGCATACTCCTTCAATTTAAGAATGGCCAACTCGAATGACTTTTCGTCATTATAATCTTTGAGTTCAAAGATCCTTTCAAGGGCTTGAATCCAATTCAGATAGTTCTCCGGGTTAAGATTGGCTTCAAATTCCGGAACCTTACTTTTAGGTCTCTAAGGTCATCCCTTGGATGCCTTCTTCTTCTAGTCCCTCCTTCCTCATCATCAAAGTCTTCATGAGAGGAAGAGTATACGAAGTCAATATGGCTAGTATCATAGCCTAGTCAGTAAGGGTTCTGTTGTGCGGATCCCTTCACTTGGTCAACCTCTTGAGTGAGTTTCCTTACTTGTTCTTGAAGTTCTACAAGGGCCTTACCTATCTCGTGGGCTTGCTCAGGAAGAATGCTCTTGGAGTGAGAAGCATCTCCCTCACCATCCATAGTAGTAATTTGTAAGGTGAAAAGAGGGGGAAAGGATGAAAACAGAGGAAGCACGGACGTGGTAGAGGTGGCACGGACAAGAAAATAGTGAAAGTGAGGGGGGGCGATGGAGCTCTGAGGCACGGGGTGCTCATGCCAAATCTCTTGCACAAGAATGGGAGGCTGAAAAGGGTGGCACAATCGTGCCAAGCAGCATGGGTAGGTTGTACTAAATCTCTACTGGGTATTTTTTTTAACGAGCTTTTTGTGGAGTTTTAGGAATGTGTTTAGGTTACTGATTGTGTTTATGCTGTGATTAGGGTTCTTTGTGGACTAATGACGATTGGTAAAGATAGGTGAATAAAGTAAAATTTTGAAGAGCCAAAGTGTGGATTTCTAGGTGAAATTGAAAAGGAAGTGACGTGTTTGAATTAATAAAAGTTTTAATTCAATAACCACGCAAAAGAAGCTCTAGCTATGATACCAACTTGGTGAGGATGGTTCCTCAAACTCCCAAGATCAAAGATATTAGGGAAAATAATCACACTAATTCATGCCTTTTTTGGATACAACCTCAATCAATCAATAAGAATATAAGGTTTGACCCAATGTAAGATACTAATGATAGTTTAATTACTTTCCACCAAATTAGTCTCCTAATGGCTCTTATCCACCAAAGAAAAATTCTAAAGGAAAGACTATACTCACCACTCTTAATTAAAGAGATAAACATGTAGAGATTTTAGTGATAGAAAATGGTCATTTGCCTTTCCATTCATAAATCAACTCAAGATGAGTCTGCATAAAGGTATTAGGGTCTATAAATACCCAAAATGAGGGGATTAGCTATTACAATAGTGGGGCAAGTATACCAATAGGGGTTTTGCAAATTATCTTGGGAATGTAAATTAAATTACTAAGATAATTACAACCAAGGTGAGCTGTATTTTTCTAAGATTATTCTTCCTCTTTCCAAGAGGCCTCTAGAAGGCTCTACACCACTAATGGGAACCCTACAACTTGCAAAGTAGTTCTTGGTATGTATGAAATCACCATATGCTAATTAATTTCAAAGATAATAGCTGCACCCTCCTCAATTAAGGCTAAATTTCATATTGCTCCAAAACTGGAGTTTTGTGTGCACTCTACTTATTTGGGCCATTTCTCCCAATATTTGCAACCAATGCCCCATTTTACTTCATGATGCTAAATTAGATATCTTAGGGAACAAGAAGAACTTGGGCTCCATTCGTTTGGGCTTTGTCGGGTAGGATTTTAACTTGACCTAAATTCAGCAAAATTTCCAGACAAAAATCCGTATTGTATAAGTTGGGTTCTTATCACTTTAGGGAATCAAAATGCATCCTAACTCGAAATTTTATTGCATCATCTTAAATTAGACTCTCTAAACTTCCCAATAAAGCATAGCTTACCCAATTAGGCTTCATTTAGATGGTGGAAAGGCAAATCAAAATTGAGTAAAATGTTAGAGCAGTGACCATCTTGATCAAGCAAAGTTGGCTTGAACTTAGGAGTGGATGAGGGTGTAGCTAAGAATTGGCTTGGGGCTTGGTATGCCTCATGTTAGGAGATTTTCTTGAAACTGAAAGTACTTTGGTCAAGCCACTTTGAAATTACCAAGCTATTTATACATGATTAAATGTGAAATCTCATTTGAGATGCTTTGTACTAAGAGAATAGTTTTAATCATAAAGGACTTGATCTCAGGAGAAGACCACATGATCTTGAATAGAGCAGGAATCCTAGTTACCACTATCGTGAAAAAGGAGGAGTCCGTTAAATTTGGGAGGCCACGGAGATACAAAAAGTCATGGGTTATATTACTCACTTAAATAGAGCAATAACTTATGAATCCAATGCCTGGGAAGTGATTTTGCTATATATTATGAGTTAGAAACTACCTGTTTTTGAATTCTGCCAGCGTAAAGTTTTGAAAAACTGCAGGAAATCTTCGAAAGTAGTTCTATGAAATCATAAATGGCATTCTTTATGTGAAATAAGTTTTATAGTAGCTCGACTTGATTCAAAATAAAGTTTTAACTCCTCTTGGTTGCTGTTTCAGCTTTTGCGCGAAAATTTATATAAGTCGCTAACCCAAGTGAATGCCTTTAGGTGTTGAGTGTTTAACTAACAACGCAAACACCCTACCTTCCCTGTTCTTGGGGTGCTATTAAGGAACAACTAGACATCTTTGGACATGCATCCTTAATATGTTAACATTAGGTAAAAAGTTTTGTGTGACTACTTGTGACGCCCTGAAAATTCTAATTCATTTAATTACTAATCTTTACGCTATTTATTTTAGCAGATAACAACCTAATGAGTGTCACCACTGGATTTCATTAGGAAACACAAGGCAAAATGAAATTCATTGAAATAGCAAAAAAAAAAGTCAACTGTTGAATGTCCATGGTCAAACAATAAGCTACAAGTCTAATATTTATTAAGCTAAGAAGGGTTTAACTAAAAGAAATCTTCTAATTGGCCTCGGTTACATCCTATTCCATGCAGCACATTGCTACCTAAAATAAAAAAAATTCAATCAATGAGATAGAACTCAATAGTGTCTGCTCTTAACTGTGAGACACTTAAATTCATTTCAAACGTTTAGGGGTGAGAGGAAAACACTCAAATAGTTCAAAAATGATTCCCAACCAGTTCAATATCTCTTAACACTAAACATTAACCGTTATTCTGAATAAAATAAAGACAATTTCATTGGCAAGCGACCCTACCATAAGGTCACATGGCCTTCCGTCAAACACTTTCTTGGGTTACCAAAACGCATCTTGGTGTATGTCCATTTACAGTGGCACGTACCCGAAAACCACATGTAATAACCTAGGGAGACTAACTTCTCTCTATATCAAGGTAAGCTTACCCTGTTCTCAGGACACATCCTCCCATAAAGTTTTCTTAATCTTTCACTTTAGAATTCAGTATCTTATGAATATATTCAGTTGGCTCCTAATATGCCCATCCCATCGTAACCAAAATTGTAATTAACTTTGTAAACTACTTTTAAGACTTGAACTAGTAGGGTATAAACATTCAATCACAACAACATAGTACAAGTTCAGAATATCACCAAATCATATATCTCAGTTCACATTTTACACATAAGGTTTCATTGGTATAGAATATTATATAACAATTCATAAACATCCAAAACCATTTTAAAAGAGCAACCGAGAGGAGTTACGGCATAGATATTACCTTGAAGATGTATAAAGTAACTATCTTGAGCTCGAACTAGAATATTAAGTCTAAATGATAAAATTAAATAGTCACGACATGCACTAACTTAAGGGTGTCCTCACCCCCAAAAACCAATCTTTTCAACACAAAAGTCAACCCAACCACCACGACCACATGAATGTGATTAATATCCCATAGATACTAATTTTCAAGAACCCATGAAATGTATAAAAGCTTATTTACTCAAAACAATCAATTATTGAAATTCAACGCATTAGGGGTTTGGAAATGATTTCAGGTCAGTTTTCTGACATAACTTATAGGGACCATAATGTCACCTAAAAAACTCATGTCGAGATGATTGACCCAATCTACAAAGCTCTGTTTGTTTACTATAAATTTTATTTTATGAGCATTTACAAGAAACTACAACAATCGCCTTAAAAATTCACATCTTTTCACCCAACTAATTTCAGGTTAGAATTCTGCAGTTCAAGAGAAAATTTATTTGTCATTCATTTTAAGCCCAAAATTAGCAATTCAAAATTCCTGGAATACTAAACTCGTAGATCTCAATAGTTGGATGTTTTCAAGAGTTTTGGCCCAATGGATAAAAGCAGTTTATTAAGCAAAATTAGGCCTTTCCAGGTGCAGTTTCTAGTCTAGCCTAACCCTATATAATTCATGCATAAGATCATGCTAGCCACTCAAGTAAGCTCACCAAAATCACTCTAAAACCATTCCTACGCATCCCATACTAACCATGAAATCAATAAAACCTATCCAAGCTCCTTCCAAGACAGATTTTTTAATAGAAAAATTTTAGTTTTACCTTTAAGACAAGATTCAAGGCAAGAGTCTTGAATACGTGCTTTCAACGACCCCCAAAAACTGAGAATCATAATGCAAACATTTAAAAAAATTGTTTAGAGTCTAGAAAACCAATAGACTTGCTATACAAATTGGTGGGTTGGCTGGGCAACAAGGTGGGTGGTTAGTGACAATTTATTGGTCATGGGGTGACTGGTGGGGAGAGGTAAAGAAGAGTCATGAAGGGAGGGCTACATAAGAGAAGGACAAAGGGGGTTGTTGGAGTCTAGGGTTTAGGAAGGGGCCTTGCATGCATGAAATAAGAGCATTTTGTTTGAAAATAACCGGCTACCAAAAGAGCGATAGGGAAAGTTCTAGGGTTTTTTTTTTTAATTCCCAAAACACTACCTCATCAAAGGTTTCTTTTAAATTTAAAATTTGAGATAGAACTTTTTGCAACTAATTAGAATTTTATCAAGTAAACCGACATTTTGAAAACCCAAATTGTATTGTATGAACAAGCAATATTAAAAATTAGAATTTAAAATTAATAAATTTTTCATTAAAGCTTAGATTGGGTTAAAATGTGTGATGCGCTTGATTTGAGATTCTAATTACATGATGACCTATGCTAGAATACTAACTACAAGCTTAAGTGACTAAGGTGAGCTTGCTATTCTTCGAGAATTATAATTATGATATTTTCCTTTAAAAGAAGTTTCACACTCAAAACCTCGCACACGACTCAGTCAGAAACATCTAAATTTTCAGATTCTTCAAGGACTATGATTATGAATTTTAGGTAGACCTGAAAATGGGTCATTCAATTCGGGTATGGGTCCGGTTAAGTTTGGGTCAGGTCATGTTTTGGGTTAAGTGATATTTTAGGTCAGTTCAGTTTGGGTCGGACTAACTTTAGTTTGGGTCGACTTTAGGTCAACCGATGTTTAGTCAAAAATAAGCAACTTTATAAAAAATTTAGGGTCTAGTATGATTTCATTCGAATCAATTTGGATTTCGGGCCCACTTTCGGGTGAACTATTTCGGATGTCGAGTTGAGTATGAGTCCGGGTTGTTTAGTTCGGGTTTTGGGTTCCAGGTGAGTTTCACCAGGTCTAATTTTGGGGGTTTTATATTCTACGCCCTTAAAAGCAGTTTTGTCCTCAAAACTTCATACACGACTCAGTCATAAACATCTAGATTTCCAGGGTTTACATCTCACCCCTTTTTAAAAGAAGTTTCATCCCCAAAACTTACTCATACCTCGTCCTGCAAATAGATGAGGATATTTAGATTGCATTCCTTCTTTCAGTTCCCATGTTGTCTGGCTGTGGTGTGGTTAGCCCAAAGGACATTCACAAGTGGAACCACTTTGTTGGAAAGCTGCATCTCTTGGCGGTCCAACATTTCATCAGTTGCTTCTTATAGGTTAAGCCTTCCTATAGTTGTAGGGGTTTCTACTCGATCACATTAGTTGGTTCAAAAATTTATTTACGTATTTGAGACACGTGAAATACATTGTGGACTCTGGAAAGTTCTTCTGGTAGTTGTAGTCAATATGCTACTCTTCCTACCTGTTCAATGATAGAGTAAGGATTGATATACTTCGCGGTGAACTTGCGTGACTGCCCAAACTGCATGACACCCTTGGTACGTGAGACTCATGAGAAGACTTGTTCTCTAACCTTGAACTCCAAGGGTCTTCGTCGCTTGTTTGCATAACTCTTCTGGCGGTTCTCTGTGGAGACATTCTACCATACAAATCTTCAAATGGAGACATTCCTATGCTGGAATAGCTGTTCTTATATGAGAAATCGGCCACTACTAGTTGCTCATCCCATGCCTTCTTGAACCAAAATGCAAGCTCACAGTATATCATCTAGTGTATGGATAGTATGCTCGGTCTATCCATTCGTAGCAGGGTGAAATGGCATGCGAAAGTTTAGCTTGGTCCCAAATGCTTCCTATAGTTTCTATAAAAATCTCACTTGGAACCTCGTGTCTCGACCATAAAGTATGGAGCTAGGCACCCCATGAAAGCAAACAATCTCATTTAGGTAAGCACGAGTGAGTTGACCCAGAGTCTAGGTGTTTGCCAAGGCGATAAAATGTGCGAACTTGGTCAGTCTATTGACAATCATCCAAATGGTGTTAATCTTACCCCTTGTTTCTAGCAACCCCATCACAAAATCCAAGGAAAAAGAGTCCCATTTCCGCTCTAGGACCTCCAAGGGTTGTAAGAGTCCTGCAAGGCACCAATGCTACGGTTTCACCTACTGGCATGTCAAGTACTTACACATGCAATCCGCTACTTCCTACTTCATATTACTCCACCAGAAGGTTTGCTTGAGGTTCCTGTATAGTTTATTCCCACCAGGATGGACAAAATATGGAGTGCTCTGACCCTCATCTAGAGTCTCCTTTTTAAGCGTGTCCACTGTAGGGACTCACACTCAGTTATGGAACCTTCGGACCCCATCTTCATGGATCACAAATCCTAGTGCCTTGCCTTCTAGCACTTCCATCTTTAACCTCACTAAGTGCAAGTCAATTTTCTAAGTAGCTCGAATCTCCTCAGTGATTATGGGTAGCACTTCCATTGCAAATAACAGGGAATTCCCTTTTCTCAGGGTAACATTAATCTCTAACCTCCTAAACTCCTCACACAACTTTGTTGGTATGGACAACAGATGGTTAAGAGTAAGGTATGGTCTATGGCTTAAAGTGTCGACAAATACATCGCCTTTCCAATATGATATTGGAAGTGGAGATCGTAGTCCTTGGGAAATTCTAGCCATCGTGTTTGCCTTAAGTTCAAGTCCTTTTGAGACAATAGGTACTTAAGACTTTGATGGTCAGTGAAGATCTCATAGTGCACTCCATACAAATAATACCTCCTGATTTTGCAAACAAAGACTGTCGCCGCTAGCTCTAGGTAGTGTGGTATTTCTTCTCATGGGTTTTTAGTTGTATGATTTATACGCTATAACCCATCCATTGTTCATATATCCACACCCTAAACCATTACAAAATGCATTACCATATCTCATAAACCCTTCAATTTCAAATGGCAATGCCAATATGGGTGCGAACATGAGTCTCTTCTCAAGTTCTTGGAATGCTTGCCCATATTTTCCTATCCACTCATATTTCTTGATTTTCCTAGTCAAATTGGTGAGAGGAGTTGCAATCTTTGAGAAATCTTGGTTAGATCTCCTCAAGTGCCCTACTAGGCTAAGGAACTTCGTACCTCTGTAGCATTTTTCGGTATAGGATACTTACTAACAATCTTTATCTTTTGTGGGTCCACTTATACTCTCTCCTTAGACAGCATATGAACTTAGAAAGCTACTTTCTCTAGTAAAAACTCACACTTCTTCAAGTCAGCACAGAGTTCATTTTTTCTTAATACCTCAAGCGCAATTCTTAAATGTTAAGCATGCTCCTCTAGGGTTTCCGAGTACACCAGTATATGATCAAGGAGCACTACCACGAATTGATCTAGATATGGTTGAAAGACTTTGTTTATTGCATCCATGAACGTCACTGGTGCATTAGTGAGTCCAAAGAGCGTCACTACAAAGTCGAAGTGACCATATCGAGTATGGAAAGCAATTTTTTCTATATCTGCCTCTCGAATGCGAAGTTGGTGGTAGCCGAGTTTGAGGTCTATCTTCGAGACGGTTGCAGCTCGCTACAGTTAATCAAAGAGATCATCAATTAGAGGTAAGGAATCACGATTTTTTATGATTAGTTTATTCAACTCCCTGTGGTCTATGCACAATTGCAAGCTTCTATCCCTCTTCCTGATAAATAGCACTAGTGCTTCCCAAGGTGAGGTACTTGGCCAAATATACCCATTTTCTAAAAGTTCATCAAGCTAAGTCTTCCATTCTTTAAGTTCTGCTGGGGCCATTCTATAAGGGGCCTTAGAAATGGGTGTATCTCCTAGGGTTAAATCAGTAAGGAAATCCATTTCCCTAGGGAGCACACTAGGGATTTTTATGGAAACAACATCTGAATACTCACACACTGCTGGTACACTCTCTACTAATGGCTCAATCGCTGTTGACTCAACCATGTTACATAGGTATTCCTCACATCCTCCTTTCAAGAGTTTGTGTGCCTTCATGGCAAAGATCAGCCTAACCCATCACGTCAAGTTAGCCCCTCTATATACTACCCCATCCCTATGAAGTCCTAGTAAAATTTTAGTTATGATATTCTTTAAGAGCAAGCAAACAAAAGCTTAGTGGGCATTGTTGGGTTTTGTCTATCAATAGTTTAGCATGCTTTTAACAAAGAGTTAGCAACTAGGAAGATCTACCTGATATCTAATAGTGTTCACAATGTTCGTTAAAAGTTAGGGATTTTTTTTAAACTTAGAATGCCAGTTCAAAATGTTATATGTTTCAAGCTTATAGTGCACGAATTACTTACTATTAGCTCTTATACCAATTTGATGTGGAATGAAATCCTCATGGTCTAACAATCCAAGGTAATAAGGAACTTGATCACACCAAAGGAGGCTTCTTTTGGGTTCAATCTCCAACAATCAATAAGATTTTGAGTTTTGACCAAGGTTAGATCCAAAATGATAAATAAAACACTTCCTACCAAGTTCCTCTCTTCAAGGCTCACAAACTCCCAAGATGAACTATAAAGGAAAGATGCAAACTTTCCACCAAATTGCCCTCCTAAAAGCTTAAGCCACCAAAGAAGAATTTTAAAGGAAAGACTCCACTCAGCACTCTCAAATAAAGAGATAAAGATAAAGAGATTTTAGTAAGAGAAAATGGCCATATGCCTTTCCATACATAATTCAGCTCAAGCTTTTTTTACATAGAGGCATCGGGGTTTATGAATACCCTAGACAGGGTGGATTAGCTGTTGCAATAGTGGGGTAAGTGTACCAAATGGGGGATTACAAATTATCTTGAGAAAATAAATGAATTTACTAGGATAGTTACGGCCAAGGTGAGCTATATTATCCAAAATTCATCCTCTATCTACTACAGAGCTTTTAGAAGGTTCTACTCCACTAATGGAGGTGATGCCACTTGGAATGTCTTCCTTGGTGAGTGTATACTCACCGTGATAGTTAATTTTGAACAATAATAGTTGTAACCTACTCAATTAAGGCCAAATCCCAGATTGGTCCACAATTAGAATTTTGTGCACACCCCACGTACTTGGGCTATTTCTCCTAATATTGAAATCCGATACCTAATTTTATCTTATGGGGCTAAAATAAACATCTTAGGAAATCAGAAACTCTTGGGGTCGCTTCATTTGGGCTTTGTTAGGTAGCGTAATAACGTGACCCAAATTTAGCAATTTTGATAAAAACCAACACTGTATGAGTTGGTTTTTGTCACTTTAAGGAATCCAAATGCAACCTAACTTAGGATTTTATTACATGATCTTAAAATTAGCATCTTAAGCTTCATAAAGAAGCATAGATTTCCCTAATTGGACACTAATAGGGTGGTGATGCGGAATAGAATCCTCAAGCTCTAGAGATCCAAGGTAATAGGGAACTTTATCACACCAAAGGATGCTTCTTTTAGATTCAACATCAAACAGTCAATAAGATTGTAAATTTTGACCCAAGGTAGGAACTAGAAGGATAGATAAAATATTTCCCACCAAGTTCATGTCTTAAAGGCTTATAGCCACCCAAGAATAACTCTAAAGGAAAGACTCAAACATTCCACCAAATTCCCCGTCTGAACGCTTAAGCCACCAAAGAAGAATTCTAAAGCTAAGACTTTACTCACTGCTCTTAGTTAAAGAGATAAAGATGTAGAGATGTTAGTAAGAGATATCCATTTCCATTCATAATTCAACTAAAGCTTTTTTACATGGAGGTATTAGGGTATAAAAATACCCAAAATAGGAGGGGGGCAATTAGCTGTCACAATATTGGGGCAAGTGTACTAATAGGGAGATTACAAATTATCTTCGGAAAAAAAAATTACTAAGACAATTAAAACCAAGGTGAGCTTTATTTTCCACGATTCACCCTTGATCATCTAGAGAGCTTTTAGAATGCTCTACTCCACCAATGGAGATGCTGCCACTTATAGTGTATCCCTTGGTGAGTGAATCACCTCATGCTAATTAATTTCAAAAAGAATAGCTATCCCCTTATTAGTTGACGCCAAATTCTAGATTGGTCCAGAACTAAAATTTTATGCACACTCCATATATTTGTGTCATTTCTCCAAATATTGAATCCAATGCCCGATTTTGGATTATGGGGCTAAAATAGACATCTTGTGAAATTAGAAAAAGTTGGGATCGCTTCTTTGGGCTTCGTTAGGTGGGAGAATAACTTGACCAAAATTCAGCAAGTTTTCTGATGAAAATGAGCACTGTATGAGTTGGGGTATTTATCACTTTTTGAAATGAAAATGCAGCCTAACTTGGGATTTTATTGCATGATCCTAAAGTTAACTTTGTAAGCTTCTTAAAGAAGCATAGATCGCCTAATTGGACATTGATAGGTTGGTGATGCAAAACGGACCCCCAAGCTCCCAAGATCAAAGGTATCAAGAAACTTGGTCACACCAAAAGATGCTTCTTTAGGATTCAATCTCAAAAAATCAATTAAGTTTTGTGAGCTTTTACCTAAGGTAAGTCCCAAAAGGATAAACAAAATGCTTCCCACCAAGTTCCTCTCTTAAAGGACCATAGCCACCCAAGAAGAACCCGAAAGGAACGACTCAGACGTTCCACTGAATGTCCCTTCTAAAGGTTTAAACCACCAAAGAAGAATCCTAAAGGAAAGACCCTACTCACCACTGCAAATTAAAGAGATAAAGATATAGACATCTTGTTGAGAGAAAGCGACCATATGTCTCTCCATTCACAATTCAACTCAAGCTTCTTTTCTTTACATGGAGGTATTGGGATCTATGAATACCCAAAATCGAGGGGGGGAGGCGGGTACATGTTGGGGCAACTGTACTAATTAGACCTGGCAAATGGGTCATTCGGTTTGGGTACGGGTTGGTTTAAGTTCGGGTCGGGTCATGTTCGGGTTAAGTAACATTTCAGGTTATTTCGGTCTGGGTCGGGTATGGTTCGGGTCGGGTCGATTTCGGGTCAACCAATTTTTGGTGAAATACGCTTGTCATGCCAAAACAAGCAACTTTGTTGAAAATTTCGGGTCGGATATGGTTCGGGTCGGGTCAATTCGGGTTTCGGGTCAACTTTCGGGTGAGCATACTTCGGGTGTCGGGTCGGATATGGGTCCAGGTCATTCGGTTCGGGTTTCGGGTCTCGGGTCAGTTTTGCCAAGTCTAGTACTAATAGGAGGATTACAAATTATTTTGGGAAAATAAATCAAAGTACTAAGATAATTACAACAAAGGTGAGCCATATTTTTCGAGACTGGCCCTCCGTTTTTTAGAGAGCTTTTAGAAGGCTCTACCCTACTAATGGTGGTGCCTCCACTTGGAGTGTCTTTCTTAGTTAGTATACAAGCACCCCATGCTAATTAATTTCAAAAATAATGACTGTACTCTCTTCAATTGAGGCCAAATTCAAGATTGGTCCAAAACTAGAATTTTGTGCACACGCCACAAATTTGGGCCATTTCTCCTAATATTGAAATTCAATGCCTAATGTTAGCATGTGGCGCTAAAACAGACGTCTTAGGAAATCAGAAAAACTTTGGCTTGCTTTGTTTAGGCGTCGTTAAGTGGGCTAATGACTTGCCCAAAATTCAGCAGGTTTTTCAATAAAAACAAGCACCATATGAGTCGGGGTTTTTGTCATATTAGAGAATCAAAATGGAAACTAACTTGGGATTTTATTGCACTGTCCGAAAGTTAACTTTCTAAACTTTCCAAAAAAGCATAGATTGCCCAAATTGGACATTGATAGGGTGGTGGAGGGAGGGGGCAGGAATAGAAACCTTAAGCTCCCAAGATCAAAGGTAACAAGGAACTTGATCACATCAAAGGATGCTTCTCTTGGATTCAATATTAAAATATTAGTAAGATTATGAGTTTTGACCCAAGGTAAGACCCAAAAGGATAGATAAAACAATCCCCTCCAAGTTCTTCTCTTAAAGGCCCATAACCACCCAAGAATTACTCTAAAGTAAAGACTCAAACTTTTCACCAAATTGACCTTCTAAACCCTTAAGCCACCAAATAAAAATTCTAAAGGAAGGACTCTACTCACTTCTCTTTACTAAAGAGATAAAGATGAGGAGATTTTAGTGAGAGAAATGACCATATGTCTTTCCATTCATAATTCAACTAAAGGTATTTTTAAGTGGAGATATTAGGGTTTATAAATAACCAAAATAGGGGAATTAGCTATTATAATATTTGGCCAAGTGCACTAATATCAGGATTATAAATTATCTTAGGACAATAAATTAAATTACTAATATAATTACAATTAAGGTGAGGTTTGTTTTTCGGGATTTATCTCCATCTTATAGAGAGCTTTTAGAAGGTGGTAAGTGCTTAATATGTACATCTTTTCAGGGTTATTTTGCCTCGTTTTTAGGAGGATTTTGTGCTTAATGATGTTATTAATTCTCCTATTCTCGATTTATACTTGGGTGTAGTTATTTTATGTGTTTTCCAGAATTTTTAGTCTTTTTACCCAGCATTTACCCTTCAATGGCTGTATTTTAACCTCTTCCACGGTCATCCATGTTATGCCATGACTGTAGAGCAAAGAAAGAGCAAACATTCGGATCCAGCGCATACCACGGTCAGATTGTGGTGTTCCCCACGGACCGCGGTGTGCCTATAACTGTTGCCTCTTCATTTTTCCTCGGCTATGTGGCTGAGATCAATTGAAGTTTTCTATAAATAGAGATGTCTGCAGAGAAAGAGGAAGATATCCAAACATCTCCAAGGCAATCCAAAGCAAGCAAGTAGGATTAGAGAAGTTTAGTTTAGTTTAGTTTAGCTTCTCTCAAATTTTGGTCTCTGTTTAGTTTTTAGTGAGTTTTGAGTGTGAGAATTTTGATCCTTAGGCAGTTCTGAAACTCTTGGTGAAGGCCATCTCAATCAAGTCCCTTCCACTCAAGGTGTCGCTAATCTTTTTGGTTAGTTTATCTTTTATCATGTCTGAGAAGTTTTTCTTATTCTAGGAATTTAGTAGTTTTTGGAATTGTTATTGGATCATGTTTTGATTTTTAGGGAAATGTGCTTATTTTCATGATTGGTTTGATTTTGTTCTATCAAGTGTTGGATATGTTGTGAGTTGAGTTTTGGCTAAAATTTACTTGCACACTTGAAACAATCGAGTGAACATTCGAAAGATGACATTTGGTTGTTGTACTGCTTAAATAGACATAGCAGAACTTTATCTCGAAAGAGAGATTTATATGTTAGGAGGGCTAATAAGTAATCGAATATATTAAACTTCGATTAAGTCAAATTAGTTTGAAAGAACGGTGTTTGCTTAGTTTAGCCAAATTTGATTGATTTCCAAAGAATAGATCAAGTTTCTTGACAAGGTTACAATTCGATGGAATTAACCAATTAGAGAATAGCACATGTTTATTCATTTGATCCAATTGTCTTCCATAACTGTGACAATTCCTAGACGTTTTATCTCTTATTGATTCAGAAAAGTTAATTTGTAGTAGTTAATTGAATCCACTTGAAGTTGAGTAGCCCCATCACAAAATCCAAGGAAAAAGAGTCCCATTTCCGCTCTAGGACCTCCAAGGGTTGTAAGAGTCTTCCAAGGCACTGATGCTACGCTTTCACCTGCTGGCATGTCAAGTACTTACACACATAATTTGCTACTTCCTGCCTCATATTACTCCACCATAAGGTTTGCTTGAGGTTCCTGTATAGTTTATTCCCTCCAGGATGGACAAAATATGGAGTATTCTGACCCTCATCTAGACTCTCCTTTTTAAGCGTGTCCACTGCAGGGACTTACACTCGGTTATGGAACCTTGGGACCCCATCTTCATGGATCACGAATCCTAGTGCCTTGCCTTCTAGCACTTCCATCTTTAACCTCACTACGTGCAAGTTAATTTTCTGAGTAGCTCAAATCTCCTTAGTGATTATGGGTCGCACTTCCATTGCAAATAGCAGATAATTCCCTTTTCTCAAAGTAACATTAATCTCTAACCTCCTAAACTCTTCACACAACTCTGTTGGTATGGACAACAGATGGTTAAGAGTAAGGTATGGTGCATGGCTTAGAGTGTCGACAACTACATCGCCCTTCTAATGTGATATTGGAAGTGGAGATCCTAGTCCTTGGGAAATTCTAGCCATCATGTTTGCCTCAAGTTCAAGTCCTTTTGAGAGACTAGGTACTTAAGACTTTGATGGTTAGTGAAGATCTCATAGTGCACTCCATACAAATAATACCTCCAGATTTGCAAACAAAGACTATCGTCACTAGCTCTAGGTAGTGTGGTAGTTCTCCTAATGGGTTTTTAGTTGTTATGAGGTATACCTATAACCCATCCATTTTTCATCTATCCACACCCTAAACCATTACAAGATGCACCACCATATCCCATAAACCCTTCAATTTCAAATGGCAAAGCCAATATGCGTGCAAACATGAGTCTCTTCTTAAGTTCTTGGAATGCTTGCCCACATTTTCCTGTCCACTCGTATTTCACAATTTTCCTACTCAAATTGGTGAGAGGCATTGCTATCATTGAGAAATCTTGAACATATCTCTTCTAGTACCTTGCTAACGCAAGGAACTTCGTTCCTCTGTAGCATTTTTCGGTACAGGACACTTAGTAACTATCTTTATCTTTTGTGGGTCCACTTATATTCCCTCCTTAGACACCATATGATCCTAGAAAGCTACTTTCTCTAGTGAAACTCACACTTCTTCAAGTTAGCATAGAGTTCATTTTTTCTTGATACCTCGAGGGCAGTTCTTAAATGTTGAGCATGCTCCTCTAGGGTTTCTGAGTACACTAGTATATGATCAATGAACACTACCATGAATTGATCTAGATAAAGTTTAGAGACTTTGTTTGTTACATCCATGAAGGTGACTAGTGCAATAGTGAGTCTAAAGGGCATCACTACAAATTCGAAGTGCCCATATTGAGTATGGAAAGCAATTTTTGCTATATCCACCTCTCGAATGCGAAGTTGGTGGTAGCCGCATTTGAGGTATATCTACGAGACGGTTGTAGCTCCCTGAAGTTAATCAAAGAGACCATCAACTAGAGATTACAAATGATTTTTTCTAGTTATTTTATTCAACTCCCTGTGGTCTATGCACAATTGCAAGCTTCTATCCCTCTTCCTGATAAATAGCACTAGTGCTTCCCAAGGTGAGGTACTTGGCCAAATATACCCATTTTCTAAAAGTTCATCAAGCTAAGTCTTCCATTCTTTAAGTTCTGCTGGGGCCATTCTATAAGGGGCCTTAGAAATTGGTGTATCTCCTAGGGTTAAATCAGTAAGGAAATCCATTTCCCTAGGGAGCACACTAGGGATTTTTATGGAAAAAACATCTGAATACTCACACACTGCTGGTACACTCTCTACTAATGGCTCAATCGTTGTTGACTCAACCATGTTACATAGGTATTCCTCACATCCTCCTTTCAAGAGTTTGTGTGCCTTCAAGGCAAAGATCAGCCTAACCCATCACATCAGGTTAGCCCCTCTATATACTACCCCATCCCTTTGAGGTCCTAGTAAAATTTTAGTTATGATATTCTTTAAGAGCAAGCAAACAAAAGCTTAGTGGGCATTGTTGGGTTTTGTCTATCGATAGTTTAGCATGCTTTTAACAAAGAGTTAGCAAGTAGGAAGATCTACCTGATATCTAATAGTGTTCACAATGTTCGTTAAAAGTTAGGGATTTTTTTTAAACTTAGAATGCCAGTTCAAAATGTTATATATTTCAAGCTTATAGTGCACGAATTACTTACTATTAGCTCTTATACCAATTTGATGTGGAATGGAATCCTCATGCTCCAACAATCCAAGGTAACAAGGAACTTGATCACACCAAAGGAGGCTTCTTTTGGATTGAATCTCCAACAATCAATAAGATTTTGAGTTTTGACCAAGGTTAGATCCAAAATGATAAATAAAACACTTCCTACCAAGTTCCTCTCTTTAAGGCTCACAGACACCCACGAACGACTATAAAGGAAAGATGCAAACTTTCCACCAAATTTCCCTCCTAAAGGCTTAAGCTCCAAAGAAGAATTTTAAAGGAAAGACTCTACTCACGACTCTCAAATAAAGAGATAAAGATATAGAGATTTTAGTGAGAGAAAATGGCCATATGACTTTCCATTCATAATTCAACTCAAGCTTTTTTTACATAGAGGCATCGGGGTCTATAAATACCCTAAACAGGGTGGATTACCTATTGCAATGGTGGGTCAAGTGTACTAATAGGGGGATTACAAATTACCTTGGGAAAATAAATGAAATTACTAGGATAATTACAACCAATGTGAGCTGTAATTATCCATAGCCCCATGTTCAATATTAGGATACATGGCCCAAGTATGTGTCGCCACTTGGAATGTCTTCCTTGGTGGGAGTATAATCCCCATGATAATTAATTTCAAAAATAATAGTTGTACCCTCCTCAATGAAGGCCAAATTCCCAATTGGTCCACAATTGGAATTTTGTGCACACTACACATACTTGGGCCATTTATCCTAATATTGAAATCCAATACCTAATTTTATCTTATGGCGCTAAAATAAACATCTTAGGAAATCATAAACACTTGGGGTAGCTTCATTTGGGCTTTGTTAGGTAGGGTAATCACGTGAACCAAATTCAGCAAGTTTTTTCGATAAAATTCAACACTGTATGAGTTGGTTTTTTTCACTTTAGGGAATCTAAATACAACCTAACTTGGGATTTTATTACATGATCTTAAAATGAGCTTCCTAAGCTTCCCAAAAAAGCATAGATTGCCCTAATTGGACATTGATATGGTGGTAATGCGGTATAGAATCCTCAAGCTCCAAAATTCACTACTAAAAATTCTGTTTTTTTTTGACGGAAAATGTCGACCGAAAAAAAGACGTCGGACAGATCGGCAGATGTGGCGACGGAAAAAGTAAAACGAGGCCGCGGGTGTTCCGACGGATTCCGACCACTCCATCGGAATCCCGGCGGAAGTCCGATGGAATATCCGTCGCAACAGTGGTCAATGTTGACCAAATCTCTGCAAAAAAAAATTGAATTTTTCGACAGAAAAATCCGTCGGAATTCCGACGGAAATTGGATTCCGATGAAATTCCGACGGAACATTTTGTCGGAAAATAAAAAATTCAAAATTTAAAAAGTTTTTGCCTCGAGTTGATGGAGTGAAAATTCAAAATTTTTTGAATATTCTGATGAAAAAATCCATCGGAATTCCGACAGAATTCCGACGGCATATTCGGTCAGACATTTTCTTGTAAAACATGCAATTTGTTTCATTTTTCCGTTGCTCATTTCGTAAAATAGAGAGAGATAGAGAGAGAGGCAGCACCGCCGGTTGCCACTGTTACCTCCTCTCATCGTCATTCGTCGTCGACTTTTTGAGAAGATTTTCTCATGCGTAATTTGTATAAATTTATTGTTAATTAAGTATATACATTGAAGTTAATAATTTGTATAATTGGCTTGCATGTAATTATACAAATTTATTAGTTTATATAGTTGGCTTGTTACATTGACGTTAGTTTGTAAGAATGATAATTTACTCTCAATTTTGTACTTTGTTGTTAAAGAATATAATTTTTAATTAATGAAGCATAATTTAATGATAATATCAATTTAATGTCAATGATGAGAATTTATTGTATGTTAAATACATTTAAAAATATTTTTATAGTTTGGTATTATATTTTTTATTTTTTAAATAAATTTTAAAAATTCCAACAGAATTTCTGACGGAATCCGGCTGTTACAACGGAATTGCCAACGGAAACCGGGAAAATTTTTTTTTTTGGAATTTTTTTCGTGAATTTTTGTTTGCATTCGGCGGATGAGTCCATCGGCCTCCAATTCCGTCGGAATTCAGTCGGAGAAGCAGTCCGATGGACTTACTATTTCTGTCGGAACGCCTTCCCAACCCTCCTCATTCCGACGGACACAATCGGCCGGAATTTCCATTGGAAAACTCATTTTCCGATGAAAATTGTTGGTTTTTCCGTCAGAAGAAGTTGATTTTTTAGTAGTTTAAGGTAATAGGGAGGTTGATCACTCCAAAGGATGCTTCTTTGAGATTCAATGTCAAACAGTCAATAAGATTGTAAGTTTTGACCCAACGTAGGAACCAAAGGGATAGACAAAATACTTTCCACCAAGTTCCTATCTTAAAGGCTCATAGCCACCTGAGAATCACTGTAAAGGAAAGACTCAAACATTCTACCAAAATCCCCTTCTAAAGGCTTAAGCCACCAAAGAAGAATTCTAAAGCAAAGAATTTACTCACTGCTATTAGTTAAAGAGATAAAGATGTGGAGATGTTACTAAGAGAAAATGACGTATCCTTTTCCATTCATAATTCAACTACAACTTTTTTACATGGAGGTATTATGGTCTATAAATGCCCAAAATGGAAGGGGAGCAATTAGCTGTTACAATATTGGGGCAAGTGTATTAATAGGGAGATTACAAATTATCTTCGGAACAAATTTTTTTGAATATGTTAGAATTCTGACGGAGAAATCCGTCGGAATTCCGATGGCGTATTCCGTCGGACATTCTCTTATAAAACTTGTCATTCGGTTCATTTTTCCATTGCTCATTTCGTAAAATAGAGAGAGATAGAGAGAGGGAGCATCGCCACTTGTCATCGCCCCACCGCCGGTTGCCGCTGTCACCTCCTCTTGTTGTCATTCATCGTCGACTTTTTGATAAGGTTTTCTCATGTGTAATTTGTATGAATTTATTGTTAATTAAGTATATACATTGAATTTAATAATTTGAATAATTGGTTTGCATGTAACTATGCAAATTTAATAGTTTGTATAGTTAGTTTATTAGAATGATAATTTACTCTTAATTTTATACTTTGTTGTTAAAGAATACAATTTTTTATTAACGAAGCATAATTTAATGATAATATCAATTTAACGTCAATGATGAGAATTTATTGTATGTTAGGTACATTTAAAAATATTGTTATAGTTTGGTATTATATTTTTTATTTTTTAAATAAATTTTAAAAATTCAGACGGAATTTCCAACGGAATCCAGCTGTTCCGACGGAATTGCCGATAGAATCCGATGGGTTTTGATGGAATTTCCGTCGGAATTTGGGAAAAAAAAATCTTTTTTTGAATTTTTTTTGAGAATTTTTGTTTGCATCCGACGAATGAGTCCGTCGGAGAAGCGGTCCGACGAACTTACTATTTCCGTCGGAACTCCTTCACGACCCCCTTTCTCCGATGAACGCAGTCGGCCGGAATTTCCATTGAAAAACTCATTTTTCGACGGAAAATGTTGTTTTTTCCGTTAGAAAATCCGTTTGAAAAGGCTGATTTTTCAGTAATGAAAGGTAATAGGGAGCTTGATCACTCCAAAGGATGCTTATTTGAGATTCAACATCAGACAGTCAATAAGATTGTAAGTTTTAACCCAAGGTAGGAACCAAAGGGATAGCCAAAATACTTTCCACCAGGTTCCTATCTTAAAGGCTCATAGCCACCCGAGAATCACTCTAAAGGAAAGACTCAAACATTCTACCAAAATCCCCTTCTAAAGGCTTAAGCCACCAAAGAAGAATTCTAAAGCGAAGACTTTACTCACTGCTATTAGTTAAAGAGATAAAGATGTGGAGATGTTACTAATAGAAAATGACGTATCCTTTTCCATTCATAATTCAACTACAGCTTTTTTACATGGAGGTATTAGGGTCTATAAATGCCCAAAATGGAAGAGGAGCAATTAGCTGTTACAATATTGGGACAAGTGTATTAATAGGGAGATTACAAATTATCTTCGGAACAAAAATAAATTACTAAGATAATTACAACCAAGGTGAGCTTTATTTTCCAGGATTCATCCTCCATCTTCTAGAAAGCTTTTAGAATGCTCTACTCCACCAATGGAGATGCCACCACTTATAGTGTCTACCTTGGTGAGTGTATAATCACCTCATGCTAATTAATTTAAAAAAGAATAGTTGTCCCCTTATCAGTTGAGGCCAAATTCTAGATTGGTCTAGAATTGAAATTTTATGCACATTCCACATATTTAGGCCATTTCTCCAAATATTAAATCCAATGCCCAATTTTGGACTATGGGGCTAAAATAGACATCTCGTGAAATTAGAAAAAGTTGGGCTTGCTTCTTTGGGCTTCGTTAGGTGGGAGAATAACTTCACCAAAATTCAGCAAGTTTTCTTATGAAAATGAGCACTGCATGAGTTGGGGTATTTATCACTTTTCGAAATCAAAATGCAACCTAACTTGGGATTTTATTGATGATCCTAAAGTTAACTTCCTAAGCTTCCTAAAGAAGCATAGATTGCCCCATTGGGCATTTTTAGGTCGGTGGTGCAGAATGGAATGCCCAAGCTCCCAAGATAAAAGGTATCAAGGAACTTGATCACACCAAAAGATGCTTCTTTAGGATTCAATTTGAAAAAATCAATTAAGTTTGTGAGTTTTTACACAAGGTAAGACCCGAAAGGATAGATAAAATGCTTCCCACCAAGTTCCTCTCTTAAAGGATCATAGCCACCCAAGGAGAACCCTAAAGGAATTACTCAAACGTTCCACCGAATTCCCCTTCTAAAGGTTTAAACTACCAAAGAAGAATCCTAAAGGAAAGACCCTACTCACCACTCCTAATTAAAGAGATAAAAATATAGAGATTTTGTTGAGAGAAAGCGACCATATGTCTTTCCATTCACAATTCAACTCAAGCTTTTTTTTTTATTTTTACGTGGAGGTATTGGGATCTATAAATACCCAAAATTGAGGGGTGGGTACATGTTACAATATTGGGGGCAAGTGTACCAATAGGCGGATTACAAATTATCTTGGGAAAATAAATCAAAGTACTAAGATAATTACAACTAAGGTGAGCCGTATTTTCCGGGATTGACCCTCCATTTCTTAGAGGGCTTTTACAAGGCTCTACAACACCAATGGAGGTGCCTCCACTTGGAGTGTCTTTCTTAGTTACTATAAAAGCACCCCATGCTAATTAATTTTAAAAATAACAACTGCACTCTCTTCAATTGAGGCCAAATTCCAAATTGGTCCATAACTAGAATTTGTGTGCACACGCCACAAATTTGGGCCATTTCTCCTAATATTGATATTCAATGCCTAATGTTAGCTTATGGGCCTAAAACAGACATCTTTGGAAATCAGAAAACTTCGACTTGCTTTGTTTAGGCGTCGTTAAGTGGGCTAATCACTTGACCAAAACTCAGCAAGTTTTTCGTTAAAAACTAGCACCATATGATTTAGGGTCTTTATCATATTAGAGAATCAAAATACAAACTAACTCAGGATTTTATTGCACGATCCTAAAATTAACTTTCTAAGCTTTCCAAAGAAGCATAGATTGCCCTAATTGGACATTGATAGGGTGGTGGATGGAGGGGGGGGGGGAGGCAGGAATAGAAACCTTGAGCTCCTAAGATCCAACGTAACAAGGAACTTGATCACATCAAAGGATGCTTCTTTTGGATTCAATATTAAAATATTAATAAGATTGTGAGTTTTGACCCAAGGTAAGACCTAACAGGATAGATAAAATAATTTCCACCAAGTTCTTCTCTTAAAGGCTCACAACCACCCAAGAATTTCTCTAAAGGAAAGGCTCAAACTTTTCCCCAAATTGCCCTTCTAAAGGCATAAGCCACCAAATAAGAATTCTAATGGAAGAACTCTACTCACTACTCTTTATTAAAGAGATAAAAATGTAGAGATTTTAGTGAGAGAAAATGACCATATGTCTCTCCATTCATAATTCAACTAAAGTTGTTTTTACGTGGAGATATTAGGGTCTATCAATAGCCGAAATTGGGGAGATTAGCGATTATAATATTTGGGCAGGTGTACTAATGGCAGGATTTCAAATTATCTTTGGACAATAAATTAAATTACTAATATAATTACAACCAAGGTGAGCTTTATTTTTTAGGATTCATCCTTCATCTTCTAGAGAGCTTTTAGAAGGTGATAAGTGCTTAATATGCACATATTTTTAGGGCTATTTTACCTTATTTTTAGGAGAATTTTGTGCTTAATGATGTTATTAACTCTCCTATTCTCGATTTATGCTCGGGTGTAGTTATTTAATGTGTTTTGCCGGATTTTTAATCTTTTTGCCCAACATTTTCCCTTCAATGGCTATATTTTGACCCCCCCACGGTCATCCATGTTATGCCATGACCGTAGAGCAACGAAAGAGCAAAAATCCGGATCCAGCGCAGACCACGGTTAGATCGTGGTGAACCCCATGGGCCGTGGAGTGCTTGCAACTGCTGCCTCTTCGTTTTCCCCCGGCTGTGTGGATGCGATCAACCAAAGTTTTCTATAAATAGAGATGTTTTGCAACGAAGGAAGAAGATATTCAAGCATCTCCAAGGCAATCCAAAGCAAGCAAGTAGAATTAGAGAAGTTTAGTTTTGTTTAGTTTCTCTCAAATTTTGTTCTTTAGTTAGTTTTGAATGAGTATCGAGTGTGAGAGTTTTGATCCTGAGGCGGTTTTGAAGCCCTTGGTGAAGGGCATCTCATTCGAGTCCCCTCCACTCAAGATTTCGTCGATGTTTTTGCTAAGTTTATCTTTTATCATGTCTGAGTAGTTTTTCTTAGTCTAGGAATTTAGTAGTTTTTGGAATTGTTATCGAATCATGTTTTGATTTTTAGGGAAATGTGGTTATTTTCATGATTGGTTTGATTTTCTTCCATCAAGTGTTTGATATGTTGTGAGTTGATTTTTGGCTAAAATTTACTTGCACACTTGAAACAATCGAGTGAACATGCGAAAGATGACATTTGGTTGTTATACTGCTTGGATAAACATAGCGTAACTTTGTCTCGAAAGAGAGATTTATATGTTAGGAGGGATAATAAGTAATCAAATATATTAAACTTAGATTAAGTCAAATTAGTTTGAAAGAACGACATTTGCTTAGTTTAGGAAAATTTGATTGATTTCGAAAGAATAAATCAAGTTTCTTAACAATATTACAATTCCTTGTAATTAACCAATTAGAGAATAGCATATGTTTATTCCTTTTGATCTAATTCTCTTCCATAACTAAGAAAATTCCTAGACGTTTTTTCTCTTATTGATTTAGACGAATTTCTCTGTAGTAGTTAATTGAGTCCACTTGAAATTGAGTTTTGCCTAGCATATTCTAACAAGACTAGGCTCGATAGATTACTTTAGTCTATGAGGAGTGATATCTTTTATCTGTGCTACGAACACCCGTGCACTTGCAGTAGTGTTGGCCAAGTTTTTGGCGCCGTTGCCTGGGACAAAATTGCTAACTATTGAGTATTGTCTTGCGAACGTGACTGAGCATTTTTATTATTTTGTTTTGTTTTGTTTTATGTTAATTTTATTTTTCTTGTTTAATTGTGTTGGTGGTGTTGGTGAAAGTGCTTGCAGGAAGTTTTCCTAGTTTACGCGAAGTCTGCTTTTTATCAGACTGATCCAGAGATTGAGAGGACTTTTCGCCTAAGGAGGAAAAAGCAAAGGGCCGAAGAATAAAGGCGCGAGGCAAGAAAGAATTCAAATATGGCAGGTGAAGAAAGAATGACCCTTTGTGATTTCGCTACTCCCGAAGTCCAAAGGATTGCCTCAAGCCAGCTCAGCCTGCTGTAGATGCCAACAACTTTGAACTCAAGCCTGCACTTATTTTATGGTGTAGCAATCTCAGTTCAGTGGAACTCATTTGGAAGACCTTTATCTACACCTCTCGGTTTTGTTAGAGGTGTGTGATACGCTTAAGTTAAACGGAGTCTTAAGTGATGCGATTCGCTTGCGCTTATTCCTTTTCTCATTGAGGGACAAAGCGAGGGCTTGGTTGCATTCTTTGCCGTCTGGTTGCATAATAACTTGGGATGAGTTGATAAGAGGTTTCCTCGCCAAATTTTTCCCTCTAAGCAAGACAGCGAACCTGACAAATCAAATCACCAAATTTCTGTAAAAAGATGACGAGACCCTCTACAAAGTCTGGGAGCGTTTTAAAGATTTACTACGTTTGTGCCCCTATCATGGTCTTCAGCGCTAGATGATTATCCAAGCCTTTTATATCAGTGTGATACAAGCTATGAGATCCACTATTGATACGGCGACAGGATGAACTGTAATGAGGAAGACCAAGGATGAAGCCTATAACCTTATTGAGGAGATAATGATTAATAACTTTCAATGGTCGACTGAACGAGCCCAACCCAGGCGGGTTGGAGGTAAGCTTGAAGTTGATGCTTTTACTTTAGTTTTTGCTAATGTAGATGCTATGACTAAAAGACTGTACCAACTAAATGTTAATGCTATAAACTCTAGTGCCCGTTCCCCTTGTGAGATTTGTGGTTCAACTGAGCGTATATCTTTGAATTGTTAAGTTGGGAGTCCTTTTCCCGGGACCCCAATGAAGTTAATTATGTTCAAAATTTCAACCCGAACCGATCAGTGACAGTTACTCTAATACCTATAATCCAGGTTGGAAGAATCACCCGAATCTCTCTTATGGGTCAAATCCAAGCACTGTGAATATGCCCCCTATGAATGTTAGAGTATCCCTTAGTTTTCAAAGGTCCCTATTCCCTTCTCAGATGGCCCAAAAGTCTAATTTGGAAGTAATGATGGAAAACATGCTTATGGCACAACAAAAACAAGATGAGTACATTAAGCAATTAGCCTCAAAGGTTAATGTGCTTACAACTCATAGTAGGATGTTAGAGGCCCAAATTGCACAAAAAGTTGCTTTTTCATTTGCGCCCCTAGACAGACTTCCTAATAAGCCTGAACCCGACCTTCGGTGAGCATTATAACTGTGTCACCATGAAAGAGGATGAAGATGACTTAACTAACTCTGAGGAAGTACCAAAGGAAGATGGTAGAGAGATAACTATGGCCGATATTAAGAAAAGCAACTATGGTGTCAAGACTGCCACATTTGTAGAGAATGACTCTATTCAGATCCCCACCATTTTTCCCCCTAAGCTTCCTGACCCAGGTAGTTTTTCTATCACATGTGTTGTAGGTAAGGCAAAAATTGAGAGAGGGATATGTGATTTAGGTGCAAGTGTTAGCATAATGCCTTACTCCTTGTTTCATAAGCTGCAATGAGCACCGTTACTAGCCGCCCCCTTTTCGCTACAGTTGGCTGATGGTTCTGTGACACAGCTCATAGGCAGGTTGGAAGATGTGCCAGTTAATATAGGAGACATTTGGGTATTAGAAGACTTCATTGTAGTTGATATGCCTGAAACTGATGATGCCCAAATTATCTTAGCTTGGCTCGTTTTGCTGACAGCTGGTTACCATATTGATGTGAAAGAGGGTCGTATTTCTTTCGAGGTGGAGTGGAGGTTTACTGTGTTTATTCGTAAGAAGGAGGATGCAGTTCTCCTCATTCTTCTATATCGGATGCATTACCCCTTTCCCCTAAGTATGATATGGAGGATGTCTTATATGATAAAGATCCTACTAATTCTGAATGGATTTCATATGAGGACCCTGACCAAGGGTATGTTAGAGTGTAGTTTTCTTCTCCTATGCCACCTAAAATGCCCAAGGTTGAGGCTCCTATTTCTAATGATTCTTCAATAAGTGAGTATTGCAAGTTTGTACAGGTTGTTCACTTTATGCCCCAATTGGAAGGTTTGATGCCAATTTTGATTTAGGGGTTGAGCAAGCAGATGATAGCCCATCTGATGGGCTAAGAGAGCGATTTGTCTTGTACACAAACAGTGCATTATGAGACTAGGTTATGAAGATGAAGGATGTGCAGCCAGAATTGTTAAGATGGTACCTCCAATTGAAGAAGTTTGACTTTGTGGCTCGCGATAAGGCTGATCTAAACCAAGCTTAGAACTAGGGTCAAGCTCTTAACCTTAAAAGAGCGCTTCTTGGGAGGCAACTCAAGCTTTGTTTCTCTTTCCTTTTCATAGTTTTGATTTTTTATTAATTTTAGTTGTTCTATATAAAAAAAAAGAGAGCGAGAAAAAAAAAGAGAAAACAATATATTCATATATGAATACAAATGTTTGCACCATGGTCAGGAAAACCAGCAATACGACCGTGGGGAGCCAACACAAAAAAAATAGAAAAAAACGAGTCGCAGCAGACACCACGGACCATTCGTGGTGAGCACCACGGTCCGTGGTGGGCTGCTACGGGTTGTGGTCTAGGTTTTTGATCGCGGTGCCATTTCCCTTTTCCCTCACTTCATCTTCTTCACTTGACACTTCTCTCTCTTCCTCTCTTCTCTCTCTATCTAGAACTTCCACAACCAACACCTTCAATCTCCCTCAAATCTTCTCTATTTTTCTTCATTTTCACACAAAATTCCTCCCTTTTTCTTAATCTCCCCATTTCATGCACAAACTCTCATCTCTTTTCTGCTTCTTCTTCCAAATTCATCTTACCCTCATTCATCCACCATACCCATCCTTTTCTCTCTCTAATTCTTCACATTTTTACTTATTTTGTTCAATTTTATAGGTTTTCGTTTGTATTTTTGGTTTTAGTTTTGTTTTTTGTGAGGTTGTGTAACCATGACACCAACTAAAAGGCAAAGGAGCACCAAGAAGGTTGATTCATCAAGTCAAGCACCACCTCGACCTCAAAGAACTTCCATAACGTCAACTAATGCGCATGCTAAAGGTAACATTCTTCACCCTCTTGGTTTGACTCATATTGGTCATGTTACTAGGTATAATTGTTTGAATGAACGTATAGTAGTAGCAACTAGATACTATGAAGAGGATTTGTTAGCCCGATTGGGAATGTTGGATGATATTCATTGGTTGTTTGCTAGAGGTGGTATGAGCCACTTTTTAGAACGCAAAGAGCATACATAGAGGGACTTAACCTTAGAATTTTTAAGTGCACTCCATGTCGAGGTCACTAGAGGACCTCAATGTCAAGCTGGATATATATCGTTTTATTTGTAGGGTCAATTACATGAACAGAACTTAGGCAGCTTCAACAGTATTTTTGGATTTCCCCTTAGCATGGACTTATCGCACCACCAAGTCCCCCGCGAATTCAACCCAAATGCGTTTTGGGGTAAACTTTCAGGGAGTGTTAGATACAGTACTAGTTCATCGAAATGCACACATATTAGGAACCCTTACATTAGGGTAGCTCAGCATACCCTTGCTTGTTCTTTGTTTGCTTGTGATGATAGTCTGAATGTCCTGAGACTTTCTGAGTTGTACTTTCTGTCCTGTATGCTCGATGGTGTCCAACTTGATCCAGGTTCATTCTTAGCTAGGCAATTGCATAGTGCTGCTGTTAGCACTAAAGGTAGGATAGTCATTAGTGGAATAATAACTACTATAGCTAGATTCTTAGGTGCTGAGCCCAACCCTGAGGATAGAGTTTCTAGATTTGAGCGAGTTGATCAAGCTGCTTTTGAGATTATGAACTTTTGCAAAGTTAAGGCTAGCCGTTTGTGTTGGATTTACCCTGGGGACCAGCTTTTGCCGTTTCCCAATGTTGGTCGTACTACTTTGCTTCACCGAGGTAACCTTTACTGGGTGCCTGGCGATGACGAGGTTGTTCGACCTGAGCCTCACCAACCTACCCCTCACTCTAGTCAAGTAGGACCCAGTTCTTCCTCTCAACCGCCCGCAACTAACTATTTTGATATCCAAGACACCCTTAAGTCCATTCAAGAGGAATAAGTTTTCGTTTGAGCCTTTGTAGCTTCAGAGAGTGCTGTACTTCGGGACTTTGTCCAAGAGTGCCATGATGAGTTTCGTGGGTTGCTTGCTTCCCAGACCCAATATTTCCAAGACTATAAGGCATGTCTAGAGACCTGGCGAGATTGGCATATCTCCTATGGACAACCACCCCATCCTCCTCCACCTCCTCATCTCTAATTTTGATTTTTGCTACTCCCCTTTCCCTTCTTATTATGATGTGTCCACATTGAGGGAATTATGTGACTCAAGCATTGGGGAGTTAGTTATTATATTTGGTGTCTGATGCCTGTTTTTGTTTAGTGTGTTTGTTTTTGCTTTGTATATATTTTTAGTGGTACTTTTTATCGTCTTTTTTATAGTTTTTGTTTTAGTGGTGCATTTAGTTTTCCTCTAGGTTGCATTTTAGTTTCTTTTGCATTTTAGTTTGCATTGTTTGTAGGAGCACAAAAAAACCAAATAAAAAAACAAAATGAAAAAAATCCTCCGATGATGATCTTTATAGATTTGGTAAGTTTTCTTTGGTTAGTTTGATCCTTTGATTAGCCCAGATTGTGCATAACAGTTTGCGAATGAATTTTTGAATTGAATTCCATGTTTTGACCATAAGTTGAATGCGAATTGATTTTTCCCCATGAGTCTTTACATGAAATTTTGAATTGTATGCTAGTGAACTAGTTTTGACTGTGGTAGATGTCTCGTGAGACTTTGAGCCTTTAGAGTCTATTTATCATTATTAGTCTCATATTTTCTTTCATGTGTGGCTCTTCCTTGACGTTATTTCTCTAGAACTTGCCTTGATTCTCATTCAAGATCACATTTCGCATATACATTTAGGCAATATGATTGGGGCTTTTTTTTTCTTTCTTTGATTTATTTGAAACCCACGGCCAAATAGCCACCCCTGTTAGGTATTGTATCCCTTATTAGCCCTTTTGAGCCTTTAACCATTTTTCTTGATGTGAGTCTCCTATTTTTAGCCCATGGCCAAATACTTGTCTTACCCCTAAGCCAAGGCTAGAGGAGCATTACATTCTTTTGCATCAAGTTTGATAGGGCGTTAGCAAGGTGGATTGTTGTTCTCTTTAGTGAATTTTGATTGTTTGGTTCAGGGATGCAAAAATTTGATTAATCCCTTGTTTTGTTGTGCAAAGTTTAGAGAAGAGTTCGATTTTAAAGTTTGTTGTGGAATTCCCTTGGCTATTCCTCTTTGAAAATAAGAGAAATCAAATAGGAGAAATGAAAAAAAAAGAAAAAGAAAAAATTTTTGAAGAAAGTGATTAGCCTCGGTGGGAATGAAAGATATTTGTGATTTTTGACTCTATCTCTTTTCATTTGGGATTTATTTTATTGATAAATTGATAAGGTTCGAGAAGGATGTAGTATGATGCATTGGAATTGTTTAAGCTCTTAGTCTATGGCTTTTAGCTCCTCATTTCCAAACGTATTTGTTCCCCTCTCACCTTTACCCTAAGCCCCATTACATCCCTATGAAAGTCCTCATGATTGTTTAGTGTATTTGCATGTTAGTGGTAGCGAATTTGAGAATCTTGTCAAGCCTATGGTAGACTTGTGTCCAAGGAATGAGAACTGAGAGAACCTTCATATATATACATTGTCAAACACATGAGTGTTGAGTGCCACATAACTATGGTGAAGCTCTACTCGTTTCATATGCCAGAATGATTGTATTTGGCAATTTGAGGGACGATTGGTTCAAATTTTGCATTATGGCCTATAAAAAGTTCTTCAAATTTCATTCCCTATTCTATTTGTTAACTACATTTGTGCATCCTTTTAGGCTACCTTTGGATCATCCTTGTCATTTGAAAGTTACCTATGTCCATCCTAAGGAGGTTGTGTATATATTTAATCCTTGCATTGCTTGAGGATAAGCAACAGTTTAAGCATGGGGGAGTTTGATAAGTGCTTAGTATGTACATCTCTTTATGGTTATTTTCCCTCATTTTTAGGAGAATTTTGTGCTTAATGATGTTATTAACTCTTGTATTCTCGATTTATGCTTAGGTGTAGTTGTTTTATGTGTTTTGCAGGATTTTTAGTTTTTTTACCCAACATTTGCCCTTCAACGGCTGTATTTTGACATCTCCCACGATCATCCATGTGATCGTACAACAAAGAAAGAGCAAAAACCCGGATCCAGCGCATACCACTGTCAAACTGCGCTGAACCCCACAGACCGTGGTGTGTCTGTAACTGTTGCCTCTTCGTTTTCCCTCGGCTATGTGGTTGAGATAAATCAAAGTTCTCTATAAATAGAGACGTTTTGCAGTGAAGGAAGAAGATATCCACGCATCTCCAAGGCAATTCGAAGCAAGCAAGTAGGATTAGAGAAGTTTAGTTTAGTTTATTTTCTCTCAAATTTTGTTCTTTGTTCAGTTTTGAGTGAGTTTCGAGTGTCTGAGTTTTGATCTTGAGGCGGTTCTGAAGCCCTTGGTGAAGGTCATCTCAGTCGAGTCCATTTCGCTCAAGATTTTGCCGATCTTTTTGGTTAGTTTATCTTTTATCATTCTGAGTAGTTTTTCTTAGTCTAGAAATTTAGCAGCTTTTGGAATTGTTATTGGATCATGTTTTGATTTTTAAGGAATTGTGCTTATCTTCATGACTGGTTTGATTTCGTTATATCAAGTGCTTGATATGTTGTGAGTTGATTTTTCGCCAAAATTTATTTGCACACTTGAAACAATCGAGTGAACATTCGAAAAACGATATTTGGTTGTTGGACTACTTGAATGGACATAGCCTAACTTCGTCTCGAATGAGAGATTTATATGTTAGGAGGGCTAGTAAGTAATCGAATATGTTAAACTTGGATTAAGTCAAATTAGTTTGAAAGGACGACAGTTGCTTAATTTAGGTAAATTTGATTGATTTCGAAAGAATAGATCAAGTTTCTTGACAAGGTTACAATTCCTTAGAATTAACCAGTTAGAAAATAGCACATGAATTCTCTTCCATAACTGTGAAAATTCCTAGATGCTTTTTCTCTTATTGATTTAGACAAGTTTATTTGCAGTAGTTAATTGAATCCACTTGAAATTGATTTTGGCTTAGCATATTCTGACAAGACTAGGCTCGATAGATAACTTTATTCCCTGAGGAACAATATCTTTTATCTATACTACGAACATCCATGCGTTTGCGGCAGTGTTGGTCAGAAGGCTCCACTCCACCAATGGAGATGCTTCCGCTTGTAGTGTCTCCCTTAGTGAGTGTATAATCACCCCCATGCTAATTAATTTCAAAAATAATAGTTGTACCCTTATCAATCAAGGCTAAATTCTACATCGGTCCACACTGAAATTTTGTGCATAATTCACATATTTGGGCCATTTCTCCAATATCGAACTCCAATGCCTAATTTTAGATTATGGGGCTAAAATAAACATCTTGTGAAATTAGAAAGCCTTGGGCTCGCTTCATTTGGGCTTCGTTAGATGGGCTAATAAGTTCACCAAAATTCAGCAAGTTTTTTGATAAAAACAAGCACTATATTAGTTGGGGTTTTCATCACATTATGGAATCAAAGTGCAACCTAACTTGGGATTTTATTGCATGATCCTAAAGTTAACTTCCTAAGCTTCCCAAATAAGCATAGATTGCCACAATTGGACCTTGATAAGGTGGTGATGCAGGATAGAATCCTCAAGCTCCTAAGATCCAAGGCAACAAGGAGCTTGATCACACTAAAGGATGTGTCCTTTCGACTCAATCTCAAGCAATCAATAGGATTGTAAGTTTTGACCCAAGGTAAGAACCAAAAGGATGGATAAAATACTTCCCACCAAGTTTCTCTCTTAAAGGCTCGTGGCCACCCAAGAAGAACTCTAAAGGAAAGACTCAAATGTTCCAACAAATTCCCTTTCTAAAGGGTTAAGCCATAAAAGAAGAACTCTAAAGGAAAGACTATACTCACTGCTCTTAATTAAAGAGATAAAGATGCAATGATTTTAGTAGGAGAAAATGGACATATACCATTCCATTCATAATTCAACTAAAGCTTTTTCTACATAGATGTATTGGGCTTCGTAAATACCTAAAATAGGAGGGGGGGTTAGCTGTTACAATATTGAGGCAAGTGTACCAACAGGGGGATTACAGGTTATCTTAGGAAAATATATCAAATTACTAAGATTATTACAACCAAAGTGAGTTGTATCTTCTAGGTTTCATCCTCCATCTTTTAGTGAGCGTTTAGAAGGCTTTACTACACCAATGGAGGTGTCGCCACTCAGAATGTCTTGCTTGGTCAGTGTATAATCAACATATGCTAATTAATTTCAAAAATTATGGTTGTACCCTCCTCAGTTAAGTCAAATTCCAGATTGGTCCAAAATTTGAACATTTTGCATACTCCACATATTTGGGCCATTTCTCCTAATATTGAAATCCAATGCCTGATTTTAGCTTATAGGGCTAAAATAGACATCTTAGGAAATCAGAAAAATGTGGGCTTGGTTTGTTTAGACTTCGTTAGGTAGGCTAATATCTTGACTAAAATTTAGCAAGTTTTATGATAAAAACTAACACTATATGAGTTAGGGTTTTTATCACTTTACAAAATCACAATGCAATTGAACTTGGGATTGTATGGTAT
The DNA here is from genome assembly GCA_017589665.1 of Selenicereus undatus. Lineage (NCBI taxonomy): Eukaryota > Viridiplantae > Streptophyta > Magnoliopsida > Caryophyllales > Cactaceae > Selenicereus > Selenicereus undatus. The sequence goes on from JACYFF010019584.1 coordinate 38,631,773, forward strand.
GATCCTAAAGTTAACTTCCTAAGTTTCGTAAAAAAGCATAGATTGCCCTAATTGGACATTGATAGGGTGGTGATGCGGAATGGAATCCTTAGGCTTCCAAGATCTAAGGTAACAACGAACCTGATTACACCAAAGGATGCTTCTTTTGGGTTCAATCGCAAACAATCAATAAGATTGCAAGTTTTCACCCAAGTTAAGACCTAAAAGGATAGCTATTTGAAATGTTGGCTCTCAAGTCAAATAACCCAAATGAAGTAGTTTCCTTGCTTTGATGGTGTTAGTTTGGATCCTGCCATTTATTTGAAATAGCTTCAAACAGTCAATAAGATTGTGAGTTTTGACCCTAAGATTGTCTCTCATGAGAGACCCAACTTCAAAGTCCAAACTCGCACTCTCAATTTCCTATATTCCCTCAACCTAAAATCCCACAAAAATTAAAGCTCCAGAAAGAAATCATTTGTACTTCCAAGCCAATTGTGAAACTCTCACCCTTGATCACACAAAGATCATTCAATTCCTTTACCTTTCAAAGTGAGTCCCACAAGTTAAGCTTATGAATCAGAAGGAAATCTCTCTTGGTTTAAGTTGTGATGAGTATATTGAAATTTTCATAGGCTCATAAATGTTGGAAAGATCTTTCATCCCATTGTAGTATCTCCTAAATCCTTCAACAATTCATACATGTTCAAGAAGGCTGGTACTCTTAGCACAATCCATTTTCTCAAGGGGTGCAACAAGTTATTAGTATTGGTATCCTTGGGTTTTATTCACAAGGATTTGAGGGCAAATCCTTTCGAAGAAGGGGAGTTTGATGCATAAAGCCTCAATGGCATATTCAATTTGCAGCTTACAACAAATGAGTTTTGGATAGAATAAGTTATTTATTCTATTTCATCTAGTTTGTAAGCCCCAAGTGATGCATACCAATCCTGATCCAACTCTTGGAAACAACCTCATCTATACTAAAGCCCAAGTCAACTTTCTTTAGGCAAGTTGGTCACCGTTCCAACGTATCACTCGGTTTTGGCTTGGCTTCTTACCACCCTATCGATGTTCAATTGGGGCGATCTATGCTTCTTTAGGAAGCTTAGGGAGTTGATTTAGGATTGTTGACGCCAAAAATGTGTGATTTTTATAATACCTTTCTACCTAATTTATGCTCGAAATAATTATTATTTTTA
>JACYFF010019584.1:38632963-38647436 GCA_017589665.1 Selenicereus undatus
CATCCCTGAGGACGATACTCGTAAACGTACAACGAAACCGTACGCTTACGGAAAATTCACAACAAGGATTATGCAATGCAATCCCTAGTTAGGTTGCATTTTGATTCACTAAAGTGATAAAAACCCCAACTCATACAGTGCTGGTTTTTATTAAAAAACTTGATGAATTTGGGTCAACTTAATATTTTACCTAATAAAGCCCAAGTTTTGGTAATTCCCTAAGATGTCTATTTTATCCCTATAAGCTAAAATTAGGCAGTGGATTTCAATATTAGGAGAAATGCCCTAAATATGTGAAGTATGCACAAAATTCCAGCCTTGGAGCAATTCGAACATTGGCCTTAATTGAGAAGGGTACAACCGTTATCTTTGATATTAATTAGTGTAGGATGATTTTACACATACTAGGAAAGATTTTTCAAGTGACAAGACCCTCATTGGAGGTATTGAGCCTTCCAGAAGCCTCCTAGAAGATAAAGGATTAATCCTAAAAAATACAGCTCACCTTGGTTGTAATTATCTTAGCAATTTGATTTATTTCCCTAAAATAATTTGTAATCCCCCCATTAGTACACTTGGCTCACTATTGTTGCAGCTAATCTTCCCATTTTGGGTATTTATAAACCGTTCTCTCTCACTAATTACCATTTATGAATTGAATGACAAATTGCCATTCTCTCTCACTAAAATCTCTACATCTTTGTCTCTTTGATTAAGAGTTGTGAGTAGAGTCTTTACTTTGGGATTCTTCTTTGGTGGCAAAGGGCCTTTAGAAGAGAAATTTTGTGTATAGTTTTAAGTCTTTCCTTTAGAGTTCTTCTTCGGTGGCTATGACCCTTTAAGAGAGGAACTTGGTGGGAAGTATTTTATCTATGTTTTGGGTCTTACTGTGGGTTAAACTCACAATCTTATGGATTATTAGAGGATTGAATCCAAAAAAACCATCCTTTGGGTTTAATTATTTTCCCTATTGTCTATGATCTTGGGAGTTTGAGGATTTCATCTCTCTTGAAGTTGGTATCAGAGCTAGGGCTTCTCTTGGGTGATTATGGAATCATCATCTTCATGGACTCAATCAAGCTCTCACCATCTTCTAATTTTCATCCCCAAAAGTCCACACTGTGATTTCTAAAAAATTTCCTTCATTCACCCACCATAATCAGCCCTCATTGGCCCACAAAGAACCTTTAATAACCTAAACACAACTCCTAAACCAAACACATTAGAATGCTAGTTCAAAATGTCATGGATCTCAAGCTTATAGCAGCAAGTTACTTATTATTAGCAACTCAATAATATGAGTAAGTTGATATGCATAAAATTTTGAATTGTCCAAGTTCAACAGTTTGGGAATCGTCAAATATATGATTGTATGGTTACGATAGTTCTTACATATGCACTTAAAAAGTTCCATGGTATTTTCTGATTTATTGTTCTCTGGGTGCAATTTTGTTAGTGAGGCCATGACTATTGACTTTATCTGGTAAATTCATGCTTAGAGAACTATGAGCAAATATAGTCGAATTTTTCCACATTGTAACCTATACAATCATATACTTTGGATTCCTGAATAGGTATAGGGCCACTTACCCTTTAGAAGGACCTTAGGTCATGTCATGTTAATTAGAACATGTGAATCATGAATGATATATAATCATGCTAGTTAGGAGTGAGCAAAAACAAATCGAAACCGAAAACCGAACTGAGAAACCGAAAAAACCGAACCAAAAAACCGGCTAATCGGATCGAATTTTATGAAAATTTGGATTCGGTTAACCGAACCGATTTTTTTTCCCAGTTCACTGTTCGGTTTCGATTAAGAGGGAAAGATTTTTTGGTTAACCCCGATTAACCAATTTGAACCAATTTTTTTTTAATAGCAACAAGTAAATGCTAAATACTAAATAGTAATTAAATTTCTAAGCCATAAAAAAAATGTTAATTAAGGTGTATGGGGTTTGGTTAACCATAAACCAAATCAAAATTTAGGTTAACCGAACCGAAATTTCGATTAACCGGATATTTCGGTTCGGTTTACGGTTCGACTTTTTGTTGAACCGGTTTTCTCGGTTAACCGATTTTAGGTTAAGCGGTAATTTCGATTTGGTTCACGGTTCGCATTTTTCCCAAACCGAACAAACGGTTAACCGAAAATCCGGTTAATCGACTTTGAGCACCCCTAATGCACAGATAGAACCAAATCGAGTTTGGATGTATCGGAGGCTTGATCTAGACGCGTACCTTAGGAGTATCTCCACTCAAAAGGTTGATGAATTTATTGAGTTTGCTACTGAGCAAGAGGTGTGTTGAATTTATGAGTATACTTCCACAAGAGGGGGGTGAATTGTGGTGTCTGATTTTCGCGTTATAAGTAACAAACACCCTGCAGAGGTTGTTCTCAGATGACGAACACCCTGTTGACTTGTTTGCAGGGGGTGTTTTCAGATATTGCAAGTGCGAAAATCACCAAGATAAATGCGGAAATAAAGCACACACAATTTTTACGTGGAAAACACCTCTAGCCCAACTGAGGTGTGAAAAACCACGACCTACCTCGTGTAGGGTTTTAACCACTTCACTATAACCGGGCTTAACTCGTTACAAATGTAACACACCTTGTTACAACTTGCAACCATGTAACCTTCTTCCCTAAGAACGGTTACACTACGTCCAAATCTCACCAGATTGGACACGTCCAAAGTCCACACGACTAAGGACCACTCACTCACTTTTCTGATCCAAGATCAGGGTTGAAAACACCTTACTGGGGGTGCTTCTCACTAAGCAGATGTAAGGTACACTGAAGATCCTATTATGCCAATGGTTTGAAAACTCAATTTAACACAGCTTGTCACGGTTTTCTTTGCGAATTGAAGCTCAAGAAATCTTTTCTTACTTTTGAGTAAAAACCGGGTTTTCAGAATTTTCCCTTTTTTACCACACTGTGTTTTCTCAATCTCTGTTGTGTCTTCGAAAATGGGAGAGAAGAGCTAAGCTTTTAACCAAGAAGATCAACGGTAAAAAAATCAAGGAAGTTGCTGAGAATTTGCCAAGTATGGCATCAAAGGAGATTTCCAAGCAAAGGATTTTCCAAACGGTTAGAGGATAAGAAATTTCCAAAATAAAAGGGATTTGTTTCTAAAAGATAAAAACTTATCCTCTCGTTTGAAATAGCCGTGGAGAATTTCAAATAAGGAACCAGAAATCTCAACTTTGAAATTTGAATAAATCACTTCCTAAAATATAGGTGATAAAGATCTTTTGGTTTTTGGAAAATATTTAGCAAAACAATTTTGACAAATCTCCCATAATAATTCGTATCTCAAAAATATCCTATCCTGGGATTTGAAGAAAGGATTTTAGAGCTTTTGGCCAGCCGAAATAATTTTTTCCAAAATAATCGGGCATAGCCGTTTCAGTTCAGAAACACCCTAGGCACCTTGTTTGCAGGGTTGTTCGCAACTGGTGTTGTGAAACACTTAACGCAACTGCCGATTCAAGACGTGTTTAAAATGATGTTTTCAATATTGGCATATTAACAAGAGTCTAAATAAATAAAACCTATATACCCAAGACTTCTTGTTTTGAACCAGTCATCTTGTCCAAGATTTGTAGAGCTGTTGTGAACACCAAGGCCACCTTGTTTGCTGGGGTTGTTCTTTGCATTGCTAGAGTTTCGGAACCACATGCTTTACATCGAGCTGATCTTGCTAGAGTCCAGGAACAACATGCTTTTACAATCGAGTTGTTCTTAATATAGAACCACCAAGTAGAACCTGTTTTAGAGACTTGTTCTCACATGTAGCAAACCAGTTAATACACAAAAGAAAACACCAGTTAGGCCTGTTTGGAGATCGTGTTTGGAGCAACATTACTTGGACAAATTTTTACACTTAGATTTGTTATCATCAAAACTTAATCAAAATAACTCAACAAGGTGTATTGGACCATGAATAAGACAAAATTTCCAAGTATCAGGTGTTGAAATGGGCCTTATTTGTATATGGGCATAGTGAAGCAACATTTGCACATGAAAGGGTTTAGGCCCAATTATATAAATGGGTTTTTCATGGTGAAACCTTTAAGGGACTATCACATCCTAGTAGCTCATCAAATGTAAAGGATAAAGCAAATCCCATAAGGGATATGATGTTGGATGCATATGCTCCAATGACATCTAGCATGGTTGAAATGGGGATGGTAACGAGGAAGAAGAACCCACTCCGAAGGCAAAAAATTCATCGAGTTGGTACAAGCACATGAGAAACCTTTATTGATGGAATTGCCTCATTAATGAAGGCCATATGCCCAAATGACAATGAAATGACAACCAACTCTTACAAAACCGAGAGGCAATTGTCTGGGCTTGAACTTCCCCATAAAAGAATCCATGTATGCCCTAATGGATGCATGTCATTTTGGAAAGATGTTGAAGTTTTAGAGAAATGTATGTTATGTGGTGCCAAGAGGTTGGTTGTGAGGAAAACTGTGAGAGGTAAAAGATTTCAAAGCAGGTGTTAATCTATTTTCTAATTGGCACGAGATTGTAAAGGTTATATGCAATTAAAAATGTGACTATGCATAAGATGTGGCATCATAAACATCAACATATGGACAGTTTCATGGAACATTCAAGTGATGGGAAGGTGTGGAAACACTCTGAGTGCAAGCCATATGGCAAACTGATGCATTCAAGAAAAGGTCTATGCAAAAAAAACAAACAAAAAAAAAGACCTCTAGGCCTAAGGATGGGACTCCCCACACCTCAAGGTCAATTTCAACTTCTCAATGGGCAAGGCTACTAGTAAATGCTTTATTTTTTTGTTTGCACAAAATAATTTTCCAGGAATGATGCAACTTTTTCATGATGATAATTGATATTCTTTTTAATATTTGTTCCCATATTCTTTTCATTAGGTAAAAAAAATCAAGGGAAAAGACCAACTGCATCTCGGACCTAAAAGCAGTTCCATACTAGGAGAAAAGAAACCCATAAGGTTTTTTTGTGATAATCGTTCTAAGGATGTGTGGGTAAGCTTTCCATGCGGTCTTAAAGAGCGTTTGTATTTTGTGAAACTGAGAGTGTGGGTCATGCTGTGTTATTTGTATGTTGACTGTTGATCATGATGTGACTGTTTCATGGTCAATCTTAAGCAAGCAGTATTTTTTGTCTTCATTACACTATGTATGGTATTTTTAATCATGTTTGGCGGCCTTCCAAAATAGCAGATTGGAACAAACTATGTAGTCTAACCATTTGAATACATCAGCTTTTGTATGTTGTGTAGTCTAGTTGGTGTCTTGCTTAGTCTTGCGATAGGTGCCTCAAATCTCATCTAGAGTGGCTTGTTTTCTAAGGCCGTACACAGCATAATAGCAATTAGAGTTGTTATAGACAGTGGTTTATAAAATGTGGTTTCTGTGAATTATACTTTGAGATTTTTGTAAGCCATGGGTTGGGACTATGTAACGCCCCAAATGTACATAAATCACTGTTTGCATTTCTATCACTAGTTTTCCTTAATTAGAAATGATAATCCAAATGATTAGGCATTACTGCAGTCCAATAAGGACAAGGCTTTGCTTTTACATGATAAGCTTAGCCATAATAATCAATGTTAACCATTAAAGGCATTCACACCATCACAACCTATCAGACCATTCCAATAAATATAGAAATTGTTCTAACAACAAAACCATTCAAACATCTCAAGGATTAAAGCAAAATATAGAATTCTGATAAAATATACAGTCTCAACACCAAAATAATCTCAACGACAATACACCCCCATTCCATAAAGATTTCCCTGCTCACTTATCATCTTCAACCGTCTTACCTGCCTGTGGGCGATTCACTGAAGACTTTCCTAAAACAAAACATGAAAACATTTTGAAATATGAGTCGAAGCTCAGTACATGCATTCATGTATTTCAAACATCCATGAAATAAAATTCATTCGGCCTGTATTACAATTCATTTTTAGCTAAACACAGTGAATGAGATAAATATGAAACTGCGTTGTCAATTATTATCTGATAGTGAATCCCTAGTAATTGTTACGATCTGAAGATAGGTGTGCACCTACCAAGCCGATCGGAACCTAGCCTGAAGCCTGAAGCCATGTAACTGATAACTGATGGGGTTACTAATTATGTGATAAATCGCTGATTAAATTGATTCATTGATGTACTTACCAAAGCATTATAATTTTGATAAAGACGTGTTGATATCTAAAGATACAGATAATTAACGTACCTGGAATTTTTAAATGTAAGCTCACTGAATAATATTATGCAGAAAAATGGAAGGAATGATAGATTAGGCCCTGATTCTGTACAAAATAATCGTTGTAGGAACATACGGTTAGTAAAAATATTTATTTCAAAGCTAATAATTTAGTAAAAGAAAAGTAAAAACATGACATGACTTAGAAAGAATAACTCATAGCTTAGTCATCTGACCTCTGATTGTGACTCAAAATCCCAATATAGAAAGCTAATGAAGTCCTAAAAATCTTTCATTTAGAACACTAAGCTTGATTCCCACAATAGAGTTCCCAAAATGAGACTAGAACACAAGCATGTCAGTTTTGGTCCATTTTGCACAGTTTTGGTAAAACGACCATAACGTTTTCCACATACCTCAGATTAAGGCGAATCAAAATGAATTTGAAAGCTATTACACTTAACTATCTACCCACCAAAAATCATAATTTTCCAATAGGCCGATCATTACCATTTTAATCGTGAACTCTGTTCTATTTTCCTGAAATTTCCAACCCTCACTGTGTTTGGCTTTTCCCTGTCTTTTTTACACAAATTCTCAACTTAAAGCATTCCTTAGACGCATGTAAACAAGATTTGGTCCATCCCAACATCACACAAGATCACCACACTCAAATTCACTTCATAATCATATCCAATAAAGATCCTTTGTCAATCAAATACACAAATAAACCAAGCTTAATACTAGATTAGTCCAAACCATGCATTATTTGCCAAAACCCTAGTTCATGGCCAACTTGGACTCACTCCAACTCATTTGAAATCACCAAAAACATGATCATAAACACCAATAGATTAGAAGATGACCAAATTAAAGATAAAACAATCAAAATCCAATACTTTGACATCAAGCTTGCATGATTAACGTCAACCCTAACCCTAGGATGATCCAACCTCAACTCCACCATGATCAACATCAAAATAATTCATATTTATTATCAAAACATCATGATCAAAGATCATGAACATCAAAACAAGAATCAAAACAAAAATAAAAAGCAAAACCAACAAAATCAAGTTTCAAGATTACTCACTTTGATTGAAAATAAGTAAAGATGGAGATGATGTTTAGTGGTTTTGATGATGGAGGATGGTAGCTTGAGGCACTAGGATGTTTGGGGGGGGGGTCAGCAACCATCAGAGGTGGCAGGAAAAGTGGCCGAAAATTAGCCAGAACTGAGTGTTGTGCTGTTGCCATGAGTAAAGGGATAGAGGAGAGAGAAAGTGAAGCTTTGGATTAAGTTGTGTGTGTTTTGACTAATCAACTCATTTGGTTAAGTTTTTATCTAGCAAAGTCACCTTTTTAAACTAATGATGGTTAAAAGTTAACCATGGAAATTAGTTAGATTAATAGGCAAACTTGTTGGGTTTTGAAACAACCGAAATAAGTTGGGTTCGAGAATAAAATGCTTCGTATGATAACATTTTTACGAAACTAAAAATTAAAGCTTTGTAATGTTACGAAAAATAAAATAAATTACTTAGATTAAACTTGTTAGGGCCTACTATCAACGCTTCCAAAGTTTTTGTTAATCAATTAAATAAACAATTAAAATCCAAATTGTCAAGTAATGGCCCAAATAAAATTTTTCCACAGGGGTGAATAAATGAAATGAATGAATATGAGAGAAGAAAAAATTCTGAACATGAGGTAATTAAATAAATAAACATAATTAAATAATTTTAGGGTTGGGCTATTACAGACTAAGATCCTTATAAGGCATGGTTGGCATAACTTCTTGATTCTATATATATTACTATATGCTTAGTATACATATTACTACTTCTACATAGAAAGCACGAAGAAACAATAATTTCCTTTGATTTTCCGTAGAATTGCTTAATTCCAGGGTTTTTATATTGTTGGTTTACCCCTAACTTTTTTTCACCTGTCTAGTTGTCGGATGTGTTTGAGCATCTTAAGGCTATTATTTCTCAATTAGCCGTTGAAGTAGATGATGAAGAGCTTTTTCTGCAAGCCGTTTGAGGCAAGAAAAAGAAGGGAATTGTGTGCAAACTTGGGATTGAGTTAGAAGCTTACTATCCTAGGTCCACTCATCGCCCTACCTCAGCATCCACATCATACATGTAATGCCCCCAAAATAAACATGTTTCACTATTTTCATTCTCTTTTATAAATCCCTAAATTGTCGACTAACAAATTCAATGATAAAGGTGATAAGCCCAACGATCGAGGCGTTACCGTCGTCCCATAAAGGATAAGGCTTAAGGCAAATAATCTAGAGAGGATCTGGTTGAGCATAAATCAAACTCATGTACGTTTAACATCATAACTAACATTAGGTTTATACATCACACCTAAGCAATTACCAAAAATGTTACATCCCCATCAACTGGAGATAGCTCCAAACTATACATGCACGATGTTACTTTTGATCCATCCAAATCCCTTGCTAAACTTATTTCTCCAGCCGGTTTGCTCTCATGAAGGCGTTTCACTGGTAATTTACCAAAAATAAAATATGAAAAATATTTCAAACTGTGAGCCGAAGCTCATTATATGCATTCCCGTATGGTGAAAGGATCATTGCATAAATAGGTTGGGCCTGCTTTACAATTCATTTTAAGTTAAAACAGTGACTGAGATAAATGTAAAACTGCATTGCTAATTACTATCTAGTAGTGAACCCTGTCAGGGAAAAAACAGAGTTTTAATATTTATAAACCCCAAGTGCAAGGTGTATCGTTGCGTACTTGGGGTATCGTCCGTAGGGAGTTGTGTTTCCAACTACTAGGGCTAACTAAAGCGTCTCGAGCTAGGCAAAATCGAAGGGGAAAGAGGAAAAACTAAACTACGCTAACAAACATAGAAAAAGCAACTTGGAGTTGTGATTTGACCATTGGACGAACCAACTATTTGAGATGAGTCCTAACCTACCCAAACTACATCACGAACTAGAGATGGTCGGTTGCACCATCGAAGACCACCCAAGTCCACTCTTAAGGATCATGAGCTAGTCTAATTAGCCTAACCACCTATTTTTATGGGGTTAGCCCAATTAGACCACAAAAGTAGCAACCCTCGAACCTAACTCGATCCGGATACTAATTTCATATCCCGAACTCGGCTATTCCCTTTCGCACACTAGCTAATTGACCTCATCTCTCAGCATAAATCAATCGTCCAAAAATATGGATGAAAGCTCTTTCAAGCATTTCATCGAACACTTGGCGGGTGTGAAAGAAAACTCTAAGTTCTACGCACATAGTGGGTATGGTTAGGCTAGATACAAGACTAATTAGCCATCAAGAGGCTAATCACAATCCAAGCCAACACAATCTACCAACTAAACATCACAAACACATGAAAACCTAAACCAATAAACAAGATCATAAACTCGAACAAGAAAACAAAGAGAATGAAATAAATCAAATCTAAACTACTAAACAAACATGAATTAACAACGAAAACTAAAGATTGAACTAAACAAAACAAATACAAGAATTAAACTAACAAAACATAAACAAGAACAACATATGAAATAAATAGAGAAAGAGAGAGAAAACTTAGTCTTGAATTGATAGAAGCAACTTGAAATCAAAACGTTGAATCCAAGATTACAATCTTCAATCCTAAACTAATCCTCCTATTAAGGGTTTATTTGCTAAAACCTAACCTAAACTACTACAGAAATCGCCAGGGAGAGGCCCTAAGCGAACCCCCTGAGCGATACACCCGAGCAAAAACGCACGAAGGAGGGTTAAATAGACAAATCGAGCGAACGACGAACAAGGCGGGGAGGCACGACCGTGCCATGTGGCACGGCCCCACCGTGGCATAGAGTTTTAATATTTATAAACCCAAGGTACAAGGTGTATCATTGAGTACTTGGGGTGTCGCCCGCAGAGAGTTGTGCTTCTAACTACCAAGGCTAACTAAAGCGTCTGGAGCTAGGCAAAATCAAAGGAAAGAAGGGTAAACTAAATTATGCTAACAAACATAGAAGAAGCGACTCGGAGTTGTGGTTTCACCAATGGACGAGCCAACTAATCGGGACAAGTCCTAACCCACCCAAACTACATCACGAACTAGAGATGGTAAGTTGCACCATCGAAGATCACCCAAGCCCTCTCCCAAGGGTCATGAGCTAATTAGGCTAACCACCTGTTTTCATGGGGTTAGCCCAATTAGACTACAAGATTAGCAACCCCCGGACCTAACTCGATTCGGATACTATTTTCATGTCTCGAACTCGGCTATTCCCTTTCCCACACTAACTAATTGACTTCACCTCTCAGCCTAAGTCAATCGCCCAAAAATAAGAATGAAAGCTCTTTCAGGCATTTCATTGAACACTTGGTGGGCGCGAGAGAAAACTCTAAGTTCTAGGCATAGATTGGGTATGGTTAGGCCAGATACAAGACTAATTAGCCATCAAGAGGCGAATAACAATCCAGGCCAACACAATCTACCAACTGAACATCACAAACACATGAAAACCTAAACTAATAAACAAGATCATAAACTTGAACAAGAAAACAAAGAGAATGAAATCAATCAAATCTAAACAACTAAACAAACATGAATTAACAACGAAAACTAAAGATTGAACTAAACAAAACAAATACAAGAATTAAGCTAACAAAATATAAACAAGAACAACATATGAAATAAACAGAGAAAGAGAGAGAAGACTTAGTCTTGAATTGATAGAAGCAACTTGAAATAAAAAGGTTGAATCCAAGATTACAATCTTCAATCCTAAACTAATCCTCCTATTAAGGTTTTATTTACTAAAACCTAACCTAAACTACCCTAAAAATTGCCGAAGGGAAGCCTCAAGCGAACTCCCCTAAGCAACCCCGAGCAAAAATGCACGAAGGAGGCTTAAATAGAAAAAGCGATCGAACGGGGAACAGGGGGAGAGACACGACCGTGCCACTTCTCTGGCACGGTGGCTCGGCCCCCTCGGTTGTCCTTTTATGTCGGTTTTTGCTGTTTTTCTTCGCTTTGTACCGTCTTCGCTCCTTTTCGCGACGTTTGCTAGATTTGAAGTTTATTACCTACAAAGTAAATAAAACATGTAAAAATCGTAAAGATTAAGTCATCATACGAGCCAAAAGTGGGTGAAAGAGGCACGTAAAATAGGATAATTTATCGCCTAACAAATACCCCCGCACCTATCTTTTGCTTATCCTCGAGCAAAACAAAATAAAAACTAACCTAAGAACCTAACTCACTTGCGTAGGAATCACAGTTGCATTTAGCATATGCAATAAGCCCTTTAAACCCCTTGGTTCCCCCAAGTGGACGAGTGAGGTCTCATGATGGTTTGCAGAAGATATACTCGCAAAATCTCAAAAAGGAAAACAAAGAAAAGAGAAACAAAAATCGAAAAATAAAAATGATAAAAGACAAAATATACATCGGGGTAAACTGTACACAATCGGATCAACCAAAAACCCCCTAGTAACTCAACTATCAGTCTTTACACAAGCATTATATGCATTTTAGGACACGTCATCCCAAAGAATGGCATCCAGACATCAGCTTTTCACCCCACGACACATGACAATATTGAATCAATCCTGGTGCCTAGTGTGCAAGTGTATCATCACCCTAAGACTTTGGCTTACCAAAAATTAGACTTAATCCCACTTAACTGACACAAGCCACCTTGTTGATTTGCTAACATGGAAAACAAGCCTCCCCAGTGGCAGTATTGCCTCAAAGGGAAGCACCCAGTAGCGCATGCCTCAAAGGGGTTCTTGTCATTCCAAGCTCTTTTCTTCCCCCCCCCCTTTTTTCTTTTTCTACTTCTCTGTCATTCCAAACTCTTGTCACGCCTCAAAGGGATACACTCAGTAGGGCATGAGTTTGTTTGTTTTTGTTTTTGGAAAGGGGTGCAAGCAGATACAAAGGTAACTATGCAGTAGATAAGTGGGAGAGTTGATCATGGAAGACTAAGAATGTAAGATAATGATAATACATAAATTGGGACTGGATTGCAAAATTACAATGAACTGTTGGGGTTAGAACAGAGGCCTAAAATAACAGACTTGTGATGAATATCTATCATGCATATTATATTTATAGACGAGCTAATAGCAAAGGTACTGGGGATCAAGGATGATCAAAATAGTACAAAACTCCCCTAAAGCCCAAAAAAAGGGAAAAATTATACCAAAAGGAGAAAAATTGAAAAATTTACACAAAAATGAAAAATTTTCACAAAAATAAGAATGAAAGGGTAGATGACCCTACTCCCACACCTAAATCGCACAATGTCCTCATTGGAAGCTGAGAGTCATCACCAACCACAAAACACTCAAAAATAAAGAAAATAAAATCACATACAAGACACAAAAAAAACACACACACACACACACAAGACCACTAGACTTGCACACATATACAAGCTAGCACACCCTCCCAAAAACACTCACCAAATCAAAAGCAAGACCACACTTATATACAAAACTAACCACCAAAAACAAAGATATACCAATCCATCAACACCACCAATCACAGAACACAAATGTGCATAAAAATACAAAAATGGTGATCATTGCCGTCAATGGAGCAACAACATCCCAAATTTCACTTCAAGATGATCACAAAAAAAAAAACACAATCCTAATGTCCACAACTAAACAAAAAGAAAAAGAAAGAAAATAAAAAGAAGGGAGAAGACTTAGAACGAGTATACCAAGTCGGGTACTGATTGTATCCAAACTATGCCACAACAGCTTAAGGAGCATTAGCCACTCCTTGTCTCTCAAGATGTAGTCAATGCTCGTAGGAGCTTGTTGTGCACCTTTGCAAGCATCTCAAAATAATGTGAATAAGAGGACACTAGTAAAGATGGAGCAAACAAAGTCAGTGGCCTCTTAAACTCATCAAATGCTATAGAAAAATCGAAATAATAATCAATGAAGTTGGGCCACTAAATTTTTCTAGGCATGTCCTCCATGAATGCACAATAAGTGTCCAAGGAGGGATTATAGCCTCGAATGTCACCTAGGGACTCATGGAATGCATGCAAGTGGGAGGGCGTGGTGGAGAGTAAGGGGGATGAAATGAGGGTCAAGTCGAGTGGCTCAATGCAAATTGGGTCGAAATGGTAAATTCTAGGTATGACACTAACCAGCAAACTATCATCACACAACTCCTCGAAAGTAGCCTCCTCAAGATGTGGCTCAAGCAATGTAAGTCCTCCTGACCAAGAAAGGAGAACATCCGCTACAGAACTAGCATCACCTCGAGAAGTCTCGCTGTAAAGCTTGTCGAGGGCTACAAATTTAACCACTACTTCGGTTATTATATATTTTTTATAGCGTAGGAAAGTAGGGATCGATCCACGAGGAAAGATTGGTTTAAATGGCTAGTTTGATTCTAAATAATTTTACTAATCAACTTGTTAAGTCTAATTTTAATAATTCTAAAACACTTAACACCTAACGAATAAAAATATAGAAAAATACCCAATGATGTTCTTAAATATTCTAAATCGTATTCTGGAAATAAAACAGTAAAAATATTTTCTAAATAATCCAGAAAAAATAAAATCAGAATAGTAACTGAAATATTAATAAAAAATCAAAACAGCAAATAATAATCAGAAAAATAAATATTAAAAATAACAAACAGTAACCTAAACTAATATTCTTCAACTTTATAAGCATATATCTTTAGAATAATTTCATATTGAATTCAGGAAAATTAAATCAGTCAATTACTGCAGAATAATTAAACAGAATATTAAATTTGAAATTGGAAATAAATTATTCTGCATAAATATAAATACGAAAATAATAAAGAAAATGACCCTAATCCTAGGACACAATTTTATGGAATTAAAAACATCTAATAATCGTAAATTAAAATTAAAAATCGAAAATTTCAGAATTAATAAACTAAAAACCTGCACATATCAATTTCGCAAAATAAATCTGAAAAATTAACAAATAATTTCTAAAAATCACGAAATTCAATATGAGCAGACTAGGACACTGTATAAACCCTAGGAATTAATTAAAATCAAAAAATAACGAAAATAACTATTTTTAGTCTAAGTTCGGACAAACCGGTAATTAAATACTAGAATTGAATATAAATCAATCTAAAATTATAACCACTCTAAAAATCAAAATCTAAGCTATCTACCATTACATAGACACTCCTAAAAGACTTATATTTCGGGGGGGGGGGGGGGTTAATTGAAAT
>JACYFF010019584.1:38647836-38694124 GCA_017589665.1 Selenicereus undatus
GGGGGGGGGGGGGTTAATTGAAATTATATTGAAGCTAATAAAAATAGAGCAAAAATTAACAAACTAATCAAATTAACTCTACAAAACAAATAATGATAAAAAGTTATCAAATTTATGAAGAATACTTAGTATAACCTCAATCCACCATGCAAATTAATATTTATCATTAACACACAAGTTAATTTCAATCATGAGTTAAACTGTAGAAGATATCCACCAGCGGTTCTTCCCCGTTTTTCCTTAGATTTTAGTTTACTTAGGTCCAGCCCTAATATAAACCCTACTAATTTGATAATCTTTACACCAACGCAAAAATTTAACCAAATTAGAGCATTAAGAATTAGAAAAACATCATTTAACACTTTGTAAGCAATTTACCAACAAATCGATTTAACAAAGATCTAAAGCGATTACCTAATTAAAAGAGATGGGTTTGAGCCATCCATGATTAATTAGGGTGATACCTAGGCCTACAAGATTATAACTTTTACGTATTATAATCTTATACACTATCAATCGAAATTGTATTTAATCAACTAACATGCATTCTAATCGATTTAACACATATTTCATAAACGATAAACACTAATCGCTATAGAATCATGAATAGAAATCGACTAGGCATTAAAGCACAAAACTTGTTTCAAAATAATTAATTTAGCATGGCTTCAAGAAGATTATACTAAGCATAAAAAAATTACTCAGTCATAATAAAATTAAAATTCCAAGAGTTTAGCAAAGGTTCCATATTTAATAATGTAGAGAGTTTAAACTAATTAAACAAAATAACAAATAACAAATAAAACAAAAAAAACTTGCCAATATAGCAACGTGAAGTGGGGGTGTACGATTATGATGATGATGAGAAAGTTGATGATGCTGATGACAAACGATGATGGTGATACAACCTGATGATGGGGCTGAAGAAGATGATTTATGGAGAAGGAATGTGAGGCAGCCGTGGGATTTTATGGAAGGAGATGATGATGGTGATGAATGAAGAAGGTGATATGGTGATGAAGGAGGGTTGTTAGGCGTGGGATGATGATGAAGGGGGTGATGAAGAGGGCTACGTGGTGGATCCAGAGGAGGTGCCTTTTAGGTGATGTGTGTGAGGGTTGTATTTATATGGAGGAGGTGAGGCTAGGGTTAGTTCTTTAGGGTTTTTCTTCTTCCTTCTTGCTTAGGTTTCTTCTTCCTCAAGACTTGCAGCTTTTTACCAAATCTTAAAATCCTAGCCCAAAATAATAATTCTGAAAATAATAATTTCTATAACTATTATTTTTGGACCGTCTTGTAGCCAAGTGTGTAAAAACCCGAGCTTCTACGTCCTCTCTTCTCCTCTTTATTAAATTAACACTAACCCTGAAAAATATATAAAACAAAACAAATTAAATGAAATAATATATATAATATACTCAAAATAAGTATAAAAATAATGTATGATTTTTTACTTAACACTCGCCCATCTCTAACCCCGTGCACTGAGCTAAAGGAAGGGGAGAACCAAGTAAGATCGAGTCACTAACACTAGTGTCCATAGGTGTGCCAGAAAAGGATGGAGCAACAAATGTTAATGGGGCCGAGGGAGGGTCAAACACTTCTCCTAGGTCGGTCAAAGGTGCCTCATCAACAACATTATACTCTATCGGAAGGGAAGATTCACAGTCTTCATACAGACAAGCCTCGAGTCTAAGGCAACGTAGACTAGGGTCGGTCTTATGCAATAAACTACACTCCCCAATGCTGCTAACAAAATGCTCATGTTTCTCATTCATTGTCCCTATCATGACATCAAGTCTAGCATAACATTCATCGGAAACATCATAATAAGGACAAGAATTCACATCATGATCAAAAGATTTGCAAAAAGAGCACAACACATGAGGGTAAGAATAGTGACGATATGGGTCCCTAGCGTCATCAGATTACCATTGATGCCAAGCTAGAGACTCAAACAAATCTCACATGTCGTCAACATCTAAGGAACACAAACTACTATAACACATGAACTCAAGGATGACTCGAGTCTCAAGTGTTATCCCCTCAAGTACAGCATCGCATATTTCCCATTTTTCATACATGAAATGCACGTATTGAGCACGATAATCATTCAACCGAGACAAATATTGCCAAAAAGGTTCTTGCTCAAATTGTGGTAAACGGAAAATAGCCATCTTGAATTTATTTTTTTTTGAATTTTTAAATTTTTTTAGGATTTCCTAAAGGCCTAGCCTCGAATGCTGAAGTAAACCCCAATGTTGAAAAACGCCAACTCTCCGGCAACGGCCAAAAACTTGTTAGGGAAAAAACAGAGTTTTAATATTTATAAACCCCAAGTGCAAGGTGTATCGTTCAGTACTTGGAGTGTTGTCCGCAGAGAGTTGTGTTTCCAACTACCAGGGCTAACTAAAGCATCTCGAGTTAGGCAAAATCAAAGGAAAAGAGGGTAGACTAAACTACGCTAACAAACCTAGAAGAAGCGACTTAGAGTTGTGGTTTCACCAATGGACTAGCCAAGTAATCGAGACAAGTCCTACCCCACCCAAAATACATCACAAACTAGAGATGGTTAGTTGCACCATCGAAGACCACCCAAGCCCTCTCTCAAGGGTCATGCGCTAGTCTAATTAGTCTAAACACCTGTTTTCATAGGGTTAGCCCAATTAGACCACAAGATTAGCAACCACCGGACCTAACGCGATTCAGATACTATTTTCATGTCCCAAATTCGGCTGTTCCGTCTCCCACACTAGCTAATTGACTTTACCTCTTAGCATAAGTCAATCACCCAAAATAAGTATGAAAGCTCTTTCAGGCATTTCGTCGAACATTTGGCGGGCGCGAGAGAAAACTCTAAGTTCTAGGCATAGATTGGGTATGGTTAGGCCAGATGCAAGACTAATTAGCCATCAAGAGGCTAATCACAATCCAAGCCAGCACAATCTACCAACTAAACATCACAAACACATGAAAACCTAAACTAATAAACAAGATCCTAAACTTGAACAAGAAAACAAAGAGAATGAAATAAATAAAATCTAAACAACTAAACAAACATGAATTAACAATGAAAACTAAAGATTGAACTAAACATAACAAATACAAGAATTGAACTAATAAAACATAAACAAGAACAACACATGAAATGAATAGAGAAAGAGAGAGAAAACTTAGTCTTGAATTGATAGAAGCAACTTGAAATCAAAAGGTTGAATCCAAGATTACAATCTTCAATCCTAAACTAATCCTCCTATTGAGGTTTTATTTACTAAAACCTAACCTAAACTACCCTAAAAATCGCCAAAGGGAAGCCTCAAGCGAACCCCCAAGCAACCCCGAGCGAAAACGCACGAAAGAGGGTTAAATAGAAAAAGCGATCGAACGGCGAAAAGGGGGGAGACACGACCGTGCCACTTCTCTGGCATGGTGACTCGGCCCCCCCAGTCGTCCCTTTCTGCCGGTTTTTGCTGTTTTTCTTCGCTTTGTCCCGTCTTCGCTCCTTTTCTCAATGTTTGCTCGATTTGAAGTTTATTACCTACAAAGTAAATAAAACATGTAAAAATCCTAAAGATTCATTCATCATACGAGCTAAAAGTGGGTGAAAGAGGCACATAAAATAGGACAATTTATCGCCTAACAAATACCCCCACACCTATCTTTTGCTCGTCCTCGAGCAAAACAAAATAAAAGCTAACCTAAGAACCTTACTCACTTGCGTTGGAATCACGGTTGCGTTTAGCATATGCAATAAGCCCTTTAAACCCCTTGGTTCCCCTAAGTGGATGAGTGAGGTCTCGTGAGCGTTTGTAGAAGATATACCGACAATATCTCAAAAAGGAAAACAAGAAAAGAGAAACAAATATCGAAAAATAAAAATGATAAAAGAAATAATATACATCGGGGTAAACTGTACACAATCGGATCAACCAAAAACAACTTAGTAACACAAGTATCAGTCTTTACACAAGCATTATGTGCATTTCAGAACACATCATGCCAAAGAATGGCATCCAGATATCAACTTTTCACCCCACGACGCATGACAACATTGAATCCATCCTGGTTCCTGGTGTGCAAGTGTATCATCACCCTAAGACTTTGGCTTACCAAAAATCAGACTCAATCAAACTTAACTGACACAGGCTACCTAGATTAGCTAACATGGAAGACAAGCCTCCGCGGTAGCAGTATTGCCTCAAAGGGAAGCACCCAGTAGCGCCTGCCTCAAAGGGGTACTTGTCATTCCAAACTCTTTTCTTCCCCCTTTTTTTTCTTTTTCTACTTCTTTGTCATTCCAAACTCTTGTCACGCCTCAAAGGGATACACCCAGTAGCGCACGAGTGAGTTTGTTTTTGTTTTTGGAAAGGGGTGCAAGCACGTACAAAGGTAGCTATGCAGTAGACAGGTGGGAGAGCTGATCATGGAAGACTAAGAAAGTAAGACATTGATAATACATAAATTAGGACTAGATTGCAAAATTACAATGGACTGTTTGGGTTAGAACTGTGACCTAAAATGACAGACTTGTGATGAATATTTATCATGCATATTATATTTATAGATGAGCTAATAGCCAAGGTACCGGGGATCAAGGCTGATCAAAATAGTACAAACTCCCCTAAAGCCCAAAAGAAAAGGAAAAGTTATACAGAAAGGAGAAAAATTGAAAAATTTAAACAAAAATGAAAAATTTTCAAAAAAATAAGAATAAAAGGGTAGATGACCTCAGCCCCACACCTTAATTGCACAATGTCCTCATTGGGAGCTGAGAGTCATTACCAACCATAAAACACTCAAAAATAAAGAAAACAAAATCACACACATGACACACAAAAGAAAAAAAAACACACACACACAAGAACACTAGACCTGCACATATATAAAAGCTAGAACACTCTCCCAAAAGCACTCACCAAATCAAAAACAAGACCACACTTATATACAAAACTAACCACCAAAAACAAAGATATACCAATCCTTCAACACCACCAATCACAGAACACAAACGTGCACAAAAATAAAAAAAATGATGATCATAGCCATCAATGGCTCAACAACATTCCAAATTTCATCTCAAGATGATCACCAACAAAAACATAATCCTAATATCCACAACTAAACAAAAAGAAAAAGAAAGAAAATAAAAAGAAGGGAGAAGACTTAGAACGAGTGTACCAGGTCGGGTACTGATTGTACCCAAACTATGCCACAGCGGCTTAAGGAGCATTAGCCACTCCTTGTCTCTCAAGATGCAGTCAATGCTCGTAGGAGCTTGTCGTGCACCTTTACATGCATCTTAAAATAATGTGAATAAGAGGACACTAGTAAAGATGGAGCAAACAAAGTCAGTGGCCCCTTAAAGTCATCAAATGCCTTAGAAAAATCGGAATAATAATCAATGAAATTGGGCCATCAATTTTTCTAGGCTTGTCCTCTATGTATGGTCAATAAATGTCCAAGGAGGGATTATACCCTTGAATGTCACATAGGGACTCATGGAATGCATGCAAGTGGGAGGGCGTGGCGGAGAGTAAGCGGGATGAAATGGGGGTCAAGTCAAGTGGCTCGGTGCAAATTGGGTCGAAATGGTCAATTCTAGGAACGGCACCAACCACCAAACTGTCATCACACAACTCCTTGAAAGGAGCCTCCTCAAGATGTGGCTCAACCAATGTAAGTCCTCCTGACTATGGAAGTAGAACATCCACTACAGAACTAGCATCACCCCGAGAAGTCTCGCCCATCTCTAACCCCGTGCACTGAGCTAAAGGAAGGCGAGAACCAAGTAAGATCGAGTCACTAACACTAGTTTCCATACGTGTGCCAGAAAAGGATGGAGCAACAAACGTTAATGGGGCCAAGGGAGGGTCAAACACTTCTCCTAGGTCGGTCAAAGGTGCATCATCAACAACATTAGAGTCTAGGGGAAGGGAAGATTCGCAATCATCATCGAGACAAGCCTCAAGTCTAAGGCAAGGTAGGCTAAGGTCGGTCTCATGCAATAAACTACACTCCCTAATGCTGCTAACAAAACGCTAACGTTGCTCATTCATTGTCCCTATCATGGCATTAAATCTAGCATAACATTTATCGAAAACACCACAATAAGGACAAGAATTCACATCATGATGAAAAGATTGGCAAAAAGAGCAGAACACATGAGGGTAAGAATAGCGATTATATGGGTCCCTAGCGTCATCAGATTGCCATTGATGCGAAATTAGAGATTCAAATAAATCCCACATGTCGTCAACAGGTAAGGAACAAAAACCACCATAACACATGGACTCAAGGATGGCTCGAGTCTTAGGTGTTATCCCCTTAAGTACAGCATCGCATGTTTCCCATTTTTCATACGTGAAATGCACGTATTGAGCATGATAATCATTCAACCGAGATAAATATTGCCAAAAAGGTTCATGCTTAAACTGAGGTAAATGGAAAATAGCCATCTTGAATTTTTTTTTTCTTAAAATTTTTGATTTTTTAATTTTTTGGGATTTCCTAAAGGCCTAGCCTCGAATGCTGAAGTAAACCCCAATATTGAAAAACGCCAACTCCCCAGCAATGGCGCAAAAAACTTGTTAGGGAAAAAACAAAGTTTGATATTTATAAACCCCAAGTGCAAGGTGTATCGTTGAGTACTTGGGGTGTCGTCCGTAGAGAGTTGTGTTTCCAACTACCAAGGCTAACTAAAGTGTATCGAGCTAGGCAAAATCAAATGAAAAGAAGGTAAACAAAACTACGCTAACAAACATCGAAGAAGTGACTTGGAGTTGTGGTTTCACCAATGGACAAGCCAACTAATCGAGACAAGTCCTAACCCACCCAAACTACATCACAAACTGGAGATGGTCAGTTTCACCATCGAAGACCACTCGAGCCCTCTCTCAAGGGTCATGAGCTAGTCTAATTAGCCTAACCACCTCTTTTCATAGGGTTAGCCCAATTAGACCACAAGATTAGAAACCCCTGGACCTAACTCGATTTGGATATTATATGGACATGTCCCGAACTCGGCTATTCCGTCTCCCACACTAGCTAATTGACTTTACCTCTCAGCAAAAGTCAATTGCCCAAAAATATGAATGAAAGCTCTTTTAGGCATTTCATCGAAAATTTAGCGGGCGCGAGCGAAAACTCTAAATTCTGGGCATAGATTGGGTATGGTTAGGCCAGATGCAAGACTAATTAGACATCAACACGCTAATCACAGTCCAAGCCAACACAACCTACCAACTAAACATCACAAACACATGAAAACCTAAACTAACAAACAAGAACATAAACTTGAACAAGAAAACAAAGAGAATGAATTAAATCAAATCTAAACAACCAAACAAACATGAATTAACAACGAAAAGTAAAAATTGAACTAAACAAAACAAATACAAGAATTAAACTAACAAAACATAAACAAGAACAACATATGAAATAAATATAGAAAAAGAGTGAAAACTTAGTCTTGAATTGATAGAAGCAACCTGAAATCAAAAGGTTGAATCCAAGATTGCAATCGTTAATCCTAAACTAATCCTCCTATTGAGGCTTTATTTACTAAAACCTAACCTAAACTATGCTAAAATTCGCCAGAGAGAAGCCTCAAGTGAACCCGCCCAGCGACCACGAGCAAAAACGCACGAAGGAGGGTTAAATAGAAAAACCGAGCGAACGACGACTAGGGGGAGAGACACGACCGTGCCAGGGTGGCACGGCCCTACCGTGCCACTTCTCTGGCACGGCGGCTCCGCCCCCTGTTTGTCCCTTTCTGTCAATTTTTGCTGTTTTTCTTCGCTTTCTCCCGTCATTGCTCCTTTTCGCGACGTTTGCTCGATTTGAAGTTTATTACTTACAAAGTAAATAAAACAAGTAAAAATCCTGAAGATTAAGTCATCATGCAACTTAAAAGTGGGTGAAACAGACACGTAAAATAGGACAATTTATCGCCTAACAAGTACCCCCACACCTATCTTTTGCTCGCCCTCAAGCAAAACAAAGTAAAAGCTAGCCTAAGAACCTTACTCACTCGCGTTGGAATCATGGTTGCATTTAGCATATGCAACAAGCCCTTTAAACCCCTTGGTTCCCCCAAGTGGACGAGTGAGGTCTCGTGAGGGTTTGCAGAAGGTACACCCACTAAATCTCAAAAAGGAAAATAAGGAAAAGAGAAACAAAAATCGAAAAATAAAAATGACAAAAGATAAAATATACATCGGGATAAACTGTACACAATTAGATCATTCAAAAACCTCCCAGTAACTCAAGTATCAGTCTTTACACAAGCATTATATGCATTTCAAGACACATCATCCTAAAGATTGGCATCCAGACATCAGCTTTTCACCACACAATGCGTGACAACATTGAATCTATCCTGGTGCCTGGTGTGCAAGTGTATCATCACCATAAGACTTTGGCTTACCAAAAATCAGACTCAATCTCACTTAACTGACACAAGCTACCTTATTGATTTGCTAACATGAAAAACAAGCTTCCCCAGTAGCAGTATTGCCTCAAAGGGTAGCACCATATAGCCTGTGCCTCAAAGGGGTACTTGTCATTCCAAACTTTTTTCTTCCCCCATTTTTTGTTCTTTTTCTTCTTCTTTGTCATTCCAAACTCTTGTCACGTCTCAAAGGAATACACCCAATAGCGCACGAGTTCCTTTGTTTTTGTTTTTGGAAAGGGGTGCAAGCAGATACAAAGGTAACTATGCAGTATACAAGTGGGAGAGCTGATTATGGAAGACTAAGAATGTAAGATAATGATAATACATAAATTGGGACTGGATTGCAAAATTACAATCGACTGTTGGGGTTAGAACTGACAGACTTGTGATGAATATCTATCATGCATAATATATTTATAGACGAGCTAATAACCAAGGTACCGGGGATCAACGATGATCAAAATAGTACAAAACTCCCCTAAAGCCCAAAAAAAGGAAAAATTATACAAAAAGGAGAAAAGTGGAAAAATTCACACAAAAATGAAAAATTTTCACAAAAATAAGATTAAAAGGTAGATGACCCCCCCCCCCCACACACCTAAATCGCACAATATCCTGATTGGGAGCTGAGAGTCATCACCAACCACAAAGCACACAAAAATAAAGAAAACAAAATCACACACAAGACACCAAAAAACAAACAAACAAACAAACACAAGAACACTAGACCTGCACACATATACAAGCTAGCACACGCTCCCAAAAACACTCACCAAATCAAAAACAACACCTCACTTATATACAAAACTAACCACCAAAAACAAAGATATACCAATCCATCAACACCTCCAATCACAGAACACAAATGTGCACAAAAATACAAAAATGGTGATCATTGCCATCAATGGCTCAACAACATCCCAAATTTCCCCACAAGATGATCACCAAAGAAAACACAATCCCAATGTCCACAACTAAACAAAACGAAAAAGAAAGAAAACAAAAAGAAGGGAGAAGACTTAGAACGAGTATACTAGGTCGGGTACTGATTGTACACAAACTATTGCACAGCGGCTTAAGGAGCATTAGCCACTCCTTGTATCTCAAGATGCAGTCAATGCTCGTAAGAGCTTGTCGTGCACCTTTGCATGCATCTCAAAATAATGTGAATAAGAGGACACCAGTAAAGATGGAGCAAATAAAGTCAGTGGCCTCTTAAACTCATCAAATGCCATAGAAAAATCTGAATAATAATAAATAAAATAGGGCCACTCAATTTTTCTAAGCATGTCCTCCATGAATGCACAACAAGTGTCCAAAGAGGGATTATACCCTCAAATGTCACCTAGGGACTCATCGAACGCATGCATGTGGGAGGGCGTGGTGGAGAGTAAGGGGGATGAAATGGGGGTCAAGTCAAGTGGATCGGTGCAAATGGGGTCAAAATGGTCAATTCCAGGTACGACACCAACCACCAAACTGTCATCACACAACTCCTTGAAAAGAGCCTCCTCAAGATGTGGCTCAACCAAAAGTAAGACCTCATGACCAAGAAAGCAGAACATCTGTTACAGAACTAGGATCACCCCGAGAAGTCTCGCCCATCTCTCACCCCGTGCACTGAGTTAAAGGAAGGGGAGAACCAAGTAAGATCGAATCACTAACACTAGTGTCCATACGTGTGCCAGAAAAGGATGGAGCAACAAATGTTAATGGGGCCAAGGAGGATCAAACACTTCTCCTAGGTCGGTTAAAGGTGCATCATCAACAACATTAGACTCGAGGGGAAGGGAAGCCTCACATTCATCATAGAGACAAGCCTCGAATCTAAGGCAAGGTAGACTAGGGTCGGTCTCAAGCAATAAACTACACTCCCTAATGCTGCTAACAAAACGCTCATGTTGCTCATTCGTTGTCCCTAACATGGCATCAAGTCTAGCATAACATTCATCGGAATCATCATAATAAGGACAAGAATTCACATCATGATCAAAAGATTGGCAAAAAGACCACAACACATGAGGGTAAGAATAGTGATGATATGCGTCCCTAGCGTGATCAGATTGCCATTGATGCCGAGCGAACACAAACCACCATAAAACATGGACTCAAGGATGGCCCGAGTCTTAGGTGTTATCCCCTCATGTACAGCATCGCATATTTCCCATTTTTTGTACGTGAAATGCACGTATTGAGCACGATAATCATTCAACCGAGACAAATATTGCCAAGAAGGTTCATGCTCAAATTGAGGTAAACGGAAAATAGCCATCTTGAAAAAAAATTTCAAATTTTTTAATTTTTCGGGGTTTCCTAAAGGCCTGGCCTGGAATGCTGAAGTGAAACCCAATATTGAAAAACGCCAAGTCCCCAGCAACGAAGCCAAAAACTTGTTAGGGAAAAAACAGAGTTTGATATTGATAAACCCCAAGCGCAAGGTGCATCGTTGAGTACTTGGAGTGTCGTCCGCAGAGAGTTATGTTTTCAACTACCAAGGCTAACTGAACAGTCTCGAGCTAGGTAAAATCAAAGGAAAAGAGGGTAAACTAAACTACGCTAACAAACATAGAAGAAGCGACTTGGAATTGTGGCTTCACCAATGGACGAGCCAACTAATCGAGACAAGTCCTAACCCACCCAAACTACATCACGAACTAGAGATGGTCAGTTGCACCATCGAAGACCACCCGAGCCCTCTCTCAAGGGTCATGAGCTAGTCCAATTAGCCTAACCACCTGTTTTCATGGGGTTAGCCCAATTAGACCACAAAATTAGTAAACCACGGACCTAACTCGATTCGGATACTATTTTCATGTCCCGAACTCGGCTATTCCCTCTCCCACACTAGGTAATTAACTTCACCTCTCAGCAGAGGTCAATCGCCCAAAAATATGAATGAAACCTCTTTCAGGCATTTCATTGAACACTTGGCGGGCGCGAGAGAAATCTCTAAGTTCTAGGCATAAATTGGGTATGGTTAGGCCACATACAAGACTAATTAGCCATCAAGAGGCTAATCACAACCCAAGCCAACACAATCTGCCAACTAAACATCACAAACACAAGAAAACCTAAACTAATAAACAAGATCATAAACTTGAACAAGAAAACAAAGAGAATGAAATAAATCAAATCTAAACAACTAAACAAACATGAATTAACAACGAAAACTAAAGATTGAACTAAACAAAACAAATACAAGAATTAAACTAACAAAACATGAACAAGAACAACATATGAAATAAACAGAGAAACAGAGAGAAAACTTAGTCTTGAATTGATAGAAGCAACTTGAAATCAAAAGGTTGAATCCAAGATTACAATCTTCAATCCTAAACTAATCCTCCTATTAAGGTTTATTTACTAAAACCCAACGTAAACTACCCTAAAAATCGCCAAAGGGAAGCCTCAAGCGAACCCCCTAGGCTACCCCGAGCAAAAACGCGCGAATGAGGGTTAAATAAAAAAGCGATCGAACGGGGAACAGGGGGAGAGACACGACCGTGCCACTTCTCTGGCACGGTGGCTCGACCGCCCTGGTCGTCCCTTTTTGCCGGTTTTTGCTGCTTTTCTTCGCTTTGTCCCGTCTTCGCTCCTTTTCATGACGTTTGCCCGATTTGAAGTTTATTACCTACAAAGTAAATAAAACATGTAAAAATCCTAAAGATTAAATCATTATACGAGCTAAAAGTGGGTGAAAGAGGCACATAAAATAGGACAATTTATCAGCTAACAAATACCCCCACACTTATCTTTTGCTCGTCCTCAAGCAAAACAAGATAAAAACTAACCGAAGAACCTAACTCACTTACGTAGGAATTACGGTTGCATTTAGCAAATGCAACAAGCCCTTTAAACCCCTTGGTTCCCCCAAGTGGGCGAGTGAGGTCTCGTGAGGATTTGCAGAAGATATGCCCAAAAAATCTTAAAAAGGAAAACAAAGAAAAGAGAAACAAAAATCGAAAAATGAAAATGACACAAGACAGAATATAAATCGGGGTAAACTATACACAATCGGATCAACCAAAACCCCCCTACTAACTCAAGTATCAGTCTTTACACAAGCATTATATGCATTTCAGGACACATCATCCCAAAGAATGGCATCTAGACATCAGCTTTTCACCCCACGACGCATGACAACATTGAATCCATCCTGGTGCCTGGTGTGCAAGTGTATCATCACCCTAAGACTTTGGCTTACCAAAAATGAGACTCAATCCCACTTAACTGACACAAGCTACCTAGATTTGCTAACATGGAAAACAAGCCACCGCTGTAGCAGTATTGCCTCAAAGGGAAGCACCCAGTAGCGCATGCCTCAAAGCGGTACTTGTCATTCCAAACTCTTTTGTTCCACCCTTTTTTTTTCCTTTTCTACTTCTTTGTCATTCCAAACTCTTGTCACGCCTCAAAGGGATACACCCAGTAGCGCACGAGTTTGTTTGTTTTTGTTTTTGGAAAGGGCTGCAAGCAGATACAAAGGTAACTATGCAATAGACAAGGGGGAGAGCTGATCATGGAAGACTAAGAATGTAAGATAATGATAATACATAAATTAGGACTGGATTGCAAAATTACAATGAACTGTTGGGGTTAGAACTGAGGCATAAAATAACATACTTGCAAAGAATATTCATCATGGATATTATATTTATAGACGAGCTAATACCGAAGGTACCGGGGATCAAGGCTAATCAAAATAGTACAAAACTCCCCTAAAGCCCAAAAAATGGAAAAATTATACAAAAAGGATAAAAATTGAAAAATTTACACAAAAATGAAAAATTTACACAAAAATAAGAATAAAAGGGTAGATAACCCCACCCCCACACCTAAATCGCACAATGTCCTCATTGGGAGCTGAGAGTCAACACCAACCACAAAACACACAAAAATAAAGAAAACAAAATCACACACAAGACACAAAAAAAAAGACACACACACACACACACACAAGAACACTAAACCTGCACACATATGCAAGCTAGTACACTCTCTCAAAAGCACTCACCAGATTAAAAACAAGACCACACTTATATACAAAACTAACCACCAAAAACAAAGATATACCAATCCATTAACACCACCAATCACAGAACAGAAATGTGCACAAAAATACAAAAATGGTGATCATTGCCATCAATGGCTCAACAACATCCCGAATTTCACCTCAAGGTAGTCACCAACAAAAACACAATCCTATTATCCACAACTAAACAAAAAGTAAAAGAAACAAAAGAAAATAAAAAGAAGGGAGATGAGTTAGAATGAGTATACTAGGTCGGGTACTGATTGTACCCAAACATTGGCGCAGCGGCTTAAAGAGCATCAACCACTCTTTGTCTCTCAAGATGCAGTCAACGCTCGTAGGAGCTTGTCGTGCACCTTTGCATGCATCTCAAAATAATGTGAATAAGAGGACACTAGTAAAGATGGAGCAAACAAAGTTAATGGCCTTTTAAACTTATCAAATGCCATAGAAAAATCGGAATAATAATCAATGAAATTGGGCCACTCAATTTTTCTAGGCATGTCCTCCATGAATGCACAATAAGTGTCCAAGGAGGGATTATACCCTCGAATATCACTTAGGGACTCATGGAATGCATGCAAGTGGGAGGGCGTGGTGGAGACTAAGGGGGATGAAGTGGGGTCAAGTCAAGTGGCTCGGTGCAAATTAGGTCGAAATGGTCAACTCTAGGTACGGCACCAACCACCAAAGTGTCGTCACACAACTCCTTGAAAGGAGCCTCCTCAAGATGTGGCTCGACCAGTGTAAGTCCTCCTGACCAAGAAAGTAGAACATCGGCTACAGAACTAGCATCACCCCGAGAAGTCTTGCCCATCTCTAACCCCGTGCACTAAGCTAAAGGAAGGAGGGAACCAAGTAAGATCGAATCACTAAGACCAGTGTCCATAGGTGTGCCAGAAAAGGATGGAGCAACAAACATTAATGGGGCCAAGGGAGGGTCAAACACTTCTCCTAGGTCGGTCAAAGGTGCATCATCAACAATACTAGACTCTAGGGGAAGGGAAGACTCACAATCATCATAGAGACAAGCCTCGAGTCTAAGGCAAGGTAGACTAGGGTCAGTCTTATGCGATAGACTACACTCCCTAATGCTGCTACCAAAACGCTCATGTTGCTCATTCATTGTCCCTATCATGGCATCAAGTCTAGCATAGCATTTATCGAAAACGCCACAATAAGGACAACAATTCACATCATGATCAAAAGATTGGCAAAAAGAGCACAACACATGAGCTTAAGAATAGCGATGATATGGGTCCCTATCGTCATCAGATTGCCATTGATGCCAAGCTAGAGACTTAAACAAATCCCACACGTCGACAACACGTAAGGAACTAAAACCACCATAACACATGGACTCAAGGATGGCTCGAGTCTTAGGTGTTATCCCCTCAAGTACAGCATCGCATATTTCCCATTTTTAATACATGAAATGTACGTATTCAGCACAATAATCATTCAACCGAGATAAATATTGCCAAAAAGGTTAATGCTCAAACTGAGGTAAATGCAAAATAGCCATCTTTAATTTTTTTTTTTTTTAATTTTTGATTTTTAAATTTTTCAGGGTTTCCTAAAGGCCTGGCCTCGAATGCTGAAGTGAACCCCAATATTGGAAAACGCCAAGTCCCCGGCAACGAAGCCGAAAACTTGTTAGGGAAAAAACAGAGTTTGATATTGATAAACCCCAAGCGCAAGGTGCATTGTTGAGTACTTGGAGTGTCGTCCGCAGAGAGTTATGTTTTCAACTACCAAGGCTAACTGAACAGTCTCGAGCTAGGTAAAATCAAAGGAAAAGAGGGTAAACTAAACTACGCTAACAAACATAGAAGAAGCAACTTGGAATTGTGGCTTCACCAATGGACGAGCCAACTAATCGAGACAAGTCCTAACCCACCCAAACTACATCACGAACTAGAGATGGTCAGTTGCACCATCGAAGACCACCCGAGCCCTCTCTCAAGGGTCATGAGCTAGTCTAATTAGCCTAACCACCTGTTTTCATGGGGTTAGCCCAATTAGACCACAAAATTAGTAAACCACGGACCTAACTCGATTCGGATACTATTTTCATGTCCCGAACTCGGCTATTCCCTCTCCCACACTAGGTAATTAACTTCACCTCTCAGCAGAGGTCAATCGCCCAAAAATATGAATGAAACCTCTTTCAGGCATTTCATTGAACACTTGGCGGGCGCGAGAGAAATCTCTAAGTTCTAGGCATAAATTGGGTATGGTTAGGCCACATACAAGACTAATTAGCCATAAAGAGGCTAATCACAATCCAAGCCAACACAATCTACCAACTAAACATCACAAACACAAGAAAACCTAAACTAATAAACAAGATCATAAACTTGAACAAGAAAACAAAGAGAATGAAATAAATCAAATCTAAACAACTAAACAAACATGAATTAACAACGAAAACTAAAGATTGAACTAAACAAAACAAATACAAGAATTAAACTAACAAAACATGAACAAGAACAACATATGAAATAAACAGAGAAACAGAGAGAAAACTTAGTCTTGAATTGATAGAAGCAACTTGAAATCAAAAGGTTGAATCCAAGATTACAATCTTCAATCCTAAACTAATCCTCCTATTAAGGTTTTATTTACTAAAACCCAACGTAAACTACCCTAAAAATCGCCAAAGGGAAGCCTCAAGCGAACCCCCCCAGCGACCCCGAGCAAAAACGCACAAAGGAGGGTTAAATAGAAAAACCGCACGAACGGCGATCAGGGGGAGAGACACGACCCTGCTAGGGTGGCACGACCCCACTGTGCCACTTCTTTAGCACAGTGGCTCCACCCCCTGTTCGTCCCTTTCTGCCGGTTTTTGTTGTTTTTCTTCGCTTTGCCCTGTCTTCGCTCCTTTTCGTGACATTTGCTCGATTTGAAGTTTATTACCTACAAAGTAAATAAAACAACTAAAAATCCTGAAGATTAAGTCATCATACGAGCTAAAAGTGGGTGAAAAAGGCACGTAAAATAGGACAATTTATCGCCTAACAAATACCCACACACCTATCTTTTGCTCGTCCTCGAGCAAAACAAAATAAAAACTAACCTAAGAACCTAACTCACTTGCGTTGGAATCACGGTTGCATTTAGCATATGCAACAAGCCCTTTAAACCGCTTGGTTCCCCCAAGTGGACGAGTGAGGTCTCGTGAGGGTTTGCAGAAGATATACCCACAAAATCTCAAAAAGGAAATTAAGGAAAAGCGAAACAAAAATCGAAAAATAAAAATGACAAAAGACAAAATATATATCGGGATAAACTATACACAATCGGATCAACCAAAAACCCCTTGTGACTCTAGTATCAGTCTTCACACAAGCATTATACGCATTATAGGACACATCATCCCAAAGAATGGCATCCAGACATCAGCTTTTCACCACACGACGCATGACAACATTGAATCCATCCTGGTGCCGGGTGTGCAAGTGTATCATCACCCTAAGACTTTAGCTTACCAAAAATCAGACTCAATCCCACTTAACTGACACAAGCTACCTTATTGATTTGCTAATATGGAAAACAAGGTTCCCCAGTAGTCGTATTGCCTCACAGGGTAGCACCATGTAGCGTATGCCTCAAAGGGGTACTTGTCATTCCAAACTCTTTTCTTCCCCCCTTTTTTTCATTTTCTTCTTCTTTGTCATTCCAAACTCTTGTCACACCTAAAAGGAATACACCCAGTAGCGCACGAATTTGTTTGTTTTTGTTTTTGGAAAGGGGTGCAAGCAGATACAGAGGTAACTATGTGGTAGACAAGTGGGAGAGCTGATCATAGAGGACTAAGAATGTAAGATAATGACAATACATAAATTGAAAATGGATTACAAAATTACAATAGACTGTTGGGGTTAGAACTGATGCCTAAAATGACATACTTGTGATGAATATCTATCATGCATATTATATTTATAGACGAGCTAATAGCCAAGGTACCGGGGATCAAGGATTATCAAAATAGTACAAAACTCCCCTAAAGCCCAAAAAAAAGGAAAAATTATACAAAAAGGAGAAAATTTGAAAAATTTAGACAAAAATAAAAATTTTTCACAAAAATAAGAATAAAAGTGCAGATGACCCCACCTCCACACCTAAATCACACAATGTCCTCATTTGGAGCTGAGAGTCATCACCAACAACAAAACACACAAAAATAAAGAAAACAAAATCACACACAAGACAGGAAAAAAAAAACAAACAAACACACACAAGAACACTAGACCCACACACATATACAAGCTAGCACACTCTCCTAAAAACACTCGCCAAATCAAAAACAAGACCACACTTATATACAAAACTAATGTCCTCAACACCAATCCATCACCACCACAAATCACAGAACACAAATGTGCACAAAAATACAAAAAAGGTGATCATTGCCATCAATGGCTCAACAACATCCCAAATTTCACCTCAAGATGATCACAAAAAAAAAACACAATCCTAATGTCCAACTCTAAACAAAAATAAAAAGAAGGGAGAAAACTTAGAACGAGTACACCAGGTCAGGTACTGATTGTATCCAAACTATGCCACAGCGGCTTAAGGAGCATTAGCCACTCCTTGTCTCTCAAGATGCAGTCAATGCTCGTAGGCGCTTGTCGTGCCCCTTTGCACGCATCTCAAAATAATGTGAATAAGAGGACACTAGTAAAGATGGAGCAAACAAAGTCAGTGGCCTCTTAAACTCATCAAATGCCATAGAAAAATCAAAATAATAATCAATAAAATTGGGCTACTCAATTTTTCTAGGCATGTCCTCCATGAATGCACAATAACTGTCCAAGGAGGGATTATACCCTCAAATGTCACCTAGGGACCAATGGAATGCATGCAAGTGGGAGGGCGTGGTGGAGAGTAAGGGGGATGAAATGGGGGTCAAGTCAAGTGGCTCGGTGCAAATTGGGTCGAAATGGTCAATTCTAGGTACGACACCAAACACCAAACTGTCATCAAACAACCCCTCGAAAAAAGCCTCTTGAAGATGTGGCTCAACCAATGTAAGTCCTCCTGACTATGGAAGTAGAACATCCACTACAGAACTAGCATCACCCCGAGAAGTCTCGCCCATCTCTAACCCCGTGCACTGAGCTAAAGGAAGGCGAGAACCAAGTAAGATCGAGTCACTAACACTAGTTTCCATACGTGTGCCAGAAAAGGATGGAGCAACAAACGTTAATGGGGCCAAGGGAGGGTCAAACACTTCTCCTAGGTCGGTCAAAGGTGCATCATCAACAACATTAGAGTCTAGGGGAAGGGAAGACTCGCAATCATCATAGAGACAAGCCTCAAGTCTAAGGCAATGTAGGCTAAGGTCGGTCTCATGCAATAAACTACACTCCCTAATGCTGCTAACAAAACGCTCAGGTTGCTCATTCATTGTCCCTATCATGGCATCAAGTCTAGCATAACATTCATTGGACATATCATAATAAGGACAAGAATTCACATCATGATCAAAAGATTTGCAAAAAGAGCACAACACATGAGTGTAAGAATAGTGATGATATGGGTCCCTAGCGTCATCAGATTGCCATTGATGCCAAGCTAGAGACTCAAAAAAATCCCACATGTCGTCAACATTTAAGGAACACAAACCACCATAACAGATGAACTCAAGGATGGCTCGAGTCTCAGGTGCTACCCCCTCAAGCACAGCATCGCATATATATTTTCATACGTGAAATGCACGTATTGAGCACGATAATCATTCAACCGAGACAAATATTGCCAAAAAGGTTCATGCTCAAATTGAGGTAAATGGAAAATAGCCATCTTGAATTTATTTTTTTTTTGGATTTTTTAATTTTTTGCGATTTCCTGAAGGCCTAGCCTTGAATGCTAAAGTAAACCCCAATATTGAAAAACGCCAACTTCCCGGCAACGGCGCCAAAAACTTGTTAGGGAAAAAACAGAGTTTTAATATTTATAAACCGCAAGTGCAAGGTGTATCGTTGAGTACTTGGGGTGTCGTCCACAAAGAGTTGTGTTTCCAACTACCAGGGCTAACTAAAGCCTCTGGAGCCAGGCAAAATCAAAGGAAAAGAGGGTAAACTAAACTACGCTAACAAACATAGAAGAAGCGACTTGGAGTTGTGGTTTCACCAATGGACTAGCCAACTAATTGAGACAAGTCCTAACCTACCCAAACTACATCACGAACTAGAGATGGTCAATTGCACCACTGAAGACCACCCAAGCCCTCTCCGAAGGGTCATGAGCTAGTCTAATTAGCCTAAACACCTGTTTTCATGGGGTTAGCTTAAGTAGAGCACAAGATTAGCAACCCCCGAACCTAACTCGATTCGGATACTATTTTCATGTCTCGAACTCGGCTATTCCATCTCCCACACTAGCTAATTGACTTCACTTCTCAGCATAAGTCAATCGCCCAAAAAGATGAATGAAGGCTCTTTCAGGCATTTCATCAAAAATTTTGTGGGCGCAAGAGAAAAGTCTAAGTTCTAGGCATAGATTGGGTATGGTTAGGCTAGATACAAGACTAATTAGCCATCAAGAGGCTAATCACAATCCAAGCCAACACAATCTACGAGCTAAACATCACAAACAAATCAAAACATAAACTAACAAACAAGAACATAAACTTGAAGAAGAAAACAAAGAGAATGAAATAAATCAAATCTAAACAACTAAACAAACATTAATTAACAACGAAAACTAATGATTGAACTAAACAAAATAAACACAAGAATTAAACTAACAAAACATAAACAAGAAGAACATATGAAATAAATAGAGAAAGAGAGAGAAAACTTAGTCTTGAATTGATAGAAGCAACTTGAAATCAAAAGGTTGAATCCAAGATTACAATCTTCAATCCTAAACTAATCCTCCTATTGAGGTTTTGTTTACTCAAACCTAACCTATACTACCCTAAAAATCGCCAGAGAGAAGCCTCAAGCAAACCCCCCCAGCGACCTCAAGCAAAAACGTACGAAAGAGGGTTAAATAGAAAAACCGAGCGAACGACGAACACAGGGAGAGACACGACCGCGCCAGGGTGGCGCGGCCCTACCGTGCCACTTCTCTGGCACGATGGCTCGGCCCCCCTGGTCGTCCCTTTCTGCCGGTTTTTGTTCTTTTTCTGCGCTTTGTCCCATCTTCGCTCCTTTTCGCGACGTTTGCTTGATTTGAAGTTTATTACCTACAAAGCAAATAAAACAAGTAAAAATCTTGAAGATTAAGTCATCATACGAGCTAAAAGTGCGTGAAAGAGGCTCGTAAAATAGGACAATTTATCGCCTAACAAATACCCCCACACCTATCTTTTGCTCGTCCTCGAGCAAAACAAAATAAAAACTAACCTAAGAACCTAACACACTTGCATTTGAATCACGGTTGCATTTAGCATATGCAACAAGCCTTGAAACCCTTCGGTTCTCTCAAGTGGACGAGTGAGGTCACGTGAGGGTTGGCAGAAGATATACCCACAAAATCTCAAAATGGAAAATAAGGAAAAGAGAAACAAAAATCGAAAAATAAAAATGACAAAAGACAAAATATACATCGGGGTAAACTGTACACAAACGGATCAACCAAAAACCCCCTAGTAACTCAAGCATCAGTTTTTACACAAGCGTTATATGCGTTTCAGGACACATCATCCCAAAGAATGGCATTTAGACATAAGCTTTTCACCCCACGACACATGACAACATTGAATCCATCCTGGTGCCTGGAGTGCAAGTGTATCATCACCCTAAGACTTTGGCTTACCAAAAATCAAACTCAATCCCACTTAACTGACACAAGCTACCTTATTGATTTGCTAACACGGAAAACAAGCTTCCCTAGTAGCAGTATTGCCTCAAAGGGTAGCACCATGTAGCGTATGCCTCAAAGGAGTACTTGTCATTCCAAACTCTTTTCTTCCCCCCTTTTTTTTCTTTTTCTTCTTCTTTGTCATTCCAAACTCTTGTCACGCCTCAAAGGGATACACCTAGTAGTGCACGAGTTTGTTTGTTTTTGTTTTCGGAAAGGGGTGCAAGCAGATACAAAGGTAACTATGCAGTGGACAAGTGGGAAAGTTGATCATGGAAGACTAAGAATGTAAGATAATGATAGTGCATAAATTAGGACTCGATTGCAAAATTACAGTGGACTGTTGGCGTTAGAATTGAGGCCTAAAATGACAGACTTGTGATTAATATCTATTATGCATATTATATTTATAGACGAGTTAATAGCCAAGGTACCAGGGTCAAGGCTGATCAAAATAGTACAAAACTCCCCGAAAGCCAAAAAAAAGGGAAAAATTATAAAAAAAGGAGAAAAATTGAAAAATTTACACAAAAATGAAAAATTTTCGCAAAAATAAAAATAAAAGGGTAGATGACCCCACCCCCACGCCTAAATCACACAATGTCCTCATTGGAAGCTGAGAGTCATCCCCAACCACAAAACACACAAAAATAGAGAAAACAAATTCACACACAAGACATACCAAAAAAAAAAAAAAACAAACACACATAAGAACACTAACCCTGCACACATATACAAGCTAGCACATTCTCCCAAAAACAGTAACAAATTCAAAAACAAGACCACACTTATATAAAAAAGTAACCACCAAAAACGAAGATATACCAATCCATCAACACCACCAATCATAGAACACAAATGTGCACAAAAATACAAAACTGGCGATCATTACGATCAATGGCTCAACAACATCCCAAATTTAACCTCAAGATGATCACCAACAAAAACACAATCCTAATATCCACAACTAAACAAAAAGAAAAAGAAAGAAAATAAAAAGAAGGGAGAAGACTTACAACGAGTATACCAGGTCGGGTACTTATTGTACCCAAACTATGCCACAACGGCTTAAAGAGCATTAGCCACACCTTGTCTCTCAAGATGCAGTCAACGCTCGTAGGAGCTTGTCGTGCACCTTTGCATGCTTCTCAAAATAATGTGAATAAGAGGACACTAGTAAAGATGGAGCAAACAAAGTCAGTGACCTCTTAAACTCATCAAATGCCATAGAAAAATCGGAATAATAATCAATAAAAATGGGCCATTCAATTTTTCTAGGCATGTCCTATACGTATGCACAATAAGAGCCCAAGGAGCGATTATACCCTTGAATGTCGCCTATGGACTCATGGAATGCATGCAAGGGGAAGGGCGTGGTGGAGAGTAAAGGGGATGAAATGGGGGTCAAGTCAAGTGGCTCGGTGCAAATTGGGTCCAAATGGTCAACTCTAGGTACGACACCAACCACCAAACTGTCATCACATAACTCCTCAAAAGAAGCCTCCTCAAGATGTGGCTCGACCAGTGTAAGTCCTCCTGACCAAGAAAGTAGAACATCCGCTACAGAACTAGCATCACCCCGAGAAGTCTTGCCCATCTCTAACCCCGTGCATTGAGCTAAAGGACGGGGAGAACCAGGTAAGATCGAGTCACTAACACTAGTGTCCATACGTGTGCCAAAAAAGGATGGAGCAACAAACGTTAATGGGGCTAAGGAAGGGTCAAACACTCCTCCTATGTCGGTCAAAGGTGCATCATCAACAACATTAGACTCTACGGGAAGGGAAGACTCACAATCATCATAGAGAAAAGCCTCGAGTCTAAGGCAGGGTAGGCTAGGGTTGATCTCATGCAATAAACTACACTCCCTAATGCTGCTAACAAAACGCTCATGTTGCTCATTCATTGATGGCATCAAGTCTAGCATAACATTCATCTGAAACATCATAATAAGGACAAGAATTTACATCATGATCCAAAGATTGGTAAAAAGAGCACAACACATGAGGGTAAGAATAGTGATGATATGGGTCCCTAGCGTCATCAGATTGTAATTGATGCTAAGATAGAGACTCAAACAAATCCCACATGTCGTTAACATCTAAGGAACACAAACCACCATAACACATGGACTCAAGGATGGCCCGAGTCTCAGGTGCTATCCCCTCAAGCACAGCATCGCATATTTCCCATTTTTCATACGTGAAATGCACGTATTGAGCATGCTAATGATTCAACCGAGACAAATATTGCCAAAAAGGTTCATGCTCAAATTGAGGTAAATGGAAAATAGCCATCTTGAATTTTTTTTTTTGGATTTTTTAATTTTTTGGGATTTCCTAAAGGCCTAGCTTCGAATGCTGAAGTAAACCCCAATATTAAAAAAGCCAACTCGCTGGCAACGGTGCCTAAAACTTGTTAGGAAAAAAACAGAGTTTGATATTTATAAACCCCAAGCACAAGGTGTATCGTTGAGTACTTGGGGTGTCGTCCGCAGAGAGTTGTGTTTCCAATTACCAGGGCTAACTAAAGCATCTTGAGCTAGGCAAAATCAAAGGAAAAGAGGGTAAACTAAACTACGCTAACAAACATAGAAGAAGTGACTTGGAGTTGAGGTTTCACCAATGGACGAGCCAACTAATCGAGACAAGTCCTAACCCACCCAAACTACATCACGAACTAGAGATGGTCAGTTGCACCATCGAAAACCACCCAAGTCCTCTCTCAAGGGTCATGAGTTAGTCCAATTAGCCTAACCACCTGTTTTCATGGGGTTAGCCCAATTAGACCACAAGATTAGCAACCCCCGAACCTAACTCGATTCGGATACTATTTTCATGTCCCGAACTCGACTATTCCCTTTCCCACACTGGCTAATTGACTTCACCTCTCAAAATAAGTTAATCGCCCAAAAATATGAATGAAAGCTCTTTCAGGCATTTCATCGAACATTTGGCGGGCGCGAGAGAAAACTCAAAGTTCTAGGCATAGATTGGGTATGGTTACGCCAGATACAAGGCTAATTAGCCATCAAGAGGCTAATCACAATCCAAGCCAACACAACTTACCAACAAAACATCACAAACACATGAAAACCTAAACTAACAAATAAGAACATAAACTTGAACAAGAAAACAAAGAGAATGAAATAAATCAAATCTAAACAACTCAACAAACATGAATTAACAACGAAAACTAAAGATTCAACTGAACAAAACAAATACAAGAATTAAACTAACAAAACA
This sequence comes from Selenicereus undatus, assembly GCA_017589665.1. Lineage (NCBI taxonomy): Eukaryota > Viridiplantae > Streptophyta > Magnoliopsida > Caryophyllales > Cactaceae > Selenicereus > Selenicereus undatus. The sequence continues at coordinate 38,672,384 of JACYFF010019584.1, forward strand.
AAAACAAGAACGACATATGAAATAAATAGAGAAAGAGAGAGAAAACTTAGTCTTGAATTGATAAAAGCAACTTGAAATCAAAAGGTTGAATCCAAGATTACAATCTTCAATCCTAAACCACCCTAAAAATCGCTAGAGAGAAGCCTCAAGTGAACCCCCCCAGCGACCTCGAGCAAAAATGCAAGAAGGACGGTTAAATAGGAAAACCGAGCGAATGGCGAACAGGGGAGAGACACGATCGTGCCAGGGTGGCATGGCCCCACCGTGCCACTTGTCTGGCACGGTGGCTCAGCCACCCTGTCGTCCATTTCTGCTGGTTTTTGCTGTTTTTCTTTACTTTTTCTCGTCTTCGCTCCTTTTGTTGACGTTTGCTCGATTTAAAGTTTATTTACTACAAAAGTAAATAAAACAAATAAAAAGCCTAAAGATTTAGTTATTATACGGGTTAAAAGTGGGTGAAAGTGGCAAGTAAAATAGTACAATTTATCGCCTAACAAATACCCCCACGCCAATATTTTGCTCGTCCTCGAGCAAAACAAAATAAAAACTAAGCTAAGAACCTAACGCACTTTTGTAGGAATCACGGTTGCATTTAGCATATGCAACAAGCCCTTTAAACCCCTTGGTTCCCCTAAGTGGACGAGTAAGGTCTCGTGAGGGTTTGCAGAAGATATACCCACAAAATGTCAAAAAGGGAAACAAAGAAAAGAGAAACAAAAATCAAAAAATAAAAATGGCAAAAGACAAAATATACATCGAGGTAAACTGTACACAATCGGAACAACCAAAAACCCCCTAGTAACTAAAGTATCAGTCTTTACCCAAGCATTATATGATTTTTAGGACACATCATCACAAAGAATGGCATCCAGACATCAGCTTTTCAACCTAGGACGCATGACAACATTGAATCCACCCTGGTGCCTGGTGTGCAACTGTATCATCACCCTAAGACTTTGGCTTACCAAAAATCAGACTCAATCCCACTTAACTGACACAAGCTACCTTATTGATTTGCTAACATGGCAAACAAGCTTCCCCAGTAGCAGTATTGCCTCAAAAGGTAGCACCCAGTAGCGCATGCCTCAAAGGGGATACTTGTCATTCCAAACACTTTTCTTGCCCCCCCCCCCCCCTTTTTTTTTCTTTTTCTTCTTCTTTGTGATTCCAAACTCTTGCCACGCCACAAAGGGATACACCCAATAGCGCACGAGTTTGTTTGTTTTTGTTTTTAGAAAGGGGTGCAAGCAGATACAAAGGTAACTATGCAGCAGACAAATGAGAGAGTTGATCATGGAAGACTAAGAATGTAAGATAATGATAATATATAAATTATGACTGGATTGCAAAATTACAATAGACTGTTGGGGTTAGAACTGAGGCCTAAAATGACAGACTTGTGATGAATATCTATCATGCATATTATATTTATAGACGAGCTAATAGCCAAGGTACCGGGGATCAAGCCTGATCAAAATAGTACAAAACTTCCCTAAAGCCTAAAAAAAAGGAAAAATTAAACAAAAAGGAGAAAAATTGAAAAATTTACACAAAAATGAAAATTTTTCACAAAAATAAGAATAAAAGGGTAGATGACCCCACCCCCACACCTAAATCGCACAATGTCCTCATTGGGAGTTGAGAGTCATCACCAACGACAAAACACACAAAAATGAAGAAAACAAAATCACACAAAAGACACACAAAACAAAACAAGCATACACAAGAACACTGAACTTGCACACATATACAAGCTAGCACACTCTCCCAAAGACACTCACCAAATCAAAAACAAGACCACACTTATATACAAAACTAACCACCAAAAACAAAGATATACAAATCCATCAACACCACCAACACAAAACACAAATGTGCACAAAAATACAAAAATGGTGATCATAGACATCAATGGCTCAACAGCATCCCAAATTTCACCTCAAGGTAATCACCAACAAAAACACAATCCTAATATCCACAACTAAACAAAAAAGTAAAAGAAAAAAAGAAAATAAAAAGAAGGGAGATGAGTTAGAATGAGTATACTAGGTCGGGTACTGATTGTACCAAAACTATGCCATAGCGGCTTAAGGAGCATCAGCCACTCTTTGTCTCTCAAGATGCAGTCAACGCTCATAGGAGCTTGTCGTGCACCTTTGCATGCATCTCAAAATAATGTGAATAAGATGACACTAGTAAAGATGGAGCAAAAAAAGTCAGTGGCCTCTTAAACTCATCAAATGCCATAGAAAAATCGGAATAGTAATCAATGAAATTTGGCCATTCAGTTTTTCTAGGCATGTCCTCTAGGTATGCACAATAAGGTTCCAAAGAGGGATTATAGCCTCGAATGTCACCTAGGGACTCCTAGAATGCATGCAAGTGGGAGGGCGTGGTGGAGAATAAGGGGGATGAAATGGGGGTCAAGTCAAGTGGCTCGGTGCAAATTAAGTCTTAATGGTGAATTCTAAGTGTGGCACCAACGACCAAACTGTCATCACACAACTCCTCGAAAGGAGCCTCCTCAAGATATGGCAGAACCAATGTAAGTCGTCCTGAAACTGAAAGCAAAACATCCGCTATAGAACTAGCATCACCCCGAGAAGTCTCGCCCATCTCTAACCCTATGCACTGAGCTAAAGGAAGGGGAGAAGCAAGTAAGATCGACTCATTAACAGTAGTGTCCATAGGTGTGCCAGAAAAGAATGGAGCAACAAACGTCAATGGGGTCAAGGGAGGGTCAAACACTTCTCCTAGGTCGGTCAAAGGTGCATCGTCAACAACATTAGGCTCTAGGGGAAGGGAAGACTCACAATCATCATAGAGACAAACCTCGAGTCGAAGGCAAGGTATACTAGGGTCGGTCTCATGCAATAAACTACACTCCCTAATGCTGCTAACAAAACGCTCATGTTGCTCATTCATTGTCCCTATCATGGCATCAAGTCTAGCATAACATTCATCGGAAACATCATAATAAGGACAAGAATTCACATCATGATCAAAAGATTAGCAAAAGGAGCATAACACATAAGGGTAAGAATAGTGATGATATGGGTCCCTAGCGTCATCAGATTGCCATTAATGCCAAGCTAGAACCTCAAACAAATCCCACATGTCGCCAACATCAAAGGAACACAAACCACCATGACACATGGACTCAAGGATGCCTCGAGTCTCGGGTGTTATCCCCTCAAGTACAGCATCGCATATTTCCCATTCTTCACACGTGAAATGTACGTATTGAGCACGATAATCATTCAACCGAGACAAATATTGCAAAAAACGTTCATGCTCAAACTGAGGTAAATGGAAAATGGCCATCTTGAAATTTTTTTTGAATTTTTGAATTTTTTTTTATTTTCTAAAGGCCTAGCCTCGAATGCTGAAGTAAACCCCAATATTGAAAAACACCAACTCCCCGGCAACGGCGCCAAAAACTTGTTTTGGAAAAAACAGAGTTTTAATATTTATAAACCCTAAGTGCAAGGTGTATCGTTGAGTACTTGAGGTGTCGTCCACAGAGAGTTGTGTTTCCAACTACCAGGGCTAACTAAAGCGTCTTAAGCTAGGCAAAATCAAAGGAAAAGAGGGTAAACTAAACTACACTAACAAACATAGAAGAAGCGACTTAGAGTTGTGGTTTCACCAATTGATGAGCTGACTAATCGTGACTAGTCCTAACCTACCCAAACTACATCACGAACTAGAGATGGTCGGTTGCACCATTGAAGACAACCCAAGCCCTCTCTCAAGGGTCATGAGCTAGTCTAATTAGCCGAACCACCTATTTTCATCGGGTTAGCCCAATTAGACCATAAAATTAGCAGCCCCCGGACCTAAATCGATTCAAATACTATTTTTATGTCCCGAACGCGGCTATTCCCTCTCCCACACTAGCTAGTTGACCTCACCTCTCCGCATAAGTCAATCACCCAAAAAAATGAATGAAAACTCTTTCGAGCATTTCATCAAACACTTGGCGGGCGCGAAAGAAAAGTCTAAGTTCTAGGCATAGCTTGGTTATGGTTAGGCCACATACAAGACTAATTCGCCATCAAGAGGCGAATCACAATCGAAGCCAACACAATCTACCAACTAAACATCACAAGCACAGGAAAACCTAAACTAACAAACAAGAACGTAAACTTGAACAAGAAAACAAAGAGAATGAAATAAATTAAATCTAAACAACTAAACAAACATGAATTAACAACGAAAACTAAAGATTGAACTAAACAAAACAAATACAAGACTTAAACTAACAAAACCTAAACAAGAACAACATATGAACTAAATAGAGAAAGATAGAGAAAACTTTGTCTTGAATTGATAGAAGCAACTTGAAATCCAAAGGTTGAATCAAAGATTACAATCTTCAATCCTAAACTAATCGTCCTATTGAGGTTTTATTTGCTAAAACCTAACCTAAACTACCCTAAAAATTGCCAGAGAGAAGCCTCAAGCGAACCCCCCCAGCGACCTCGAGCAAAAACGCACGAAGGAGGGTTAAATAGAAAAACCGAGCAAATGGCAAACAAGGGGAGAGACACGACCATGCCACTTCTCTGGCACGGTGGCTCGGCCCCCCTGTCTTCCCTTTCTGCCGGTTTTTGCTGTTTTTCTTCGCTTTGTCCCGTCGTCGCTCTTTTTCACGACGTTTGCTCCATTTGAAGTTTATTACCTATAAAAGTAAATAAAATAAGTAAAAATCCTAAAGATTAAGTTATTATACGAGCTAAAAGTGGGTGAAAGAGGGACGTAAAATAGGACAATTTATCACCTAACAAATACCCCCACACCTATATTTTGCTCGTCCTCGAGCAAAACAAAATAAAAACTAACCTGAGAACCTAACTCACTTTCGTATGAATCACGGTTGCATTTAGCATATGCAACAAGCCCTTTAAACCCTTTGGTTCCCCCAAGTGGACAAGGGAGGTCTCGTGAGGGTTTGCATAAGAGATACCCACAAAATCTCAAAAAGGAAAACAAAGAAAAGAGAAACAAAAATCGAAAAATAAAAATGACAAAACACAAAATATACATCGGGATAAACTGTACACAATTAGATCAATCAAAAACCTCCCAGTAACTCAAGTATCAGTCTTTACACAAGCATTATATGCATTTCAAGACACATCATGCTAAAGATTGGCATCCAGACATCAGCTTTTCACCACACAACGCGTGACAACATTGAATCAATCCTGGTGCCTGGTGTGTAAGTGTATCATCACCATAAGACTTTGGCTTACCAAAAATCAGACTCAATCCCACTTAACTGACACAAGCTACCTTATTGATTTGCTAACATGAAAAACAAGCTTCCCCAGTAGCAGTATTGCCTCAAAGGGTAGCACCCAGTAGTGCATGCCTCAAAGGAGTACCTGTCATTCCAAACTCTTTTCTTCCCCCATTTTTTTTCTTTTTCTTCTTCTTTGTCATTCCAAACTCTTGTCACGTCTCAAAGGGATACACCTAGTAGCGCACGAGTTTGTTTGTTTTTGTTTTTGGAAAAGGGGTGCAAGCACATACAAAGGTAACTATGTAGTAGACAAGTGGGAGAGCTGATCATGGAAGACTAAGAATGTAAGATAATGATAATACATAAATTAGGACTGGATTGCAAACTTACAATGGACTGTTGGGTTTAGAACTGAGGCCTAAAATAACATACTTGCAAAGAATATTTATCATGCATATTATATTTATAGACGAGCAAATACCGAAGGTACCGGGGATCAAGGCTGATCAAAATAGTACAAAACTCCCCTAAAGCCCAAAAAAAATGAAAAATTATACAAAAAGGATAAAAATTGAAAAATTTACACAAAAATGAAAATTTTTCACAAAAATAAGAATAAAATGGTAGATGACCCCACCCCCATACCTAAATCGCACAATATCCTCATTGGGAGCTCAGAGTCATCACCAACCACAAAACACACAAAAACAAAGAAAACAAAATCACACATAAGGCACCCAAAACAAAACAAACACACACATGAACACTAAACCTGCACACATATACAAGCTAGCACACTCTCCCTAAAACACTCACCAAATCAAAAACAAGACCACACTTATATACAAAACTAACCACCAAAAACAAAGATGTACCAATCCATCAACACCACCAACACAAAACACAAATTTGCACAAAAATACAAAAATGGTGATCATAGCCATCAATGACTCAACAACATCCCAAATTTCACCTCAAGCTGATCACCAACAAAAACACAATCCTAATATCCACAACTAAACAAAAAAGAAAAGAAAGAAAAGAAAATAAAAAGAAGGGAGAAGAGTTAGAACAAGTATACCAGGTCGGGTACTGATTGTACCAAAACTATGCCACAGAGGCTTAAGGAGCATCGGCCACTCCTTGGCTCTCAAGATGCAATCAACGCTCATAGGATCTTGTCGTGTACCTTTGCATGCTTCTCAAAATAATGTGAATAAGAGGACACTATTAAAGATGGAGCAAACAAAGGCAGTGGCCGCTTAAACTCATCAAATGCCGTAGAAAAATCGGAATAATAATCAACAAAATTGGGCCACTCAATTTTTCTAGGCATGTCCTCTAGGTATGCACAATAAGGGTCCAAGGAGGGATTATACCCTCGAATGTCACCTACGGACTCATGGAATGCATGCAAGTGGGAGGGCGTGGTGGAGAGTAAGGGGGACGAATTGGGGGTCAAGTCAAGTGGCTTGGTGCAAATTGGGTCGAAAAAGTTAATTCTAGGTGCGGCACCAACCGCCAAACTGTCATCACACAACTCCTCAAAAGGAGCCCCCTCAAGATATAGCTGAACCAATGTAAGTCCTCTTGACTAAGAAAGCAAAACATCTGCTATAGAACTAGCATCACCCCGAGAAGTCTCGCCCATCTCTAAACCCGTTCACTGAGCTAAAGGAAGGGGAGAAGCAAGTAAGATCGAGTCACTAACACTAGTGCCCATAGGTGTCCCAGAAAAGGATGGAGCAACAAACGTTAATGGGGCCAAGGGAGGGTCAAACACTCCTCCTAGGTCGGTCAAAGGTGCATCATCAACAACATTAGACTCTACGGGAAGGGAAGACTCACAATCATCATAGAGAAAAGCCTCGAGTCTAAGGCAGGGTAGACTAGGGTCGATCTCATGCAATAAACTACACTCCCTAATGCTGCTAACAAAACGCTCATGTTGCTCATTCATTGATGGCATCAAGTCTAGCATAACATTCATCGGAAACATCATAATAAGGACAAGAATTCACATCATGATCAAAAGATTGGAAAAAAGTGCACAACACATGAGGGTAAGAATAGTGATGATATGGGTCCCTAGCGTCATCAGATAGCCATTGATGCTAAGCTACAGACTCAAACAAATCCCACACGTCGTCAACATCCAAGGAACACAAACCACCATAACAGACGGACTCAAGGATGGTTCGAGTCTCAGGTGTTATCCCCTCAAGTACAACATCGCATATTTCCCCTTTTTCATCCGCGATATTCACATATTGAACACGATAATCATTCAACCAAGACAAATATTGCCAAAAAGGTTCATGCTCAAATTGAGGTAAATGGAAAATAGCCGTCTTGATTTTTTTTCTGAAATTTTAGATTTTTTAATTTTTTTGGATTTTATAATGGCCTAGCCTCTAATGCAGAAGTAAATCCCAATATTGAAAAATGCCAAAAAATTGTTAGGGAAAAAACAGAGTTTTAATATTTATAAACCCCAAATGCAAGGTGTATCGTTGAGTACTTGGGGTGTCATCCGCAGAGAGTTGTGTTTGCAACTACTAGGGCTAACTAAAGCGTCTCGAGCTAGGCAAAATCAAAGGAAAAGAGGGTAAACTAAACTACGCTATCAAACATAGAAGAAGCGACTTGGAGTTGTGGTTTCACAAATGGACGAGCCAACTAATCGAGACAAGTCCTAACCCACCCAAACTACATCACAAACTGGAGATGGTCAATTGCACCATCGAAGACCACCCAAGCCCTCTCTCAAGGGTCATGAGCTAGTCCAATTAGCCTAACCACCTGTTTTCATGGGGTTAGCCCAATTAGACCACAAGATTAGCAACCCTCGGACCTAACTCAATTCGGATACTATTTTCATGTCCTGAACTCGACTATTCCCTCTCCCACACTAGCTAATTGACTTCTCCTCTCATAAAAAGTTAATCGCCCAAAAATATGAACGAAAGCTCTTTCAGGCATTTCATCGAACATTTGGCGGGCGCGAGAGAAAACTCTAAGTTCTAGGCATAGATTGGGTATGGTTAGGCCAGATACAAGACTAATTAGCCATCAAGAGGCTAATCACAATCCAAGCCAACACAATCTACCAACTAAACATCACAAACACATGAAAACCTAAACTAACAAATGAGAACATAAACTTGAACAAGAAAACAAAGAGAATGAAATAAATCAAATCTAAACAACTAAACAAACATGAATTAACAACGAAAACTAAAGATTCAACTAAACAAAACAAATACAAGAATTAAACTAACAAAGCAAAAACAAGAACAACATATGAAAGAAATAGAGAAAGAGAGAGTAAACCTAGTCTTGAGTTGATGGAAGGAAATTGAAATCTAAAGGTTGAATCCAAGATTGCAATTTTGAATCCTAAACTAATCCTCCTATTGAGGTTTTATTTGCTAAAACCTAACCTAAACTACCCTAAAAATCGCCAGAGATAAGCCTGAAGCAAACCCCCCCAGCGACCTCGAGCAAAAACGCACGAATGAGGGTTAAATAGAAAAACCGAGGGAACAGCGAACAGGGGGGAGACACGACCATGCCATGTGGCACAATGGCTCGGCGCCGCCTGTCGAAGTGGCACAGTGGCTCGGCCCCCCTGTCGTCCCTTTTTGCTGGTTTTTGCTGTTTTTTTCGCTTTGTCCCGTCTTTGCCCCTTTTTACGACGTTTGCTCGATTTGAAGTTTAGTACCTGCAAAAGTAAATAAAACAAGTAAAAATCCTAATGATTAAGTTATTATACGAGCTAAAAGTGGGTGAAAGAGGCATGTAATAATTTATCTCCTACCAAGCCCCTCGTAACTGTTACGATCTATTAATAGGTGTACACCTGCCAAGCCGATCAAAGACCTTGCCTGAAGCCGCGCAGGTAACTAAAGGGCAATGCCATGTAACTCATAACTGATGGGGCCACTAACTATGTGGCAAATCACTGATTAAACTGATTCATTGACGTATTTACCAAAACATCGTAGTTTTGATAAATACGTGCTGGTTTCTAAAGATACAGGCAATCAATGTACCTGGAGTCTTTAAAAATGCAATCTCACTTGATAATACTTATGGACAATGTGAAACAATAGATTAGGCCCCGATTCTATTTAAGAAATGTAGTTATAGGTAAATGAAATTAGTAAACAACATTCACTCCCATGATTTGTAACTTTATGGAAATTGATTAATAAAAAGGAAAACCACAATTCAAACAATTCAACATAAGACAAGTTATACTAAAATGATTTTGAAAAATAAATAAGTTAGGGTCATTGAACTCGAAGTAAAACAAATTAAAGCAAAATAGACAAACATGAAATAATTGAGGTGATGATGGAAGTATTTTAATGGATACAAATAAAATATGGTTTTTTGATGTTTCTGAAATAAATAATAGAAGGTTTAATGACAAGAGGGGTGTTGTGAGGTTCACGAAAGCTCTTATAACCTTGGCTTGTGTCATTACCCTCTTTACTTCTCCAATTTCATTCTCTTGCCCATTTAACTCAGTTTTCCAACCCAAGTAAAGTTCTATACAAAATGAAAGCTGTTGAATTCACTAAACTTTGTAATTTCTTTGTAATATCCATAATTATGTAGAACTCCTGATAATATTTCCAAATGTCATGATTTCTTTCTTCCATCATAATACCGTGTTAAGGTCTGCTTTAGAAAATTCATATCATTCACCCCCTACCACCAATTCAGCCATATAACCCCAATATCAAAAGCTTAAAAAGTCCCTCAAAATGTTCATTCATAGTATAAAACGTAATTACCAAAACAGGGTTCCTAAAATTGGGTTAGAACACAATTGCGCACAGTTTGGGTCTGTCCTATACAGTCTTAGCAAAACGGCCATAACATTTTTCACACACCTTGGACTAAGGCGATTCAAAAGGCATTTGAAAGCTCACTCACTGATCTATCTACCCACCAAAAGCATAATTTTTGTCTGGGCCGATCATTACCAGTTTATTAGCAATGTGACCCCTTTTTGCTGCCAGTTCACATCCACAATGCTTTTTCTTTCTCATTTCTTTCCCCATAAATTTCCACCTAAAATCATTCCTTAAAATTATCCCAACACCATTCAAAGCCATAATACTCAATTTTACTCCATAATCATCTACATCAAATTTCAATTCCTCTATTTCTCAAATCCACTCAAAACACACCCATGATCTTATTTCTTTGCATAAATAAGCAAAATGAACCTTTATAATCAATTGGAGAAATTTTCACAATCCACCCTTTTTCAAAAATCACACCACATCATTTTTTTTTCAAGTTCAAAGACACACCAAAGATTCAATTCTTAATCAAATACGCACAAATAACATGCTTAATGTTAAAAGAAAGCTAAACCTTGTGTAATCATCAAAAACCCTAACTTTTGGCCTACTTGGGTTCACCTTTAACTCAATCAAAACCATACCAACACCACCATAATCATTTATGATGCTAAAGATTGCCAAAATAAATACAAAACAATCCATAAACATCACTTAAGCTTGAACTTGTATGACTATGAAAAATCTCAACTCGCACTTACTCCCAAGCTTCCGCAACTATTAAACCACGAAAATAACTCTTATTTCTATCAAAATAACATGATCAACCATCAAAAATAACAAACAAGAATCAAAACTAACACACACCAAAAAAACCACAAGAATAAGGATAGGGTTTACTCACTTTGTTGTGTAGAAAAGAGGTGGGAGAAGTGGTTGATGAAGGTGGGGGTTGAGAGGGGATAGTTGCTGAGTTGGATGGTGGTGGTGGACTGGTGGCGGTGGCTGTTCCAATTGGGGGTTGGTGGCAGCAACACAGTAGCAAGCAAGGTGGCCGATTATGGAGGACAAAGAAGGGGAAGATGAGTTTATGATTTTTGCTTCTTTTACTAGGCTAGAAATGCTTTATATATACTTGGTTGAATTTTCCACCTCAACAAGTTGCTTTTTGTTCATCAAAAATTAGTGCAAATGATGGTGATTAACTTAATTTAATTACACCAAAATTTTCGGGCCACAATTTGAGCCCAAAATGAATCGGGCCCAAATGAATTGGGTCAAACTTAATGAATTTGGGCCCAAATTTTTGCATGGCTAAAAAATTAAATTTTGTCACATCATGAAAAATAATTTGTCACCTAATCATATTTACCGAGGCCTAATATCGATTCACCCAAAATTGTTACGGTAAATGAAACTCGAATTGCAAAGTGGGCCCAAAATGAATTCTCCCAACCAGGAGGATTAAATGAGATAAATAAATGTGAAAAAAATTAATAACATGGCTTAATTAAATAAATAAACATGATTTAGGGTCAGGCTATTACGACCTTCCCTCCTTAAAGAGTTTCGTCCTTGAAACTTATGAGCTTTGATAAAACATGCAAGTTTATCTTAAATAGATGTGGGTACTTGGGTTGCATCTCATCCTCGGTTTCCCCAAGTGGGATCTGAGAAGGTATGATTTGCCCAATCTACTTTGACTAAAGGTATCTGCTTGATCCATAGCTGCTTAATCCTACAATCTAGCTAGTGTCTGGACTAGGTGCCCTTCAAACACTAGACCCGTATTGACCGCAATGGGTTTGGTTAAGAGAGCATGGTCGGGATTTGAAATGCACTGCCTGAGTTATGCGGTAAGGAACACGTTATTCACATGTTTGGGTTATATAAAAAGATCCAGTTGGCAAGCTGTGGAGTTCAGTCTTTCAATAAACTTGTATGGTCCACTAGATCTTGACCTCCATTTAGCTCGCAGTTTAACCTCCTTATACCCTCCGTTGGTGAAACTTCCGGAAAACTTTATTATCTACTTGAAACTCTAGGTATCTCCTTCTTTTATCAGCATAGCTTCTTTGTGGGTTCTAATAGTCCATTTTCAAGAGTCTTTTGATATATGTCACCTCATTGAATGCCAAAGAAGATCTTCATGACCTAAAAGATGATTTTGGCGTCAATGTCTAAAATGACCCTGATGTTTCATGTAAATTTCTTTGCTAGTCTTTGCACCACATCAACCGCTGGGAGTTCCATGCAAATGCAAATGTTGTCCTAGGATGCGAAGTACTATAGTCTCAAACTCAAAAGAGTTAGATCGATTAATATTTTTAGATGATTGCCCATATGACACCAATTGAACATTTAAGTTCTCAAACCCTCTCGAGAGGTTCAACTTAGTAATGGCTACTGTATTAGGAGTATGTTATGCCTTCCTTGTTAGGACATCTGCCATATTGTTTGTCTTTCCTGGGTGATATTGGATCTGCAAGTTGTAATCTTTAAGCAATTCCAGTGACTGCCTTTGCCTCAGATTGAGCTTCTCCTTACTTGAAATGTACTTCAAGCTTTGATGATCAATATAGATCTCACGAGGCACTTCATCCAGACAATGCTTTCAAATTTTCAGCACCAAACCACAACCGCTAGTCCTGGGTCATGTGGTGATTTCTCTCATAAGGCTTGAACTGATGGGAGGCATAAGCTACCGCTTTTTCTTCTTGCTAACTTAGTAGCTTTCTTCAACAAATTGATCAGAGAATATGATCTTTAGCACATCCTTGCCAAAACTCGATAATACCCAACTAAACCCAAAAAGTTTCTAGTCTCAGTAACATTGGTGAGCCTTGGGCACGCTGTAACTGCTTTCACCTTCTGCAAATCGACCTTAACCCCTTACTTTACAACCACATGTCCCAAAAGCTTTGCTTCTTCTAACCAAAACTCACGCTTCTTGTATTTGCTATGTAATTGATGCTCCCTCAGGGTTTGCAACACCATTCTTAAATAGTTAGTGTGTTCGTCTCTGTCTTTAGAGTAAATAAAGATATAATCTATAAATACCACCACAAACTTGTCCAAATAGGATATGAAAACTCTATTCATAAGATACATAAGGGCCACGGGGGCATTGGTCAAGCCAAAAGGCATCATAGTGAACTCATAGTGACCAAACCGGGCCTTAAGTGCAGTTTTGAGAATGTTTTCAAGTATAACCTAAGCTGATGGTATCCTCATCTCAAATAAATCTTGAAAAATATTTCTGCTCTTTACAGTCAATGAAATGAACCATCTGTTCAGAGCAATGATATTTGTTCTTGACGATAATCATGTTCAGCTCTCTTTAATTGACACATAACCTCGGGGTTCTATGCTTCTTCTTTACAAATAGAACTAAGGCTCCACATGTTAACACAGTTGGTCTGATAAATCCCTTTTGTAATAGCTTATCTAATTGAATCTTCAGCTTTCTAAGCTCTATTGGGGCTATTCGATATGGGGTTTTAAAGATAGGTCGGGCACTAGGGATTAATTCAATCTCAAAATCAATTTCTCTTTGTGGGCAATCCTAGTAACTCTTTAGGAAAACAACTCTAAATTCACACTACAGGGATATCTCCTACTACTTCTTCCTGTGGTTTAGTGTCAATAGCATAACTCCAATACACAATATATCCTTGACATAACAGCTCACTTGCTTTCACAACAGAATTTAAAGGACAAGGTATTTCCTCTCTTCACCTATAAAACATATTTCTCTCCCTTGTCCATCCCTTGCAATAGCTTTAAGGCATTCACAATTTATCTTGACCCCAGAAGTACACAACTAGCTCATTTCCAAAATGATATCAAAGTCCGACGAGTGAAATTGAATTAAAACTCCAAGGAATACTATCCCACCAATAGTAATTGGAATAAGTTTACAAGAGATAGGACACTAAACTTTAGAGTCGTTGGGTAACTTGATTCTATAATTGGTTTCTATCCTCTTACCCTCCAGGTTCATTTACATGGAAGATCGAGTGGATATAAATGAATGAGTAGTACTCAAATCAAATAATACATAAAATGGCTTTGAATTTAAAAAAGAGAGTTCCAGTGACTATCGTACCAAAGGTGGCAACTTCTTTTTTTGTTCAAGACATAAGCCTTCCCTATAACTGCGGACCTTGAAGGTGGAAGCCCTTGTCTACAGCCTTTAGTCTTCACGGACAGATAGTAATGAGGTGTTCTAACTGCCACACCACAGGCATTTGTGTGGTTCCTACTCGACATTCAGAGGTGGTGTGATTTATTCTTCTGCATTTCTCATAGGGCTCTGCTGAGCCTGCAGGACGGCTCTTAGGAGGAGCAGGAGAAGGTTTCTTCTGGTTCACACTCTCACTCGGAGTTCCTCGCTCGGTCCACTTCCTCTTCTGATTAATCGGGTTCAAGGCCTTTAGCTCAGCCTCCACTCATTCCATTTCAGCCGGTTGCTCACATAACTATTGATAGGTAAGAATCGGTTGACCAACTAGCTGGTTACGAATATAGAAAGTTAATCTCTCTTAATATCTTCTCATCTTTAGCCTGCACAAACTCCAGAACAAACCTAGATAGTTCTGTAAAATTGCTAGCATATTGCATCACAGTCATACTACTGCTCATCTTTAGTTGCATAAACTCTTTCTCCTTTTGCTATTGAACCACAACTGGGTAGAACTTGGCTCTCAGTTCTTCCAGAAATCTACTCCATGTGAAGCCAGGCGTAAGAGCCTATACTTAACAGTGTTCTACCAAATATTGGCTTCGCCAATTAGGTAAAACATGCTAACGCTCACTTTATATCATATGGGACCTTTACTACAGTGAAAATTTTCTCCATCCCTCGAATCTATTCTTCAAGTTCCACTGGGCTATATTTTCCATCATGGACTTCAGGGTTGCATTGCCCAACCTATCTGCTAATTTATTGACTTTATGAGGGATTTCGGAAAGTGATGGGGCTATTCGTTTCATAAGCTTAGACACCATGGTCTATTAATAGTTAGAGTTCCGATATTGCTAACAAACTTAAGGAAAATTGAGGGCATTCCACTAAGGTTATTGTCACATTACACATAACTTGGTCACCTGACCCCCAACCATGATCTGAATTTTCTTCTATGTGGGTTTCTGCATTGTTTACACATAGTCTGATATTATGACTATCCATTCAGCAGAGTAATTTAGTGAACCGACTACAACCAATATATAAGATACACTTACACAATATATATAACTAGCATAGCCTAAGTATTATTAAAACATAACACAAAGCTTCATTATATCATTGCCATAATTGCTCGCGTACATACATATACATGGTTCTACAAAGAATATCACATCCAACTAACCACCCAAAGTCAACCTTTGCACCTACCTCCTAACCAAAACACTACTTAGCCCCATTAGACTAAGTCCACCACATGCCAGAAGTAGACGGGACTAGTCAACACATTCGGAAAGACCTGTCTAACTATATGCAATGTCATAAACAAAATTCATCCATCCAACTAACTATACTATACACATGTAGGCTCATAAAGTAATCTATCTGAGAAGTCAACATATAATATAAATCAATCTAATGATCCTTAGATGGATCATAATCTATGTCAGACTCATCCCCAGGCTCTCCGCCCGAGTTAAAAATGTTGTCTGAAGCACCAATATCTACATTCTCATCATCATGATCAAACGTATACTCTTTCCATTTCTGGGTCCTTCTCTAAGTCTTGCATGAAGTCACCATCAGAGCTAAACTATGGTGTATCAGGGAGATCCATCACAATAGGGACCTCATTTGATCCATCAGCTACAGGGATCCCCTCTCTAGGTTCTAATGGATTTGGGTTGTTAGGCGGCTGAGGACTGCTCGGTAAACGTGGTGATGGTGGGGGAGATACAAAGTGTAATGAAAATATATACTGCAGAATGTCCATGTTATTTCTTCTCGGCACAAACTTCTCCCTTAATAACAGCTCGGTGATAATGTTAGCCCAAGCCTCAAGAAACTAAAATCTAAGTTCGTCCCATCCCAAGGCTCGAGTCATCATAAAGTCATGATATCGGGTCCTAAACTATACCTAAGGGCCAACTATAAATAAGGTCCACAACAGCCTACATGTATGGGCCATGACACTATGAAACTCAAAAATAGGGTCTTCATGTGGGCTACCACACCAGCATATAGTAAAGAGATGTAAATGGCCACAGAAGTACCTAACATCATATTCACCACATATGGATCCATCTAACAAGAAGGAACATAAGTGAAGAACATGGGAGAGCTAAACAAACATTTCTATTGCCATAAATCTCTAATGCCATAAATCTCCAATGATATATTAATAACCTTCACTAACCAACCTTCTCACCCTTCAATCTCTACTCTCCATACTGTATATCCCATCAAGGAAGATCAAACCTGGCTCTGATTCCAACTATATAACGCCCCCAAAATAAACATGTTTCACTATTTTCACTCTCCTTTATAAATCTCTAAATTGTACGTGGACTTACAAATTCGATGATAGGGGTGATAAACCTAATGTTCGAGGCATTACCGCCATCCCAAAAAGGATAAGGCTTAAGGCAAATACTCTAGAGAGGATCTGGTTGAGCATAAATCAAACTCATATACATTTAACATCACAACTAACATGAGGTTTATACATCACAACTAAGCAATTACCATAAAGCTTACATCTCCATCAACTGAACATCTCAAGCTCCAAACTATACACGTACGACATTACTTTTGATCTATCCAAATCCCTTGGTCAACTTATTTCTCCAACTGGTTTGCTATCATGAAGGCGTTTCACTGGTCATTTACCTAAAATAAAATAAGAAAAATATTTTGAACTGTGAGCCGAAGCTCATTACATGCATTCCTGTATGGTGAAATGATGATTGCATAAATTGGTTGAGCCTACTTTGCAATTCATTTTAAGTTAAAATAGTGACTGAGATATATATAAAACCGCATTGCTAATTATTATCTGGTAGTGAGGCCCTTGTAACTGTAGAGTTCTATAGGTAGGTGTATATCTGTCAAGTCGATCAAGGACCTGGCTTGAAGTCGCGCAAGTGACTAAAGGGCAATGCCCTGTAACTCATAACTGATGGGGCCACTAACTATGTGGCAAATCACTCATTAAACTGATTCATTGATGTATTTACCAAAACATCGTAGTTTTGATAAATATGTGCTGGTTTCTAAAGATACAGGCAATCAACGTACCTGGAGTCTTTAAAAATGCAATCTCACTTGATAATACTTATGGACAATGGGAAACAACATATTAGGCCCTGATCTATTTAAGAAATATAGCTATTGATAAATGCAGTTAGTAAACAACATTCACTCCCATAATTATAACTTTATGGAAATTGATTAATAAAAAGGGAAACCACAATTCAAACAATTCAACATAAGACAAGTTATACTAAAATGATTTTGAAAAATAAATAAGTTAGGGTCATTGAACTCGAAGTAAAACAAATTGAAGGAAAATAGACAAATATGAAATAATTGAGGTGATGATGGAAGTATTTCAATGGATACAAATAAAATTTGGGTTTTCGATGTTTTTGAAATGAATAATATAGGGCTTAATGACAAGAGGGGTGTTGTGAGGTTCAGGAAAGCTCTTATAACCTTGGCTTGTGTTATTACCCTCTTTACTTCTCCAATTTCATTCTCATGCTCATTTAACTCGATTTTCCAATCCAAGTAAACTTCTATACAAAATGAAAGTTGTTGAACTCACTAAACTTTGTAATTTCTTTGCAATATCCATGATCATGTAGAACTCCGGATAATATTTCCAAATGTCATAATTTCTTTCTTCCATCATATTACCATTTGAAGGTCTGTTTTAGAAAATGCATATCATTCACCCCGACATCTAATTAAGCCATACAACCCCAATATAAAAAGCTTAAAAAGTTCCTCAAAACGTTCATTCATAGTATAAAACATAATTACCACAACAGGGTTCCTAAAATTGGGTTAGAACACAATTGTGCACAGTTCGGGTCTGCCCTATGCAGTCTTAGCAAAACAGCCATAACGTTTTCCACATACCTTGGATTAACGCGATTCAAAAGGCATTTGAAATCCAATTTACTGATCTATCTACCCACCAAAAAGCATAATTTTTGGTTGGGTCGTTCATTACCAGTTTATTAGCAAAGCGACCCCTTGTTGCTGCCAGTTCACAGCCACAATGCTTTTGCTTTCTCATTTCTTTTCTCATAAATGTCCATCTAAATCATTCCTTAAAATTATGCCATCACCTTACAAAGCCATAATACTCAATTTCACTTGATAATCATCTACATCAAATTTAAATCTCTCTCTTTCTCAAATCCACTCAAAACACACCCATGATCTTATTTCATTGCATGAATGAGCAAAATGAACCTTTATAATCAATTGGAGAAATTTTCATAATCCACCCTTTTTCAAAAATCACACCACATTATTTTTTTTTTTCAAGTTGAAAGACACACCAAAGATTCAATTCTTAATCAAATACACACAAATAACATGCTTGATGTTAAAAGAAAGCTTAACATTGTGTAATTATCAAATCCCTAACTTTTGGCCCACTTAGGTTCACCTTTAACTCAATCAAAACCATACCAACACCACCATAACCATTTATGATGCTAAAGATTGCCAAAATAAATACAAAACAATCCATAAACATCACTTAAGCTTGAACTTGTATGACCATGAACAATCTCAACTCGCTCTTACTCCCAAGCTTCCCCAACAACGAAAACACCAAAATAACTCTTATTTATGTCAAAATAACATGATCAACTGTTAAAAATTACAAACAAGAATCAAAACTAACACACACCAAAAAAACCATAAGAACAAGGATAGAGTTTACTCACTTTGTTGTGTAGAAAACAGGTGGGAGAAGTGGTTGATGAAGGTGGGGGTTGAGAGGGGATGGTGGCTGAGCTGGTGGTGGTGGTGGTGGACTGTGGTGGTGGCTGCTCTGGTTGGTGGGTGGTGGCAGCAACACAGTAGCGAGCAAGGTGGCTAGTTATGGAGGACAAAAAAGGGGAAGATGAGTTTGTGATGTTTGCTTCTTTCACTAGGCTAAAAATTAGTGCAAACAATGGTAATTAACTAAATTTAATTACACCAAAATTTTCAAGCCACAATTTGAGCCCAAAATGAATCAGGCCGCAAATCGGGCTCAAATGAATTGAGCCAAACTTAATGAATTTGGCCCCAAATTTTTACATGGTTAAAAAAATTAAATTTTTGTGACGGTATGAAAAATAATTTTTGACCTAATCATATTTACTGGGACCTAATATTGATTCACCCAAAATTGTTACTGTAAATGAAACTCGAATTGCAAATTGGACCCAAAATAAATTATCCCAACCGGGATGATTAAATGAGATAGGTAAACTTGAAAAATTAATAACATGGCTTAATTAAATAAATAAATATGACTTAGGGTCGGGCTATTACAATACACACCATTAGTGGTATCTCAAATGGAGACTCACTTGAAAAAACTCAGAGGATGATCTTCAAGCCACGAGGGAAGAGCTTAGAGGCACTACAGAGGAGCAAAACAACAAAGAGAGTTGATTACTAGCCTACTTTCTCAGCTTGAGGGTCCCTCTTCCCAGTCGCTTGCACCCGCTAGCACTTAGATTATACTTGTGCAGTTTAATATACGGTTAAAGATTGCCTTTTTGGATGAGGACTCCTCTATATGTTGGAATTGAGACTCATTAGTAATGGGTTTACTTAATGACTAGTAATCACAGACAATGACAGTTTGGCATGTCTAGAGTTTATGTATTAAAGGGAAAGGTATGTTTAGATTTTATATGATAACTTAGTATTGGGACTTGAGTTTTAGAAGGGAAGATATTTTGGATGAAATTCGACACTTTTAATAGTGTAATTCAATGGATATATATAGTTGTGGTGGCTAGTTATGTATACTTGTTTAAGTTTCATATCTGTTCATAGGAATACATTAACAAGCGCATGCTACAAAACATATTCTTTTCAAAATTACCTCAAAATTTGTTTCAAGAAGTGATGGAAAAGGTCAAATAGCTTATGGAACATTTTCATCAACAATAGAGATGAAAAATATCCCTATCTCAAAAATCGTTTCAATTCTAGATCAAAAAAAGGTTCCAAATAGCTATAACATAAACTTCGTCTCATCTAGAGATGAAAACGCTTCGTCTCTAATTCGTCTCTATCTCTTATGCAAACAAGTTCCCGTACGTTAGTTTCTCAACAAATAAGTAATTGTGTAGGAACGATATTTTGATATAATGTGAAAGAGCAACCTGTAAGTCCAATAGCCGAAAATAAATATGTATTTCGCCTCTTTCTTTTACTTGTATCAGATTAAATAAAAGGATTCGCAAATAAAACTGCCAACGCTACAACCAATCCATAAATTGTTAAAGCTTCCATAAAAGCCAAACTAAGCATAAAGTACCTCTTATTTTTCCCTCTGCCTTGGGTTGTCTCGCAATACCCTCTAGAGCTTGGCCAGCAGTAGTACCTTGACCAACTCCAAGCCCAATAGAAGCAAGTCCTACAACCAATCTAGCAGCAATAACGAACGCGGAAAAAATCAGTTGGCTAATGATAGGTTCCTCACAAAAAATTTAAAAAAAGAAATGGTTTCATAAGGGGCTTCTTTCAGAGTCAAACTTCCATTTGGCCATATTTCGAGAAAAAGCATCTCTTGTTTTTTATTCCCATAAGAATGAATATTGTGATTCACATTTCGAACAGGCATGAACAGAGCATCTATAGGGTAACTTCCATCTTGAAAGTTATTTCCTACTTTTATACTATATCCGCGATTTCTCTTGAGTTGTAATCCAATACACAAATCAAGTAAAAATGGTTACAAATAAACTTTCTTCTCCAATAGAGATGAAAATATATTTCGTATCAAAATTTGTCGTTATATGTGATGCAATTAGTAAAATGGCTAAAAATAAATTTTCGTCCCCAATAGAGGTGAAATCTTTTTCGTGTACAAATTCGTCACTATCTGTGATGCAATTAAGTAAAATGGCTACAAATATACTTTCATCACTAATAGAGATGAAGATCTTTTTCATATCGAAATTTGTTCTAATAGCGACGAGTAATACTTTTCGTCACTAATTTCATCTATGATGGTGGTTTTAGAAAAGAACTGCTTTCATCATTGTTTTGTCGCAAAATGAAAAAAATAAAAGTTAGAGACAAATATTATTTGTTGCTAATGGCGCGGTGAGGTGATCGAGCTGGGTTTGACTGATTCCTCTAGGATCTTTCTCAACCTTAGTTGGAAAGTTGTGGTCCACCTTTGTTGTCAACTCTTCCACAATCAGTTGCTGATGGTAATAAAGGGCAATCCCTCATTTGGTGCTACTGGCTCCCATATCTAAAATAGGTCCCCTTCTTTGAGTGGTGATGGGCATAATGACCAGACTTTCCGCAACCTAACATATCAATCCTTAGTGGTACCTTCCCATCTAGCTACCTTGTGGACCATCTTACCGTGGCCTCTTATGTTAGGGTTGCTGGTTTTGATGATCGTGTGGTTTCCCTTTCCTCTTATCCCCTTACTTGCTGAAGAAGGTCTC
>JACYFF010019584.1:38694134-38730809 GCA_017589665.1 Selenicereus undatus
GATTCATTTTGAGGGTCTTATTTACCACACAGGCAAGGGTAATGTGGGGTAGCTCCATAAACTTAGAAGCATATTGAAGAACCCTCGTCTTTCCTTGCTCTAATTCGAGGAACTCTTTCTCGTTTGCCTTCTAAAGGGACATAAGGTAGAAGCGATTCTTCATGAGCTCCTTGAATTGTGTCTACCCAAATCCAGGCTTATGTTGTTCCTCCTTCACGGTACTCCACCATAAGTTAACTTTGCCTTTGAGGTAAAACCCAATGAATCCCATTCTACATTTATCTGTGCACTAAACAATTTCTCCATGACACGAATCCACTCCTCAAAGGCTTGAGGGTTAGCTGTCGTATTATAGGTGGGCGGGTGAAGGTTGGTTAGCTTTTTAATTAGGTTGGGGCTGTCGTCCTCATCCTTGTTTTCCTTCTTCTAACTCAGCTTGCGTAGCTACTCGCCCTACTTCTACAACAGCTCGATGAGTGAGAGGTTGGAAAGATCAGCCCTAGTAGGTGTAGGGTTCTCCCCGTGGTGCTAGCCACAAGGCCTCCATTTTGATGATGAAGAGGCTCGAAACACTTTATCAGGTCATCCATTATCAGCGCATTCCCTTGGTAGTGAGATTCCTCATTGTTGTTAGACATATTGAGGGAAATAGTTTTATACTTAAGCTCTAATTGTATGATTTCTTCTTCAGGTTTACCCTAATAGGTCTCTACTATTGTACAAGAAAACTTCCAGCATGCTTAGCTTTACATGGGCCTAGCTGCTCCTACTTGTAACAAACTATAATACTTGGTCTTACGCTTATAAGCCCACTTATAGGTGTGACACGGGCTGGGCCAAGGTAACCCGCCTCGTTGAACCGTGGGTCTACAGGTCGAAATTCGTTGAACTACACCACCCGTTTTAGTAAATAGGGTATGGCAGGTTGCGGGTTAAATGGGTTAACCGTTATATTACATGGTAACATTATTGAAATTTGTTTAAGTCGAAACCCACCCCACAGCACAAGACAAAACAGGGCAAGTTGATCCGCCCTCTAACTCGTTCAACGTGGTCCTGGGCTGAGTTTGATGCAAAGTGGGCACTCGTGGTGTGGGTTGAACCAGCCCAGGTTCTAGCTTTAAGCTCACATTGGGGACCAAATCAAATAAGTAGCATACATTAAATCATAAGCCTAAATAGCATACACAATCAAGTAACTTAATATCATCCAATTTTTCATAAATCTAAACTTCATTCAATACTCAACCAAGTTCATAAAACAGAAAACAAATAGAACCGTAACTCATACTCATAATACTAACAATGTGTATCACCAAAGTTCTCCCCTACATTGGGGCTATTAAGAAAAACATGTCGACAAAATCAACAAGCATCTTGTGCTACACCCACTAATCAAATCATACCCTAACTGCTCTAACAAGTTATAGTACGCTTCCTCCTATAGACAGAGGATGGAGTGGGTGTAGGTGATTCCAAAGCTAGTTCCCTTGTAGTTCCATCATCTTCAGGCTCTTCTTCACGGTCTTCTTCAAGGTCTTCGTCACGGTCTTCTTTAGGTTCTTCGTCACGGTCTTCTTCTTCAAGTTATGACTCTTCTACGGAGTCTTCCAACATAGTTTTAGAGACAATTTTTGACTCCTCCTCTAATTTCTTATTCAGTTTCTCGTTATACTCATTGAGATGATCAGGGTCATCTTGTCTAGGGTCACTTATATAACCATACAAAACCCTATTCCCTGCTCCCTAGTTGCGTTCACGATCTAAACCATCCGAGTTGACCTTAATGGGGTTGCCCTCAGAACCACCAACTGCATCCTCATCGTATGGAGGCTCTTTTTCTTCCTTTCCATGATCTTCCTCCTTAGGAGGCGTGTCCTCAGCTTCATTCTTGCTGAGTGGAGGGGGCACGCCCTCATTCGATTTTTCCGGCAACTCAAATAACTCATCGTTAGCCCTCAATGCACCAGATGATTAATAAGCACATCGAAGTCCATGATAACTCATCGACGATATCACTAACAAGATTTACCCCAGTTATCAAGAGGGATATCTGGGGGCAGGAGCTCATCGCACCAATTGCCCAGACGCAATCCTCTTGTAGCGTCAAGAGGAAGCAAGTTGCCTAGTTCACCTCATCTGCTAAACACTATTTGGGAAATCATCTAAATGGTGTTGATAGCTTCTCGAACCCAAATAGCATGCTCAAGTATAGAGAGTCTCCTGAACCCGCTTAGCATGCTCAAGCATGGAGTGCTCTGGAAGCTTGATCAGCCTTCGGTGAAAGCAATATATGTTACACGAGTGACAGTGTCGTAGGCCATTTATCTTCTTACAAAGTGCACAAAGAACTTATAAGTGTCTAACACAACCTATGAATACATGCAACCCTACCATCTAACCTTACACTCACACTCCGATAATTTCTTATTTCTATAGATTTTTAATACTCTACCTTAAGGGATCGTACCCCAAGGGAACCTCTACGTCAAACCTAAGGCTCTGATACCACTCCATGACACACTAAAAACTCTAATTCATTTAATTACTAATCTTTAACCCATTTAATGTAGCTGATAAAAACCTAATGGGCGGCAGTGCCGTATTTCATTAAGAAATACAAGGCAAAAAGAAATTCATTGAAATAACCACACAAAAAAAAAAAATCAAAGTCAACAATTGAACGTCAATGGTCAAATAATTAGCTACATGTCCAACATTTATTAAATTGAGAAGGGTACAGCTGAAAGGAAACTTTTAAGTGGCCTCGCTCACATCTCATCCCCATGCAACACATTGGTACCTAAAATCAAGACATTTCAAACAGTTAGACGAAACTCAATAATGTCTACCCATAACCGTAAAACAACTACTTAAACTCATTTCAAATATTTAAGGGTGAGAGGGAAACATTCAAACAGTTCGAGAATGATTCCCAGCCAATGCAAGATCTTTGAACATAAACATTAACCATTACTCAAAACCAAACAGAGATAGTTTCATTAGTGAGTGACCCCACCAAAGGTCTCATGGCCTTCCACTGAACAATTTCATAGGTTACCAAAACCCATCATAGCATACGTCTATTTACAATAGCACATATCCGAAATTCACATGCAATAACCCAGGGAGACTAACTTGTCTCTATATCAGGGTAAACTACCCAAATCTCTAGAGGCATCCTCTTGCAAAATCGTCTTAATCTTTCAGTTTAGGATTCATTATCCTATGAATATATCTAACTAGATCCTTGTAATACCATCCCATCTTAACCAAAACTTTAATTAAATTTACAAACCAATTTTATACATGAACTACTAAAGTCTAAGCATTCAATCACAACACCACAATACATGTTTAGAATATCACAAAATCATATATCGCAGTTCACGTTTTACACATAAGGTCCCCTTGGCCTGCAACATCACATAACAATTGATCAACATCTAAAACCATTTTAAAAGACCAAGCAAGGGAAGTTAGGGCATAAACATTACCTCGAAGAAGCCTACAATACCTGCTTGAGCTCGAACTAGAGTATTGGATCCAAATGGTAAAACTAAATAAGATTATACCCACTCAAGTAACTCACCAAAATCATTCTAAATCATTCCTACCTATCCATAATAACCTTAAAGTCAATAAAACCTACCTACGGCCCTTCCAAGAGATATTTTTAAATAGAAAAATTCAGGTTTGCCTTCAAGATAAGTGTGGAGGCAAGAGGTATGGATGAGTGCTTTCAATGACCCCTAAAATATAAGAATCATAATGCAGACATTAAAAAGAAGTATTTATAGTCTAGAAAATAAAAATACTTGTAGTAAAAATTAGTTTATGAGAATTAAAAAAATTGAACTCATATAACCAAAACCCTAAACTTCTCACCCAAACCAAGGAAGGAGAAAGGAGATTTGGTGGCCTGGCTAGGCAGCACGATGGCTGGCCAGCGTGGTTAGTTGATGGTGGCGACGATCAAAGAAAAGAGGTGAGGGGAGGGAGGTTTTACATGAGATAAGGAGAGAGGAAGTTGCTAGAGTCTAGGGTTTGGAGGAGGGGGCTTCTATGCATGAAATAAGAGTATATTTAAAAACAAATAGGCTGCCGAGAGGGGGAGGGAGAGGTTCTAGCTTCTTTTTTTTTTCAAAATACTATCTCATAAAATGTTTCTTTTAAATTTGAAATTTGAGGGGGAACTTTTCATAACTAATTAGAATTTTATCAAATAAACAAGAATTTTGCAAACTCAAATTTTATTATATAAATAAGGAATATAAAATGTTATAATTTGAAATTAATAACTTCTTCATTGAAGCTTGGATTCAGTCACAATGTGGGACGGGCTTGGTTTGATATTCTTAATACATAATTCCACATGCTAGAATGCAACAACTGAGATCAAGTTACTATTCTTCGAGGATTATAATTATGAATTTTCAGGGTTTTACATTGATGCTTAAAGTATTATATGGAAATGTTTTTGATTTTTTGGGATGTGACTCATCCATTGACCATGTGGTAACTCTATTTCATTTTTTCCATAGGTTATTTAAAGGCATGTGGAAATTATCGAGTTTTGTGAGACGACTTGTTTCTCTTATGCGTTCTTCTTAGTTCATGTTAAGAAATTCCAATTTGTATATTTTAATTCAGGAAATAGAACGATGTATCATGTTTGACTTGAGCTCTTCTGAGCATATGTAAGTCCGAGTCTTGAGTTCATAGATGACATATTGTCTATTTGTTACTCTAAATGATAATGTGAGCCAACTATCTGATTAAACACTCATCTTCTGGTTGTTAGAGTTGAGTCAGGACATAAACTTAAGTGCTCCTAGTGTATGACCCATCGAGCTATACCTTTCATTTCTTTCTTTTAGTTTATTTCACAGCTTGTGCACTCTTGGTTTGTAGCCTGTAGAGTTGGTTCTTCGGCATACAGCTGTCGAGTTTATATTAAGTTGTCCTCGTACATTTATTTATTTATTTATTTACAGATATAAGTGCAAGGCTTATAAGCCTAGGGCCATGGTTAAATTTTTAAGTGGAACTCTGTCTATTTGGTTCCAACTTTTAAGAAATCAATAAAACCTCTAGCCTTAGGGGTAGGGGTATTACAAATGGCATTAGAGCAACCACGGGTAGCGACCTTAGTCTTGTATTTTTATGTAATTGTCTAAATATGTCTTGGGTGATGATATGACATATATTGTACCTTTGGGTATAAATGGGTATAGGTGAACAGTTCCCGGTGCTTGCCCAAAAAATTGAGAGCCGAAACTGGTCAAACCGGTCCCTAATTTTTGGAAACCAGAACAGGAACCACCTCAAGTTTTGGTTCAAATTTTAGGGTGCTCATTGCGTCTAATGTTGAAGTTTTAGCACCTAATAAGTTAAATTTTTTTATTCGTTTGAAGTAGGAGAGGGGTGTTTGATCTTTTCCTACCTTCATCTTCTATCTTTTACACACAAAAGGAAGTTAATTTATTAAGTTTGTAGTTTTTTTTATCTTAGTTACTTAAAAAATATTTTGATGTTTTTTCAATTAGAAGTAAAAAACATTAAATCATGTTGTGTTAAATTCACTATCTGGAGAGTGATTTTTGAAAGGAAAAAAAATAAATACAAAAAGAAGAAAGAAACAAAAGAAAGGTAGCAAAAAATAAAGAAAATATTCATTTTCTTCTCTCTAAATCGGTTACAGGTTCTGGATTATTTTTTTTTAGAACTGGAACCAGAACTAATTGACTCGGTTCCTCTCTTTTAGGAATCGGAACCATTAGACCGGTTTTGTATAGTTTCAAGGTATCCAAGAACATTGGTCACACTATAACTGTGTTTCCTATATATTAGCGGATATGATTGATTGATTATTGCATGATTGGAGCAAATAAATTGATCGTAAAATCGAGTTGTGTGTTAATGTACATAAGTTTGGCATAAGTCAGCTAAGATCGGCTTCATTTGCAATTGTTTTTGCGTACAAGCCTTTGACGATCTAGTTTAATGTACACTTGTTTTTGAACTCGAAATTTTGGAAAATAGTTAACTCCAAGCCCATTCTTCTCCCTTATGAATGATTTGCTTCTTGAGCCCTGCAACGGAGTGCGTAGATATGCTCAAAAGTTAGTAGGGAGGGAGCTAGAAAATGTTAAACTATTTTCTATTTTCAAAACCTACGATTTTGGAATGTTAAGGTAATTTCTAAATTATTGAGTTAGGTTTTACCCTTACATTTGAAAACTTGCATCCATTCAATGGTAATGTATGACTTTAGACGCATGGGGTATCTGTTCCTATGTGAGAGTGGATGTTTCTTGTGGGTGTATACATGCTGAGATGTATACATCACTGGATTTGCTAATGGTGAACCACTAGGAAAGTGATTAGAGCTTACTTTCTATGTTGGAAAACCCTGTTGGATAGTATCTTCATTCTATAAATTCTGAATTGCTTAAGAAGACTAAGACTTTCATACGCTAATAGTGGTGGAACCCAACTAATTAACGATTACATAAGTGTTGTCCCCGCTGTTATCGTACTATTATTGTTGTTACTTGTATGTTCTCATTACTGTTTTATGTGTCATCGGTGCTGTTTACAAGAAGTATTTTCTCCTTTTGATCATATGGGATACCATTCTTGTCATGGTGCTACCAGCATTCTGGTTAGATTAAACCCAAAGACACTTAGAAAGAAAAAGGATAGAAGAACCTTATACACTTTGTAATTGTCACACCACGTATAACTTCTACTAGAATGAATAGTTTATACATTACCGGTGCATTCCTAAGTATTAATATTAAGCTCGGAAGCCAAAATAGTCTAAATAGTTGAACCTCCCATTCCATACTTTGAGTCTTTATGATTCTTACGACCACATACGGAATGGATATTAGTATGTGTCTCGTAGACCATCTAAGCATATCCATTAGGCCGTAAATGCTAAATGCCATTTGCCCTTGGCCTGAAACTTATCCTAGATTGTGAAGGCCTATCTTTTTCAATAAACTAACTGTTAATGTAGCCATCAGCTATGCTAGGCTTAGCTTAGTTGCCCGTGCCATTGTCTAAAGACATCCTTCAGGTTTACAACTATCTTGCATAGAGAAATGCAATGCAAACTACCCCATAATACATAGAGTTATCATTGATAATTAGCTTCTAATTATTCTGGAACGGCTGCAAGGTTTACCTATTGGCCATAGGTTGCCACCTAGGGTCTGCATTTGCATATAGATGTCTTAATACCTTTTCGTGTAATAATATAGCAACTTCACATATTTTATAGTGTAAACGTAGCATTACATGCAGTATAGAGTACATAGGAGCTTATATGGCCACTTATATTGGTTATGAAATAATCATTAATGTATTTTGTGAATGAATTGCTAAACAAATAAAATCCCTATTGTTTGGTTGCTTTGAGTGTGGTATTGTATATAGATAAATTGCTTGAATTAATTGGGTTGATTAGTTGAGTTCATGAAATGGTCTTTGGTCTTTGTTTGAACTATATGACTCTTCTTTACTCGTGTTATGGTGTAGTGGTTACTGGCACATGTATTGGATAACATAATCTTATGACCACATGGATTGCTCACACTTGTTTGACCCTAGTGTATTTTATGTTTAATAGTATGACATGATAGTGTTCTCACAAATATGATCATATTCTTAATTCTACAATTGCTGGATGAGTATGCAGAACAATTATTGAAATGCCATGACATGAAGTGAATGGATTATCGTGTATTATATGCCACACCATAAATTTGTCATGAACATCTTAGAGTCATGCTTTTGTTGGCTGTCATTACATTCGTAGGACGACATGCTTGGCATATGATTGTCTCTTTAACCATGAGTTATGCGAATGGTATGTCATGGATTACGTGCTTTATATCTTATGTTTTGTGAATTCTCTATGTGATGCTTGAATGGTGTACGTCCATAGATGCTTAAATGTTTGTGTTGTTAAATGTGGTATTGATAGTTTAGACATAATAAGTTTCATAAGGAGACTTTAGAAGAAAACTTTTCGTCAACTAGGCTATAATTAGATTGCTTGATACGTGAACTTTTGTATGAAACTAACCTCCACCAAGGAACCACTTCTTTATTTCGCTTAATTAACTCATGTGCCAGAAATGTATCAAAGTCCTTTGTACCTCTAATGCCTATTTGCATGCGCTTCTATTATACCACTTCGTAGGTTGCTTATCACATATCTATTATACTAGTTCTTATTACTTATTATTCATGGTTTAGGGGGAATTGTTGATTTTATGTGATGTTGTTGCAGCTTTCAATGTTGTTTTGAGTATCATTGTTACTGATGTGATGCTATATGACATCTCTACTACTCTAATGTGATATAGAAGCCTTGTTGGTAGATTGATTGTAGAATGATTAGACTTTTTCGTGCTTTAGAATGAAATCAATTTAGTTAGCTACCTTTACTCAACCTTGGCCTTAGCCATTGATTGTTATGAATAAAATACGCTTTAGATTTCAACTCATGTTGCTTTAGTGTATGGTTGATACATTGGTTTTCATTTTATAATAAGATTGATATGGCTATCCATGCTAATTCATTTGTCCCTCTTACCCTCGGTGCCTTAATCGAGTGAGTAGAAGCTTAGAGAGGATTGGCGATGAGGTGACTAGATACCAAAAACTTCTCTATAGATTTTAAAGTTGTACTTAATTGTTAAATTTTTGATATTGTTGTTGAGTTTGTGTGGTTTGTGTTATGTGTAAGTGAACTTTGTGTTTTACTGTATCACAGATTTTAGAATTTCGAGAACGAAATTCTTTCACGGGGGAGAGTTTTGTAGCAAAGAAGTTTCAATTAAAGTTAATTGTTAAGGATATAATTTTATTACTTATATTTTATTACATTAGCATTGCACTAAAATTTTGCTTGTTAATTAAGTGTATTAACATATATGGATTGATTTTTGAAATTTTCTTGATTTATTAGGTGATTGCGTGAAATTAACATGTTTAGGTAAAATTAGGTCGCGATATGATTATGCAAGATTAGTGAAGTTAAATTGAGCCACTTGATTGTGAAATCATTTGGCTTAACATATTTGAGCCCAAACTTATTTTGGCTCTAGTGAATTGTGGGGATGAAAAAAGGCAAGTACTAGGCGCTTCTTTTTGCAGCAACCACAATTCCACTTGGCCTAAAAACACCCAAAAACTCTTCTCAAAGCATTAGACACCAGTAGCCAAACTCTTTCAACCCCACGCTCATACCACCATATATAGGGAGAGGGAAGTGCGAATAGAGAGAGAATGGAGGGCAAAGAGTGAAGAGAGGAAGAATAATTGCAGTTACGGGGCAGAAAAAGAGGGAGAAACGAACAGCAGAGATAGGAGAAGGGAGAAGAGGACTAGAAACAGGGCAGTTAAGGAGGGAGAGGTTCAAACATAGCTCAAAATTTGCCCAACTAGCCCATTCATCATGTCCCTAAGCTTAGATTAAGGTAGATAATTCTCAATTCCTAAATTTCAAAATCAATTTCAAAATTTTGTTGCTTGGCCATGCGAATGTTGGTAGAATAATGAACGCTTGGGCTGAATGAGAATTCAGAATTTTTTGGAATAATGAAGGATGAAATAAGAGATTGAGACTTTCGCGTTGTTATTAAGGTGAATTTGAGTTGCAATTTAAGGGTGGTGTTGTGATTACGGAGGCCGGGGTTTTGAGTAATGAGATTCTGATGGACGTAAAGTTTCTAAATTGTGCCCTGTTATGTCATTGTTTTTCTTTGGTTTTTTTTTTTGTAATCAATTTGTTAAAACTACTCAGGGACCTACATAAAGGACGTTGCCAACTTACTTGAGCCCACTATAAAGTTGGTGGAACATACGCCCTGTGTTATATTGAGAGTAGAGCTAAAAAGCGTGACAGTTGATTAGTCAGTACAGCAACACGGTCCAGCTATGGATTAGTTATGTGAGCCGGGTAATGGTAAACACTGGTTCAGCCTTGTTATACTATATATATTGATGTGTGAGTGTGTGTGTGCGCTTCTGCAACCCAAAACAGGGGTAGCTATGGCCGGTTCTGTTAACTTACCAACAGCCACCCCGATTCAGCCTACCTTGGCTTGTCGAAATATATGTCTGGTGTATATATAGTGCTCATGTCATGTAGTGTTAACCTTGAAATGCCACCACTCCAGAGCTTCTTGGTTAACCATATTTATGTGAGCCTATTGGGTTATTATGGAGTCCTTGGGTAAGTCTAAAATGGGTTATGATAGCGCTTGAATGGGGAAGGTCGGAACTCCTTATTTTTAATAAAAGGGAATAACCTTGTCAATTCAGGCAACATTCATGCAATGAAATGAATTTGGTGACACATAATCCAACTGCCATACTTTTCCTATAAAAATGGATCGGTCTGATTAGGAAGAGATTAAATGGCATTTGATTGATGAAGCACAGTTAGAAAGTCTTTCTGGTAAACATTTCAAAGGGTTGTTTTGCTTATATGTGCAATTATATGTGCTTGTGAACATGCTTTACAACCAAGGTGTTATCAGCTTTCCCGAAACTAAAACTGCTTTGATCTAGTCGCTCTGAAAGAACTTACCATACTATCGCAAGCGCACGGATAGTCGTAGTATAGATAAAATATATCGTTCCTCAGGGACTAATCGTAACTTACTGAGTCTTACCTTTTAGAATGTGCTAAGTAAAATTCTAGTTCAAATGGACTAAATTTAATAATAAATAGAAAAACACCTAGGAATTCTCGTAGTTGTGAAAGGAAATTGGATCAAAAATAATGAACAGGTGCTTTCTTCTAATTGGTTAAATTCAAGGAATTGTAATCTCTTCAAAAACTCAGTCTATTCTTTTGAAATCAACTAAATTTGCCTAAACTAAGCAAAAGTCGTTCTTTCAAACTAATTTGCCTTAATTCAAGTTCAATGTGTTTGATTACTTAGTAGCCCTCCCTAACATACAAATGTCTCTTTCGAGACGAAGTTACGTTAGGTCTAATCAAACAGTCCAACAACCAAATGTCACTTTTTAGCTTTTCATTCGTTTGTTTCAAGAGTGTAAGCAAATTTCGGCCAAAAATCAACTCATAACAATCCAAACACTTGACAAAACGAAATCAAACCAATCATGAAAATAAGCACAATTGTATAGATTAAAACATGATCCAACAATACTTCCAAAAACTACAAAATCCCTGGACTAAAGAAAACTACTCCGACATGACCAAAGATTAACAAACTAACAAACGATTGGTGAAATCTGAGTAAGAAGGGGATTCACTCAGATGGCCTCCAACCAAGGGCCTTGGCACCGCCTCAAGAACAAACTCTCACACTCAAGACTCACACCAACACAAAAACCAAACTAAAAAACTACAAAATTTGAGAAAGAAACTAAAGCACTAATCTACACTACTCTACACTTTTGCTTTGGTTGATCTTGGATTGCTCTCTACATGCTGCAAAACGTCACTTTGTATAGAGAAGCTCGGTCAATCTCAACCACATAGCCAAGGAAAAATGAAGAGGCAGCAGTTACAGGCTCACCACAGTCCGTGGGGTGCACCACAGTTCGACCGTGGTCTGTGATTGAATCGGATTTTTGCTCATTCTTTGCTCTATGGTCATGGCATAACATGGATGATCATGGGGGAGGTCAAAATACAGCTATTTAATGAAAAATGCTGTGTAAAAAGACTAAAAGTCCTGTAAAACACATCAAACAACTATACCCAAACATAAATCAAGACTAGGAGAATAAACAATAATAACAAGCACAATATTCTCCTAGAAACGACACAAAATAGCCCTAAAATGATAATACATATTTAGCACTTATCAAACTCCCCCATGCTTAAACTATTACTTGTCTTCAAACAATGCAAAGATTAAAAATATAGATTAAAAGTATAAACAACCTCTTCATGATAGATTTAGGTAACATTCGGATGGCAAAGTTGATCCAAAGATAGCCCAAAAGGATACAAAAAATCATTAACAAACAGAATAGGGATTTGAAATTTTTGAAAACCTTTAATAGACCAAAATGTCAAACTTGAAAGCAATCTCCCCCAAATTGCCAAATAGCACTCAACACTCATGTGTTTCAAATGTACGTATTTATAAAGGTTCTCTCAAATCTCAACTTTCGACACAGATCTACCATAAGCTTAACAAGATTCTCAAATTCGCCATCACTAAAAATGCGAACACATTAGACAATCATACAGTCTTTAATAGGGTTGTAACGGGGCTAAGAGGGGAACCAATATTTTTGGGAATGAGGAGCTAAAAGCCAAAGATTAAGAGCTAAACAATTCCAATTCATCAAACAACATCCTTCTTAAACCATGTCAATTCAAAATAAATCCCCAAATGAAGAGAGAAAGAGTCGAAAATCACAAATAACTTGCATTCCCAACATGGCTCACCGCTTTCTTCTTCTTTTCCAATCTCTTTTCATTTTTTTTTTCTTTTTTTCTTTTCTTTCGAAAATTTCTCTTTTGTTCTTTTTTTTCATAAGCACTTATCATTTATTTTTTTTCAGAAGGGATAGCCAAGGGGCAAATCCATAACGAACCCTAAATTCTAACTTTTCTTTAAATTTTGTACAATAAAACAAGGGATTAATAAATATCTCACAACCCTGCACCAAACAACCAAATTGCACCATAAGATATCATTCCATCTTACTAACGACCTATCAAACTTGATGCAAAATAATAGAACCCTCCTCTAGCTTTGGCTTAAAGGTAAGACAACTATTTGGCCATGGGTTACAATAGGAGGTTCAAATCAAGAAAAATGGACACAGGCTCAAAGGGGCTAGTAAGGGATACAATATACTAGGGTGGCTATTTGGTCGTGGGGTTTAAACAAATCAAAGAAAGAAAAATGCCTCAATCATATTGCCTAAATGTATATGTGAAATGCGATCTTGAATGAGAATCTAAGCAAATTCTAGAGAAATGATATCATGGAAGAGTCACACATGAAAGAAATATGATACTAATAATGATAAATAGTCTCTAAAGACTCAAAGTCTCATTGAACATCTACCAAGGTCAAAACTAGCTCACTAGTAAACACATGCCAAAATCTTGTAAGGGCTCATGGGGAAAATCAATTCGCATCCAACATGTGGTCAAAACATGGAATTCATTTCGAAAACTCATTCGAAAACATTTTATACACGATTCAGGCAAATCAAAGGATCAAACTAAACCAAATAAAGTTACTAAATCTATAGAGATCATTATCGGAGGACTTTTGTGTTTTTTTTTGTGTTTTTTGTGCATGCTCCTACAAACAATGCAAACTAAAATGCAAAAGAAACTTAATAAAAGAAAGAAACTAAAACGCAAGCTAGAAAGAAACTAAATGCACTTCTAAAACAAAACTAAAACAGTCAAAAACTTCAAAAACTACAACTAAAAACACATACAAAGCAAAAACACACCAAACAGAAACAAGCATTAGACGAAAAATATAATGACTAATTACCCAATGCTTGAATCATACATTGCCCTCAATCTAGGCACATAATAATAGAAAGGGAAGGGGAGTAGCATCAAACAAGATCAGAGTGGAGGGGGCGGAGGAGGATGGGCTCAGAAATTACCCGAAAAATTTGCTGCGCTTGACCCTTCTTCTATGGTTGAACCGGGTCAAATGGCATATGAACATTGGCGTTTTCAATTGGTTGTCCCACCAGATATGGCTTCAATCGCTGTGCATTGACTGTGAAAGCTATGGTAGACTCATTCCATATCTCGACTGCTACACTAGGTTGAACTTTGGTGATGGTAAATGGTCCCGACCATCAGGATTTCAATTTGCCCAGAAACAATCTCAACCTTGAGTTGAATAGGAGGACCATATCTTCAAAACGCTTCGTCATAATATGTTTGCCATGCCATTTCTTAGTTCGCTCTTTGTAAACACATGAATTTTCATAAGCGTCCCACCTTAGTTCGTCAGGCTCATTTTTCGATCGCTTTCAGATCAAAATTAAGCATCCTTATAGCCCAATAGGCCTTATGTTCCATTTCCACTGGCAAGTGACAAGATTTTCCAAACACGAACCGATATGGAGTGGTGCCTAGAGAAGTCTTGTAAGCGGTTCAGTAAGCCCAAAAAGCATCACCAAGCTTTAAGGACCAATCTTTGCAAGACCGATCCACCGTTTTCTCCAATATGCTTTTCAATTCTTCATTCGAGAGTTCCACCTACCCACTTGTTTAGGGATGATAAGGCGTAGCGACCTTATGAAATACCCCATTTGTTTAAAAGTGACTCAAGAGGCTTATTGCAAAAATGTGTGCCATTGTCACCTAGAAGAGCTATCGGTGTGTCAAATCGTGTGAAAATATTTTTCTTTAGAAATTTGAGTACGACCTTGGAATCATTTTGTAGGGGATGCAATAGTTTCCACCCACTTAGAAACATAGTCAACTGCCACAATGATGTAAAGGTTGTTATGGGAAGGAGGAAAATGACCCATGAAGTCAATCCCACATACATCAAACAACTCTACTTCGAGTATGCCACTTCGAGGCATCTCATGCCTCTTAGAAATGTTCCCCACTTGCTTACATCTATCACAAGTCATGACAAATTTCCTTGCATCTTTAAAGAGCGAGGGCCAATAGAAGCTTGCTTGGAGTACTTTTGCAATGGTTTTATCTGGTCCAAAGTGGTCACCATAGGTTAAAGCATGGTAGTGGTGTAAGACAATGTGGACCACATCTTTAGGCAAGCATCTTCTATAAATACCATCTCCACATAGCTTGTAAAGGAAAGGTTCTTCCCACACATAGTATTTGGCATCGGTAAAAAACTTCTTTCTTTGTTGGTAGGACAATCCTGGAGGTAACACACCGCACACGTTGAAGTTCACCATATCAGCATACCATGGGGTAACTTGTTGGGATATAGCTAATAACCATTCATCGAGGAAAGAATCATCAATGGGTAGCTCTTTACTAGGAGTAGCATCTAGGCCTAAACGAGATAGATGATCGACAACCACATTTGCCAGTCCTACCTTGACCTTGATTTCTAAATCAAACTCTTGAAGGAGGAGGACCCATCAAATGAGTCGAGATTTGGAATCATATTTATTCATTAAATGTTTCAAAGCGACATGATCCGTGAAAACGATAACCTAATTAATCAAATAGGATCAAAATTTTTCCAAAGCAAAGACAACTGCTAGGAACTCCTTCTCAGTCGTGGCATAATTCACTTGAGCCTCGTCAAGAGTGCGGCTTGCATAGTATATGGCATATGGTTTATTGTCCTTTTGCTGACCTAGAACAGCTCCCATTGCATAGTCACTTGCATCATACATTACTTCAAAAGGCAGCTCCCAATCTGGAGCTTGCATTACTGGGGTGGTGATTAATGCCTCTTTTAATCTGTGAAAAGCACTCAAGCATTTTTCATTAAACTCAAAAGGCACATCCTTAACAAGTAATTGGGTGAGAGGTTTTGCAATCTTTGAAAAATCTTCTATGAATCATCAATAAAAACCAACATGTCCGAGAAAACTTCTCATTCCTTTTACAGAGGTCGGTGGCGACAATTTTTCAATCACCTCCACCTTTGCTTTGTCAACTTTAATGCCTTTGTTAGAAACAATGTGACCAAGGACAACTCCCTCTTATACCATAAAATGACATTTCTCTCAATTCAAGACCAAATTCAGATCTTCACATCTTTGCAAAACCTTAGAGAAGTTAGCCAAGCAATAGTCATACGTTGTACCATACATAGAAAAATCATCCATAAAGACTTCCATTATGTCCACAATAAATTCTATAAAGATAGCCATCATGCAACGTTGAAATGTGGCAGGGGCATTACATAACCCAAATGGCATTCGTCTATAAGCATACGTGCCATATGGACATGTAAAAGTACTCTTTTATTGGTCATTTGGGTGGATAGGGATTTGAAAGAACCCCGAATATCCATCTAAATAGCAAAAATATGAGTTCCTTGCCAATTATTCAAGCATTTGATCAATTAATGGAAGGGGAAAATGGTCTTTGCTGGTGGCTTTATTCAATTTTCAATAATCAATGCACATACGTCATCTTGTACCAGTGCTAGTAGGGATTAGCTCATTATTCTTATTTTTTACAACAGTCATCCCTCCTTTCTTAGGTACAATATGAACTGGGCTTACCCACGCACTATCTAAGATAGGGTAGATAATGTCGGCTTTAAGCAACTTCAAAACTTCGGTTTTAACGACCTCTTGCAGGCTAGGGTTTAATCTTCTTTGGTGTTCGATTGAAGGCTTATGGTCGTCTTCCATTAAGATTCGATGCATACACAAGGAAGGATGAATCCCTTTTAAGTCATCTAGGGTGTATCCTATGGCTTTACGATGCTTCCTAAGCACTCTAAGCAAAGAGTCGGCTTAGTTAGCATTCAAATTTGCATTCACAATCACAGGACATGTAGATTTTGGTCCAAGAAATTCATACCTCTGTGATGAAGGGAGAGTCTTTAAGTCTAGCTCGGGAGGTTTTGCCTCATCAGATGAGGGCTTACTTTCATCTTCCAATACCTCCACCTTAGTAAGGGAAGGTGGAATTGGTGAAGAGGCCTCGAACAATTGAGCACACTCAGCTACTTCAGAGTTTTCATCCTCAGTAGTGCTATTATTCAACTTCAAGTGCTTAAGTGGATCATTAGAATTAATGTTAGATGCGGTTTCCCGTACTAAACCATCAACCACATCAATCTTATTACATTCATCAGAAATAGAAGGAAACTTAACAGCTCTTAGTAAGTTAAATTCCATATGAACATCACCCACATCAAAAGTTAGTGTACCGTTTTTCACATCGATGTCGCACCCTCCGGTGGCCAAGAATGGCCTCCCAAGAATGATTGGGGTCTGTGTATCCTCTTTCATTTCCAGAATCACAAAGTTGACCGGTACATATAAATCCCCTACTTTTATTGGGACATCCTCTAAAATACCCACAGGTTATTTCACATAATGGTCCGCTAATTACAAGGACATAATAGTTGGTCTTAGCTCTCCCAATTCTAATTTTTCACATAGAGAAAGGGGCATCAAGCTCATGCTTGACCCTAAATCACATAAAGCTTGGTTTATAGGCACATCTCCTATTAGGCAAGGAATTGAAAAATTGTCAGGATCCTTTAACTTAGCTTGAAGCTTATTTTGAATTACTGAACTACACTCTTTAGTCAAAGCTACAGTCTCATGTGCTTCTAGCTTTAATTTGTTAGACAGAATTTCTTTCATAAATTTAGCATAAGAAGGCATTTGGGCCAAAGCTTCAGTAAACGGTATGTATATGTGGAGTTTTTTTAGGACGTCTAAAAACCTTCCAAATTGCACATCAAGTTTTCCCTTAGCCATCCTTTGAGGAAATGGTAGAGGTGGGGTGTCGGGCTTTGGAGAGGTGATCTTAGGATTCTTAGGAACCTTATGAGGCTTATGCATGACATCATCAATTACTATCATGCGAAGACTCATTATTGGTGACCTCCTTAGGACCTTCTAGTTGTTTCGCCACTCTTAAAAGCATTGCATTGCATTGCTCCCTTAGGATAAGCTCAGTCTTACTAGGAACTCTATCTGGGGGCGTAGATGAGAAACTAGCTTTTTAGCAATTTGGGCTTCTAACATCCTATTATGAGTCATAAGTACATCAACCTTGGAGGCTAATTGCTTAATATACTCATCCTTTTTTTGTTGTGCCAGAAGCAGATTTTCCATCATTACCTCTAAATTTGACTTTTGGGGCAATTGAGAAGGGAATGGGGGTCTTTGAAAACCAAGGGGTACTCTAGCATTAATAGGAGGCATAGTCACAGTGCTTGGATTCGACCTATAAGAAAGTTTTGGATGATTCTTCTAACCCAAATGATAGGTATTAGAGTAAGGGTCATTGGTCGGTCTTGGGTTGAAATTTTGAACATAATTAACTTCATTAGGATCCTGGGAAAAAGGACTCCCAACTTGACAATTCAGAGTTATATGCTCAATTGAACCACAAATTTCACAAGGGGAAGGGGCACTAGACTTCACAGCATTAACATTCATTTGGTCTTGTCTATGATTCATGGCATCTACTTTAGCAGAAACTAAAGCAATTGCATCAACTTCATGCTTACCTCCAACCCGCTTGGGTTGGGTTCGTTCTGTGGACCTTTGGAAGTTGTTAAGCGCCATCTCCTCGATCAAATTTTCTCTTGCCGCCGCTTCAATAGTGGACCTCACAGATTGGGTCACACCATTGTATAAGGCTTGGATTATCATCCAACGCTGAAGACCATGATGGGCGCACAAACGCAACAGATCTTTAAAATGCTCCCAGGCTTTATGGAGCGTCTCTTCATCTCTTTGCAGAAAGTTGGTGATCTGATTTCTTAGGCTCACTGTTTTGCTTGGAGGGAAGAACTTGCCGAGGAATGCTCTTGTCAACTCATCCGAAGTGGTTATGCATCCAGACGGCAAAGACTGCAACCAAGCCCTTGCTTTATCCCTTAATGAGAAAGGGAATAAGCGTAGCCTAATCGCATCAGTAGATACTCTATTTAATTTCATCGCATCACACACCTCTAAAAAGACTAAAAGGTGCAGATTTGGGTCTTCCAAGGGTGTTCCATCAAACTGAGATTGTTACACCATGGAAATGATTGCCGGTTTGAGTTCGAAGTTGTTGGCATAGACAACAGGGCGAGCGATGTTTGAGGTGATCCCCTAGACTCCAGGGGTAACAAAATCATGAAGAGTCCTTCGTTGGTCACCTTCTGCCATGTTTGAATTCCTTCTTACCTCGTGTCTTTGGTCTTCAATCCTTTGCTTTTTCCTCCTTAGGTGAAAAGTCCTTTCAATCTCTGGGTCGGGTTCATACAAAATCGACTTCGTATAAACTAGGAAAAATTCCTGCAACCACTTTCACTAACACTACCAGCACAATTTAAACTAGCAAAGAAAGAAAAGCAAAAATAACAATGAAAAGCAAATAAAATACTTATTCACTTTCGCAAGACTAACTCAATAGTTAATGGTTTTAGTCCCGGCAACGATGCCAAAAACTTGACCATACTGCCGCAAGCGCACGGAT
This sequence comes from Selenicereus undatus, assembly GCA_017589665.1. NCBI lineage: Eukaryota > Viridiplantae > Streptophyta > Magnoliopsida > Caryophyllales > Cactaceae > Selenicereus > Selenicereus undatus. The sequence continues at coordinate 38,713,282 of JACYFF010019584.1, forward strand.
AGTCGTAGTATAGATAAAAGATATCGTTCCTCGTGGACTGATCGTAACTTACTGAGTCTTACCTTTCAGAATGTGCTAAGTAAAATTCTGGTTCAAGTGGACTCAATTTAACAATAAATAAACTTTTCTAAATCAATAAGGAAAAAACGTCTAGGAATTCTAATAGTTGTGAAACAAAATTGGCTAAAAAATAATGAACATGTGCTTTCTTCTAATTGGTTAAATTTAAAGAATTGTAATCTCTTCAAAAACTCAATCTATTCTTTCGAAATCAACTAAATTTGCCTAAACTAAGCAAAGGCCGTTCTTTTAAACTAATTTGCCTTAATTCAAGTTCAGTACCTTCGATTACTTGCTAGCCCTCCTAACATACAAATCACTCTTTCGAGACGAATTTACGTCAGGTCTAATCAACAACAACCAAATGTCCCCTTTCAGCTTTTTATTCGTTTGTTTCAAGAGTGCAAGCAAACTTCAGCCAAATCAACTCACAACAATCCAAACACTTGACAAAACGAAATTAAACCAATCATGAAAATAAGCACAATTATATAGATTAAAACATGATCCAACAACACTTCCAGAAACTACTAAATCCCTCGACTAAAGAAAACTACTCATACATGATAAAAGATTAACAAACTAACCAACGATTTGTGAAATCTGAGCGAGAAGGGGATTGACTGAGATGGCCTTCAACCAATGCCTTCAACACCGCCTCAAGAACAAACTCTCACACTCAAGACTCACACAAACACAAACACCAAACTAAAAACTACAAAATTTGAGAAAGAAACTAAAGCACTAATCTACACTACTGTACACTTTTGCTTTGGTTGATCTTGGATTGCTCTCTACATGCTACAGAACGTCGCCTTTTATAAAGAAGCTCAGTCAATCTCAGACACACAGCCAATGCAAAACGAAGATGCAGTAGTTGCATGCTTACCACGGTCTGTGGGGTGCACCACGGCCTGACCGTGATCTGTGCTGGAACTAGGCTTTTGCTCATTCTTTACTCTACGGCGGTGGCATAACATAGATGACCGCGGGTGAGGTCAAAATATAGCTATTGAAGGGTAAATGTTAGGTAAAAAGACTAAAAATCCTGCAAAATACATCAAACAACTATTCCCAAGCATAAATCGGGAATAGAAGAGTAAATAATAATAATAAGTACAATACTCACCTAAAAACGACACAAAATAGCCTTAGAATGATATATATATTTAGCACTTATCAAGAACTGATTTATTTATGAATGCTTGAAAGTGAAATTTCATTTGAGATGCTTTGGGCTAGGTAGATAGTGCTAATATAAAGGACTCGATCGTGAGGACGGACTGTCAGATCCTAAATAGAGTAGGAATCCCAAGTGCCACTACCACGAGCAGGGTAGGAGGCCGTTTATTTTGGGAGGCCTCAAGGGTGCAAAAACTTTTGGGTTATATTGGTCACTTAAAGAGAGCATTGTCTTGTGAATCGAATGCCTGAAAGTAATTTTCTTACCTATTATGAGTTGGAAACTACGTATTTTTGAATTATGCCAGTTCAAAGGTTTAGAAAAGTGCAAGTAGTCTTCAAAAGAACTTCTATTAAATAAAAAAGGCCTTCCTTATGTGCAATAAGTTTTACAGTGGCTCGACTTGATTCAAATTGAAGTTTTAACTCCTCTTGCTTGCTATTTTAGTTTTTGTGCTAAAAGTGATTAAGTTGGTAACCCAAGTGAACCACTTTTGTATTGAGCATTTATCTAAGAGCTCGAATGCCCTACCTTCCCTGTTATAGGGTGTTATCAATTAGCAACTAGATGTTATTGGACATGCATGCATGATATGTTAATATTAAGTAAAGGTTTGGTGTGACTGCTACTTAAACTATTGTATACAACTCTTTTCATTTTTTGGGATGCAAATTATTGGCTGAGAGTGTGGTATCCCCCCCCCCCCAAATTCCTTTTTCCATAGGTTCTTAAAAAGCATGTGGACATTATCGAGTTTCATTAGATGAATTGATTCTCTTGCATGTTCTTGTTAGTTGATGTTAAGAAATTCCAATATGTCTATTTGAATTCAGGAAGTAAACCAATGTATCATGTTTGGCTTGAGTTCTTTGAGCACATGTAAGTTTGATTTGAGTTCATAAATGACATATTGTCTAGTTGTTGCTTTGAAAGGAAATGTAATCCAGGCAATTGATTAGATACTCGTCTTCTAGTTGTTAGAGTTGAGTCAGTATGTAAACCCCAGTGCTCCGGGTATGTGATCTGCCAAGTTGTAGCTTGAATTTCTTTATTTTATTTTATTTCATAACTTGTGTACTCTAGGTGTGTGACGCGAGTTGGTTGGCCAATGTGTAGCCATCAAGTTTATGTTGAGTTGCCTTCATACATTTCTTTATTTACTTACACATATAACTGCAAGACTATAAGCCTATGACTACAGTCAAATTTTTAAGTGGAACTCTGCCTGATTTTTTCCATATCTTAAGAAATCACCAAAATCTCTAACTGTAGGGGTAGGGGTGTTACAATTACACAGGTGATTTACTATAGCCAAGGGTAAAATTAGAATACTGCATTGTATATCCCGCCTTTTCGCTTCCCAATATTCAGAAAGTGCTCTGATCTTTGTACTTTTCCTACCTTCACCACTATATCACTTTCTATGATGAGACTATCACTACTAAAGATAATAAAAACCACAATTTTCTCATTCATATGTACTCTGCAGAGGAGATTGATTATTTTCTTATGCAAAAAGCTGGGGCCACAGTTGAAATTTTCCATTCAAGGTGTACTTTTCCAAAAGAGAAATGTATAAACCTCTTCCATTTATTTTAGTCTTGTATTTTATTTTATTTTTTAAATTAATGGAAGGCCCATGGTTTTATCAAGGGAACTGAAATAAGTCTTATAAAGCTGGTTGATTACTTTTGACATCCTTATCATGATCGTCGTACATCATGAAAATGAATAATTAACATCTCTATACTATCATTTTTATTTTTAATGAAATTATCACAATTTGACTGACAAAATTGAATTTAGTAAATTTTTTTCCCTTTATCTCCTAGATGGAAAAATTGCCAATTGAGCGAATGATAGAAGTGTCATCATAAATTTTGATTTAAATAAAGTTGTTGAAGATGATGACAAAGCCAAAGAATCAATTTATATTTTCCAACCTTTTATTGGGCAATGCTTTCTTGGTTTGGAGGAGGCTTTCATTTTCTACAAGAACTTCACCAGAAGCAATGGATTTAGTGTGTGAAAAGGATGATTAGAAAATAAGAATGGAGTAAAAAGAAGGGTAGCTTTCTTTTGCTCTTGTGAAGCATGGGTACCGCCAAAAGTTGTTCATCCAGTATTTGCAAAGAAATAAAGAGCCACACAAATGTGGATGTAGCTCTTATATGAGAGTTACATTAAGAAGATCATTTGATCTTTCCTAAACAATGGCAAGTGACACTATTCAAGTATAATCAAAATTACAAGTTATGGTCTCCAGAACAACTTCACCTCTTATCTGCTTATCATGGCATTGACAAAGAAACTGTTGAGCAGATTCTCTTGTTCAAAAAGCAATCTGTCAATTAGATAAATTATGCTTATCATAGAACTAGAAAATAATGTCTATAACACCGCGAGTGTGGCTTCAAAGGATCGAACTGATTACTTATATCACCAAAGGTTCACCTTTCTTTTTGGGAAGCCCACTCTTAAGAACTCCACAGTTAATCGTGCTTGCTGGGGACCAATCTTGAGACGGGTGATCTCCTAGGAGTTTCTCAGGCAGCGTGTGAGCGAAGACGAAACACACTGCAAAGACTTGTGATGATTTGTGGGGCTAGTCGACGATCCTTGAAGTCGTTCATGGTAATTGCTCGCGACCTGGGAGGGGTCGGAGCGTTACAGTCTTCCTTCTTTATCAACTCATTTTCTACATGATTCATTGGGGTATGGTCATTGTATTCTGGAGGTTTGGAGTACTAGTGCACTTCATGGTTGCTTGGTGCCTTATTGGTTGCTCCCTAGTCATTTGGCTACTTAACTCCACATTGCTCAAATTTATTAGTCCCCTCCTTTCCCTTAATCCTTTTAGCCCACGCTACAACCCAAGTTAAGTCCTCTTGATTGTCTTGTGCACTTTGCATTTTTAGTGGTGGAGAATTTGAGCCTTGTCAAGCATACGGTAGATTGCATTTTTAGAATGAGTCTTGAGTGAACCTATGTTATCTTTCACACATATGAGTTGGAGTGATTCACATTTCCCAAAAGTAAGGCTCTACCAATCTATTTAGCTCTACAATTTCATGTGCTTGCATGACATGTTTTGTGATTCTTTAGGGGTAATCAAGTTTGATATCGTACTTTTTCGAAAACCTTCTCCTTTTTCTAATATTGAAATGCCTTGCGCGCTATTTGGGGTTGCCATTTATTGCTATTGTTGCTTGTGATATGGTATAACTTGCCTACTATAAGGAAGTTGTTCTATATGTGAGTCCTAAATGCATCTTCCTTTGTCAGTTTTATCTAGAGCTTCTTGAGGACAAACAAAGATTTAAGCATGGAGGAGTGATTAATGTCATATTTGCATAGGATTATTTGAGTGTTTGGGAGTCATTTTAGGGGATTAATATGCCTAATTGTATAATTTATACCCTTATTTCTACTATTACGCTTGATTTCGCTTATTTTGAGAAATTTTACAAATTTTGACTTTGTGAGCTAAGTTATGTGAATAGAATGAGGATTTTTGATGCCTTAAAGATAAAAGAAGATAGCAAAAGAAGGCAAAAGACACCCGACACGGACCAACCATAGCCAGTACCACAGTCTAGGAGGCTCCAGGAAGAAATACCAGAAGGAGCAAGTGAGAATGACCGAGGCAACGACTGTTCATTTTCTAAGCGGTGGTAACGTTTGACAGCCTTCATTTCCACCATAAAAATCCAATTTTATTTCTTTCATTCAACCTCCATTCCATTCCACAATCCCATTGAGGAATTAGACTCCATTTTTAGAGTAAGGAAGAGCAAGTAGAAGAGGAAGATTCGCAAGAAAGCGGGATCAGGTTTGCAGTCAACATATTCAAGCGCGTTTTTTAACTGAGGGTTTCTCTTCCATTCTCTTCTCTTCCCTTTTCATTTCTAATTTTAGGTTTGTAATTTGATTATCTTTAGTTGATTTGAACTTGGATTTATCCAAACACTTGATAATTTTCCCAATCTTGTGTTTTCTCTTTTGGTACTTTAGAATTGTTGGATTATTTTATCGAATCTTAGATGATAATTGTTCTGTTAGGAATTTGATCACTTTCTTGCATGTTTTGGGAATTGGATGGAGAGCTGAAAGGTGAAATTCGATACTAGAATCTCGGGGTTTGACTTGATTGTGTGGAGTCGTCAGAAAGTCACACCAATTCAGAAACCACAAATTTAATAATCGCATGCTTAATTTAATAATCAAGAACTATTGAGAAATGGTAATTGGTTAGATTTAGATATTTCACTTCACTTTAAAAAAGGGATGTGATACTTTGATTTTTGATTTTAAAACAATCAATTGAGGAAAAAGTGCTTGATTGATGTGTGGATCGGGAAGTTGCTTGATTTGCTTAATTCCATGATTATTTATTAGTTACATTAGATAGTTGAATAGTTTAATTTCAAATCTCAAATTTAGATTTGCTGAGCCTATCTTAAGAGGATAAAGCCCAATAGATCAACCTAGTCTTTGTGAGAGACGACCTTCATTTGCTCAATGCCACTGTACGCTTGCAGCCCTATTAATGGTATCCCATAAATCTCTAGGCCTAGATGGCATTCTAGCTTATTTTTATGAAGAAATGTGGGATGTAATTGAGGCCTAGGTGGGGGGAAGTAGTAGTTGGGGAACCAAACTTTGCCAACTTTCCCAGACAAATAAACAACACACTTATTACTCTCATCCCCAAAAAAGATAAGGCGCAAAGGGTTAAGGACTTTTATCACATAAGTCTTTGCAATGTCAGCTACAAGCTCACACCAAAGTACCTGGTTAATTGGCTTCAGAGGGTAATAGGGAAACTTATTAGCACCTATCAAATACATTTATCCCAAGCAAACAAATTTTAAACAGTTGCCTATTATTACATTAAGTGTTGTCATACATTAAATCAAAAAGTCAAGGTAAACAGGTCCCTGCAATGAAAATCGACATGAGCAAAGCATACCATAGAGTTAACTGGAATTTTCTGGAGGAAACCCTTAAGGTTTTGGATTCCCTGAGAAGTGGATCAAGCTCATTATTCATCTTATTAGAATAGTGAGCTAAATACTCTGTTGAATCAATCTTATATAAGGTTTTGATGATTACAACCCAAATGTGCTAATTATGCTTGGCTTGAGTTGAGTGCTAGAATCATGTGATAAGACAGATTGCAAATATCCTGGAGGTTAGTTCGAAATATCATGCTTGAAGCTATGTGATAAACTGTATGTTGAAAGCGACATAAGTTACAAACACCCTGAAGAACAGGTCAAAGAAGCTGAAATCATCAAAGTGGATATATGTGCACATCATCAACACAATACAAGAGTCTTTAGAGTCCTAGGGCTAAGTACTGGTTATATTTGTCTAGATTCTTGTTAATATGCTAAAGAAGAACTTGACTTAACACTCACCTTAAAGAAATCATTTAACATGACTCAGAACATTGCTCAGAAAAATTGAGCAAATAGGTCTGTAATGCTCCGAGGACAGCGAGTGCAAAAATCAATTTTCAAAGATTTTCAAGAGTTTTCCTACTGCCAAAATTCCTAATATATTTAGGATCAATTTTCTAATAATATTGTATTTTAGAAAGAGTACTTTCCTAAATAATATTGGTCTCCTAAAAAGATTTTTCAAAAGATTTTATCTTATCCTTAAAAGATATGATTTCCTAAAATGATAATTTCTTGAAGGATTTAATTCCTTTAGGATACTGAGTATTTTCAGAGTTATTATGGAAATCAAATCCTTGTTTTTTGTAGGTATATAAGCATTCGCTTCTCATCTCTTCAAGCGATGGTTTTTCAAGGCAAATATTGAGTATTTTGTGAGCGTATTCTCTGAGAGAAGACCTTTAAGGAGTGTGCTAAATTGAGTCATTCTTTCTGGCATACTAGGGTGTGTAAGTGCACCTTACATTCAGCTTGGTTAGAAGCATAAAGTAAGGTGGTCTTCTATTCTTTTCTATCATTAGTTAAGTCTAGAGTGTGTCCAAGTCTTGGGAGATTTCTGGACGTATTGTGTGACTCATTCTCAGGTGGAGAATAGTTACGTGTGTGTAACTAGAGTCTCGGGGGAGACTAAGTTACGTGTGTGACGTTGTCACGTGTGTTACATAGTGTAGCGAACTTGGCCCGTGTTAGTGAAAGTGTTTGTTGGAATCCTACAGAGGAAGGTCGTGGTTTTTACACCTCCATTGGGCCAAAGGTGGTTTTCCATGTAAAATCTTGTGTCTTCTTTATTTTCGCATTCAAAGTTTTGTTTCTGCCTTACTACAAACACCTCTCTCAACAGGTCTAATGAGTGTTCTGAAACAAAATGAAAAAATTGAAAGACACAATTCACCCCCCTCTTGTGTCATTGTGTGCCTTAACACTTAACAATTGATATCAGAGTAGGTTCTCATAAATAAGGCTAATACCTAGAGAGATCCTGTAAGAATGAGTGCAACACAAGGAATCTTGAAAGGTCAATCTGTGACCAGACCTCCATACTTCAATGGACAACACTACAGTTGGTGGAAAAATCGAATGGAGAACTATATCCAAGCTGAGGATTATGAGTTGTGGATGCTCATTGTGGTCCTTACATTCCAGTGAATGTCACAACTGATGGGAAGACTGTTCCTAAGGAGCTGAAGGAATTCGACTTAGATGATTTTAGAAAGATGGAGAAAAATGCTAAAGCCAAGAAGCTGCTATATTTTGGACTCGGACCTGACGAGTACACTCGCATCTCAGAGTGTAAATCTGCAAAAGAGATATGGAATGCCCTTCAAGTAGCTCACGAAGGAACCAATCAAGTCAAGCAATCCAGGATCAAGCTGCTGGTGAGGAAATATGAGCTATTCGAGATGAATGATAAAGAAACAATCATGGGGATGTATGCTCGATTCACCCATATTACTAATGAGTTAAAATCATTAGGAAAATCCTTTACCACTGAAGAGTTGGTTAGGAAGATCCTACGAATTTTACTCCATTCATGGGAATCAAAGGTCACTGTAATCAAAGAAGCAAAAAAGATGAATGAGATTTCCTTGGATGAGCTTATTGGGAACTTACAAACATATGAACTAAGGAGAAATTCTCAGATAAAGGGGGAAGTGAAGAAAGATCGTGGGCTTGCACTAAAGGCAAGGGAAAGTGATAGCTCATATTTTGATAAAGAAGGAATAGCCATGATTGCACGAAAATTCAAGAAATTTTTCAAGAAGACCGAAAGTGTATACAAAAAAGGCAACACCAACAAGGCTAAAAACAGTAACCGAGATCAGTTCTCAGGATGTTTCAAGTGCGGAAAGCAAGATCATATAGTGAAGAATTCCCCCTTATTGAAGGAAGAACAGGGGTCAGAACAGGTCCGAACCAGAGGCAGAAAAACTCAGTTGACTAATGCTGAGAAATGATTCACCAAAGCAATGATGGCAGCTTGGGGAGACACCTCAGAAGAAGAAGAAGAAGCAATGGTTGTCATGGCTCGAAGTGGATCTGACTCAGACTCTGACGGTGAAACTCTCAAAAAGGAGGTACGTAATCTTAGCAAGAAAAAACTTAAAAAATTAATTTTTACATTGATGGAAGAATGTGAAGCTCTAACTTCTGAAAATTGCATGCTTAAAAGTACCTGCTCAAATTTAGAAAAAGGATGTTAAGAGACTAGAAAGAAAAACGCAAGAACTTGAACATATGAATGAGGCTCTCATGTATGAGAAGCTTGAAATTAATGAAAAGGCTCTTGCTTTAAGTAAAGAATTAGACATCCTTAAGGACCTGAGTGACAAGAAAGAGGAAGAGCTCAACACTAAAATAAGAGAGCTAGAAAGAGAGTCTTCAAAGCTAAGGCATAATCTAGAATCCCAGATGAATGACAACAAATAGTTTCGAGAACAGGTCTAGAGAGCTGAAACTGACTTAACTGAAAACAGGCGCTGGAACAGTTCCTCAGAAGCTCTACACTGGCTTAATACTCATCATAACCAAAACAGAAAAGGTTTAAGTTTTGTGAATGGACGTGTTACTAAGCCAGTAGACAAGAACTATGTTGGTTTGCCAGAAAATATAATTTGTTATCAATGTGGAAAAACTAGTCATTATCGATATGCTTGCTCCTTGAGAAAAAGGGCCATGGAAAGAAACTCATTATATATTAAACAAATATGGATTAGAAAAGATGAGTTAAATTCCATGACAAAGAAAAGAATGGGGCCCAAGTGGATCTGGGCTCCCAAGACTAACAACTAGCTGTTTTGCCGGTTAAAGTGAGAGGAGACAACCAATTGTGGTATTTGGATAGTGGTTGCTCGAGGCATATGACTGGAGATAAATCGAGTTTCCTCTCACTTACAGCCTTTGATGGGGGGAGAGTGGTATTTGGAAACGACAAATCTAGGACAATTGTTGGTGTAGGTAAGATAGTTAAATCACTCTCTCACTCAATTGATAACGTGTACTTAGTTGATGGGTTACAACACAATTTGCTAAGTGTGTCCCAATTGTGTGATAAAGGTAATCATGTTTATAAAACATGTGTTTGATTACCAATATCAAATCTGGAGAGGTTGTGCTGAGAGGGAAGTGACACAACAATGTTTATAAAACATGTGTTCTTGAACTTCCCCAAAATCATTTGACTTGCTTGAGTGTTCTTGATGATGATATTATGCTTTGGCACAAGAGGCTAGGTCATGCTAGTCTTTCCTTGCTAAACAAACTTGTGTCTAAAGGTCTAGTTGTTGGCTTACCTTCCATCAAATACAATGATGACAAGGTATGCGATGCTTGTGCTAAAGGAAAGAAAACTAGAATTGCATTTAAGACAAAGAAGTATGTCAGCACTTCTCGACCCCTTGAGCTAGCTATTACATGTTGATTTGTGTGGTCCCATGAGGATCACAAGTAGGGACGACAAGAGGTATGTGTTTGTTATAGTAGATTATTACTCTCGTTTCACTTGGAGTTTATTCCTAGCATCTAAAGATGAATCTTTTGAAGCATTTGTTATATTTCTTAAGAAAACTGAAAAAGAGGACACTCATTGATAAGTCTTAGATCTTATCATGGAAAGGAATTTGAAAATTCAAGCTTTATTGATTATTGTAACGAACATGGCATTGATCATAATTTTTCAGCCCCAAGGACACCTCAACAGAACGGGGTGGTAGAGCGGAAAAATCGAACTCTAGAAGACATGACTAGAACCATGCTTATTGTTAGTGGTCTTCCTAGAAATTTTTGGGCAGAAGCATTGAACACAGTTTGTTACATTATTAACAGATGCATGAATAGACCCATTCACAATAAGACTCCTTATGAACTTTTCAAGGGACGAAAACCCAATATTCTGCACCTAAGAGTCTTTGGTTGCAAATGTTATGTGCACAATAATGGGAAGGACCCCTTGGGAAAGTTTGACCCTAGGAGTGATGAGGAAATTTTCTTAGGATACTCTTCACATAGTAAAGCTTACAAAGTATTCAACAAAAGGACTATATGTGCTCAGGAGAATGTGCATGTATTATTTGATGAAACTAACTCCTTGATTGAGAATGATGTACATGATGAAGATTTTGATCTTGGACTTGCAAGAAAAGACAATGGTAAAATGCTTGAAAATGAACCACTTACTGAAGTTAATGTTAAGGAAAGTGGGCAGGAAGTAGACAAATCAGGGGGAAGCCTGGCTGACCCTGATATGGACCAAAACCAACCCACTCAATCCCAGACTTCTCTTACTAATCTGGGAACAGGTTTCCGACCCGATCCCACACCTGTTCCTGCAAACAGCCAGGAGAAAGTAAAAAGCGGATTTATGGATCCTTTCACTTCACGACCCTGGAAACACCAAAGCTCGCACCCCCTTGACCAAATTATCTCTGATATTAATACAGGGGTGCAGACCAGATCTAAGCTCAAAAATTTTTGTGTCTTCTATGCCTTTTTATCTCACATCGAGCCTAAGAATGTTCATGAAGCTCTTGTAGATTTTGACTGGGTTATAGCCATGTAAGAAGAGCTTCATCAGTTTGAAAGGAACAAGATCTAGCACCTTGAACCACAGCATGAGGACAGAACAATTATTGGAACCAAGTGGGTGTTCAAAAACAAGTTGGATGAGTTGGGAACAGTCACTAGGAACAAGGCCAGGCTGGTGGTCCAAGGTTACAATCAAGAAGAAGGGATTGACTATGAAGAAACGTTTGCACTAGTAGCAAGGTTAGAGACTATTCGAATCTTGGTAGCCTTTGCAGCCCACATTGAGATTAAGTTGTACCAAATGGATGTCAAGAGTGTCTTCCTCAATGGATATCTTAAGGAAGAGGTATATGTAAAACAACCCCCTGGTTTTGAAAGTCCTAATTTTCCTAACCATGTTTTCAAACTTGACAAAGCACTTTATGGTCTAAAACAAGTTCCTAGAGCTTGGTATGAACGATTATCAAGTTTCTTAATTAAGAATTATTTTCAAAGAGGCAAGATAGATAATACCTTGTTTCTCAAATCTAAGGGGGAACATTTGCTGATTGTCCAAGTATATGTCGATTACATTATATTTGGTGCAACCAACAATGATTTATGTAATGAATTTTCAAAATTGATGAGGAGTGAGTTTCAGATGAGCATGATGGGCGAGCTTAATTTTTTCCTAGGCTTGTAAATTAAACAAACCTCAAACGGAACTATGATCCATCAACAAAAATATGTCAAGGAACTACTTAAGCAGTTTAGGATGGAATCGGCTAAGCCCATGGACACTCCTATCTCTCCTTCAACCAGATTGGTGATGGATGATGGAAGTCCTTTAGTTAAAGAAAAATCATATAGGGGCATGATAGGGTCACTCCTACACCTAATTGCTAGTGGACCTGACATTCTTTTCAGTGTTGGTTTGTGTGCCCGTTTTCAGTCAAATCCAAAAGAAACACACTTAAAAGCTGTAAAAAGAATTTTTAGATATTTGAAAAACACCTCTGATCTGGCATTATGGTATCCATGTGGATGCAACTTTGACCTCATTCAGTATGCTGATGCTGATTATGCTGGATTTCTAGTTGACAGAAAAAGCACCTTAGGTGTGGCTACTTTTCTTGGGCCCTGTTTAGTCTCTTGGTCTACAAAGAAACAGCACTCAGTTGCCATGTCCACAGTAGAAGCCGAGTATGTAGCGGCTACTTCTTGTTGTGCTCAATTGTTGTGGATACGACAACAACTCAAGGATTTTGGTGTAGACACGGGATGCATTCCCATATTTTGTGATAATACAAGTGCAATTAACATTGCCAAAATTCCGTGTCAACATAAAAGGACTAAGCATATTGATGTTCGCCATCACTTCTTAAGAGACAATGTAGAAAAGGGCATAATTTCAATGAATTTTTGTGCCACTAAAAAACAAATTGCTGATATTTTTACCAAGGCACTAAGTAGAGATCAATTTGAAACGAATAGGCTTGAATTGGGTTTGATTAAAAGAACTTGAACAAACTTCATTAACCCCCAATGATTAACTAGTAAGGTCTTAGGCCAAATAAATTAATTCAATGGATGCATTCAACTTGTTGTGTAGTTAATTGCATATGTGTGGAATCTGACACTACAACAGATTAGGGTTGTAGTGGCATTTATTTCGTGGCAATTATCACAAATGCTACCCAAATTATGAGGAAGTTTGGAACTGGCGGGCTTTGATAGCATTTAAAAAAATGCCGCCATAGCCTATTTTTCATATTCGCGCCCAGCCCACTCAATTTGCCCGCTGAAAATTAAAAAAATGCGGGACTTGGAAATTAGACCAAAAACTCGGTCTCCCCATCGACTCTCAAAACTCACTCTGCCTTCTTCAGACATCCCCTAACACTCCTTCTCAGACCAAAGAGTCAGTTTCTCAGGCAAAATTCGGCTACCTCTCCACTGAATTCCGGCTATTTCTCCAGTGAAATTGCTCACTTCAGTCAGGCACAACCCCTTCTCGTTCTCATACCACGTCGCACAAGTCTAGGGTTTAAGGATTCTGGCGTATAATTGCTTGCTCCGGCTATTTCTCCGGCAAAGAGATCAAGAAAAGTACCGAAATTGGTCACTGCATCTGTTATCTAGGCCAGGTTTCTGTCTCTTTCTCTCTCTGTCTTGCTCTCTCTATGTGTCGCCATAGTATCTATCAGCTTGGCTAATTGCAGTTATGTTCGATCTCAATCTGGGCTAATTAAATTTATCTTCCATCTCAGGCTAGGTTAATCTTTAATCTTTCTTGCTGATTTCCTCTCTATTTGAAGTGACTAGAGGACATTTCTGGTGGGTGGAATTGATTATAAGCTTCTAGTGAAACTCAGGCCTATTTGGTATATCTCTTTGTCAGATCTGTAGATTACTTTGCTTATTGGCACAGAAAAGTGTTTATGGCTGCATTACTGGGTTAGTTCGTTTGTAGGTGGGAATTTGCCTTGGTGGGTCTCATGTCATATACTATTAAATTGAACCAGTTGATATGGTTTAAAATGCATACATTGGGTTGATTTTAAAAAGGTGTGACTTTTTTGTTTTGATGTACACTTTGGAATTCTAGATTTGTGCCAGACTAACTTAAACCGGTCCACTTTGGGTGTCTTCCTTCTTATCCACTCATAGCCAAATCTGGTAATGTAAATACCCTTGATCAGTAGTATGCAACCATCTATTAGAAGCACTTATTTACTCTTTAGATAGAACTGATGGCTATCATTCTTTGATGCTAGGCTCCAATAACACTGGGATAATATATACAAACTAAGAGCACTTGGACTATGAGCAGCCTTCAAGGAAGAGTTCTCCTTATATCCTTAGTCTCAAGATAAATCAGCTATACAAAAATTTTGCAATCTTTAATCTTTTTACTCTACATACTAATTTACTTCATCCTGTCTTTCACAGTATCCATTACTATTTTATTAGTTATTCCAGCATTTTCAAGCAAAACATGTTAAAGATTTCTTGAAAGATGTAGATTCTAAAAGCATGCTCATTAGTTTCCCTAAGATATTGCCTAGTACGTGAAAGACATACTTTGTTGTTTCAAGTTTTCTATTGCACTTTTTTATTCAAGAAAAGGGGAGCTCTGGCTCAAGAGCTTTGATGATAAGGCTCGGACCATGGTTTATTTGAATGTGGGGAATAAAAATGTTTCATTAAGTTTGATCGATAAGATAAATGTTGATTTTGAGGGTGTTAGATGAAACTGCCAGGATGTGATATCAAATGAGAAAAAACTGAAAGGACTTTGTATGTCTGATCAACTTGCTTCCTTATAAGCTTATTTCTTTTATTATCTAATGTATGAGAAGAAGTATCTTATATGTACTGTTGAAAGTGATTGAACTTAAGTTGCATCCCCCCCCCCCGGCCTAGGAAAATGTCCATTTCAGTCAATAACTTACCAAAGAACTTAATTTAGGAATGATAGGAAAGTCACATTTTACATTATCTTATATTTCTGTTCTTATATCTAATTAAATAATGAACAAAAAGTAAATTCAAGGAACAAAAAACTAGGATATAGCTTCTTTTTTAATATAAAAAAAGAAATGCACAATATATGCCATTAATTATTATACTAATATGATCGTCTTCACAAATAGTTTGAAAATATTTGATTGAAGAGGGCTATGAACTACAATATGTGCTTGCAATTCAGAACGCTGATGGACTTACTGTGGTCAGTTGCACCTCATTTCTCTCTTTTCTTTCTCTCTCTGTTTAGGGAGCTGATTATCGCGTCTGTGTTAATTTTTGCTACATTTAAGGCAATTTCTTCCTTTTCTTTCTTTTTTTGAAACGAACTAAAGGTGGCCTAAAGTTTACGATATTTTAATGATGATGACTTTATGGTTGTTTTGTTTAGATGTGAATGGGTTTATGTAACCCAAGGGAGGGGAATAAAGAGAGATGGATTAGGGTACACATTGGTAAATTTTCGTCATTTGATACATACAGGCCACAGATTGAATGACAAGCCCTTTGTGTTCCCTTCTCAAGTACAACAAGTCATATATATACAAGATCGACGAGAAACTAAATGGTTTGTTCCAATACCTATGAAACCGAGGGAGACATATGATCTTGGGGAAGATGGTAAAGATGAAAATGTGTTTTTTTATGGATACTGAACCTCACATAATTGAGATTGAAGGAGCTAGTGAGGCAGAAATTGATGCAACATCTTTGGTTGAAGGGATATACATACAAGATGACCATATAGAAGATATAGATGAAGAAGATGAGCTTGATTCTTAATTTGTGGAATGTGACAGAGCAATTCTTGAGCTGTCTTTGGAATGCATGTATATCTGTCTAGTTTGTTCATAATTTTAGTAAGTAATTGTTTAATGGGCTTTAATATTATGCTTGTGAATGTACGTGTGACATCTTATTAATTATGTGTTATAGGTATCATGGGAAAAAGAAAGAGATCACAGACAGTATACATTGCTATTCAAGATTAGAGGACTTCTAATGCTGCCTCTCCCTCTAGCGCTGAAATGGAGCAAAATGTCACCACACTATCTGGTGCTCAGTCAGGTCCATCTGATGGTAGTCCTGTTAGCGATCATGAGTTAAGTGAAGGTAAACTTATTTTACTATCATAAGTACTCAGTTTCAATGATGAGTACTTGTTTTAGTGTTATATTTTTTGTAATATAAAAGATGAAATTAACAAGCACTTTGTTGTGGCTGTTTTTTTCATATTTGATATGAAATATGTGAAGCTTCTGATATTTCATCTAAGAAACAAAGAGGACCTACTTTGATGGCTCATATTTGGAATCAACCTAAAGAAAAGAGAATACTGGTGGAGTGGAACAAACGGTGGCAGCCAATCGGTAATGACGGGTCAAATCTGGCTTACTTTGTAGGTACAATAGCAAGAAATCCAATGCTATGTTCCTTGTCATACATTGACTGGCGGCAAGTTCCAAAAGAAGAGAAAAAAGGACTTCTTGACATTGTCAAGCTGTAGATAATGTTAAGGCATGTTTTATATCATCAGTTGTAACCCTAAAAGCATGAATCTTGTTTTCCTTGGCAAGCAAAATTCATCATTCCTAATCGAGTAGCCGAATGTTATGTGCTAAAATCAATGGGAAGGAAATGGAGCAACTTTAAGGCTGACCTTAAACTCAAGCATTATGAGCCAAACTGTGGAAATGTTACTGCCATCATGAATGAGCATAGACCTGATTGTGTACCCAAAGATCAATGGATTTCTTTGGTAACATATTGGATTTCTGATAAAGGAAAGGTAAATGCTACAATTCTTCTAATCTTGTGGCACCATACTACCATTATGAACGACCTTAAACTTGGTATTGTTTTCTAACGTTAGTTCATACATTCAGAAACGTAGTGTCACAAATAGGAAAAGTCGTGCAAATCAAGTTATGGTGCATACTACTAGATTAAAAAGCTTTGCTCGCGTTTGTGCAGAGAAGGTTATTTGTTTGTTTATTACTCATTCTTGTTTGTAGTCCTACAACAATTTCCTCCAATTTCTTACAAATTTGTGTTATGATGTGCTTTATTAGACTGTGAATGGAGTGGAACCTTCAAGAGCTCATGTATACGTAGACACTGATAAGTATCGTAAGACTCAGCCTGCACCAATGAATGAAAAGTCCAAGCAAGCTGTGGTAAGTGATTAAGGAATAGGGTGAATATTTTGTGAAAAGGCTTATTATGGTTAGTGTTGGCCATCGAGAAAAGGCCCAGAGCTGTTTGTTTTGTCATCAACTATTTGAACTCTCATCTTGTGATGAATTTGGTTCATACTGGGCCTGTTGTTTTGGTTTGCTGCTTAAATCATATGCTCTGGGTTGCAATTAATTGCATGAGTTTTGCAGCTTTACTGTCGTATGTCCTGACTTTGTACCTTAGAAAAATATTTAATGTGACCTGGCAACCCCATGTTAGATTAGTCAGGCATATGTATGTATGTATATGTATGTATGTACACACACACACACACACGCATAAAACAGATATGCATGTATATTGCAGTTCGAAAGAAGTAGCGTTTAGTGTACATGTGTTAGGCAGTGTACATGTGTTAGGCTGTGTACATGTGCTAGGCTGCATAGGATCATCCACAAAGTCCATAAGCCATCTATGAGTAGTAAGCAGCTAAATGATACCTCCATTAAAGAATTTTTTTCCTTATCTAGATAATTTTTTCACTAGCTACATGACCTAAATGCACAATAGATATACCCGTGATAGTTTTTGGATTGAAGCAACTCATGCTTGCT
>JACYFF010019584.1:38772452-38834625 GCA_017589665.1 Selenicereus undatus
TTATTATTATTATTATTATTATTATTATTATTATTATTATTATTATTATTATTAGTTTTGAAAATCTTTCGATGATTTTTAATAAGTGTTATTAACGCTTATTAACACGTATTAAATCAATTAGGTTGTCGACCTTAGATATGGTTCGATGTTTATTAAATAGAGCCTAGATAGATTCGGGAACGAATAGTTGATGAAAGATTATATTATCGATTTGGGTTTAGAATACGGGTTACGAATTAGACTAGCAATATCGATTATTAACCAGCTTGGGACAGGAAAAAAAAGAAGAAGAGGGGCATTCTTGTAATTTCGCTAGCCCCTTCTTCTTTCCCTCCTTTCCGTCGTGACCCCCAACCCCGATAGCCCGTCTCTCTCTCCTCTCCCCTCTAGTGCTCATCTTCCTCCTCTAATCTCCTCCATACCCGCGCCCCTCAAGCTCAATTTACAGAGGATTTTCGCCACTTTTAGCTACAAAATTCCCCCATTCGACCTCCCCCATAAACTAGCCATTGTTTGGTACTGAAATTGGGTAGAACCGGGAAGAACCCACCACGTTTTCGGTGGGTTGGGGGCACCGAATTGAAGCTCCAATGCGTGCCCAGGTAAGGCCATGCAAATTAGCTTCTAGTTGCTTTCAATCTCCTATAAATTGAGGTGAAAATTCATATCTACAAACACCCAATTCAATCGCAAGTTGATAACCGAATTTAGGCTTGTTCTAGGGTTCGAATTTCCGGAATTTGGGTATGAATCGCGTGCTGCTCATTTGAACACCAGGCAAGGTTGGAAAGTGGAGTTATTTGAGCCCTAAAGTCGAGCCCACGATCATGAATCGAGCCTCTAACTTGGGTTTAAGGTGAGGGTTCCTTTCCTCCTAAATTATTACTATTTTCAATTATTTTAACTAAATTTAGTTAGTTGCATGTTGATTTTGAGGTTAGAAATCAGTTTGGGTAAATTGAGTATTGAGATTAAGGAATTACGAACATGGTGCTGATTTTGGGTCTTGTGGATGTTGAATTGATGTTGCATGTTAATGACGAGACAGTAGAGAAATGTTTAATGAACAAAATGTTAGCATAGCGTTGTGAATCCAATAATTTATTAGTTCGAATTCCGTTTTGAAGCTTGAGGAGGCTAATCGAAGCAATTGTGGAATGAACTGAATTATGTCTAAAGGTTATGATTACATCAGTTTAGACATGTTAATAGTCTATTTGTAGTTATCTCAATGAAGAATTATGCTTATGGATATCGGTTAGCGAACTAAAAGGGGCAAAGTGTTGTTTTAAAGTTTTGATTGCATAAGTTGGTTCACTTAAATACTATGTTGTTATTAACCATGAATGTAATGCCTATATACGATCGTTTTATGTATTGTTAGTTTGTTGATGCTAATATTAAACCAAGTTAGTAGTTGGATGGCTTGAGGTGAAACTATTGAGTGGTTTGAGATTCTTGTGGTCGATGCTGTGTGAGGAGGGAGCCTGGGTTGTGAATTGCCGCAATCGTGTGGATTGCGAGGCCATGTGTGGTTCATTGGGCAGATTCTGCCGAGTTGTGATATGAAGTGTATGAATGTGCTATTGTAAAGCCTGTCGAGAGCTATAAATTTAACCATTACTTCGGTTATTAAATAATTTTTATAGCGTAGGGAAGTAGGGATCAATCCATGAGGAAAGATTGTTGTAAAAGGCTAGTTTAATCCTAAATGATTTTACTAATCCAATTTATTAAGTCTAATCTTAGTAATTCTAAAATAATTAAAATCTAATGATTAAAAATCTAGAAAAATACCCAATGATGTTCCTAAATATTCTAAATCATATTATGGAAATAAAACAGTAAAAATATTTCCTAAATAATCTAGAAAAATAAAATCAGAATAGTAACTGAAATTCTAATTAAAAATCAATAACAGTAAACAATAATCAAAAACTAAATATTAAAAATATCAAACAGTAACATAAACTAATATTCTTCAACTTTATAAGCATATAACTCCAGTTAATTTCTGATTGATTTCAGGAAAATTAAATCAGTCAATTACTGCAGAATAATCAAGCAGAAAATTAAATCTGAAATTAAAAATAAAATAATCTGCATAAATATAAATATGAAAATAATAAATAAAATTACCCTAATTCTAGGACACAATTTTATGGAATTAACAACACCTAAGAATCGTGAATTAACAATTAAAAAATCGAAATTTTCAGAATTAATTACCTAAAAACCTGCACATACCAATTTCACAAAATAATTCTGAAAAATTATCAAATAACTTCCAAAAATTACGAAATTGAATATGAGTATACTAGGACACTATATAAACCCTAGGAATTAATTAAAATCTAAAAATAACAAAAATAACTATTTTTAGTCTAAGTTCTAACAAACCGGTAATTAAATACTACAACTGAATATAAATCAATCTAAAATTATACCCACTCTAAAAATCCGAATCTAAGCTATCTAAAGTTACCTAGACACTCCTAAAAGATTTTACTTTGGGGGGGGGTTGATTGAAATTATATTGAAGCTAATAAAACTAGAACAAAAATCAACAACTAATCAACTTAACTCTAAGCAACAAATAATAATCAAAAGTTATCAAATTTATGAAGGACACTTAGTATAATCTCAATCCACCATGCAAATTAATATTTATCATTAACACAAAAGTTAATTTCATTTATGAGTTAAACTGTAGAAGATATCCACCAACGGTTCTTCCTCGTTTTTCCTTAGATTTTAGTTTACTTAGGTCCAGCCCTAATATAAACCCTACTAATTTGATAATCTTTACACTAGCACAAAAATTTAACCAAATTAGAGCATTACATGTTAGAAAAATATCATTTAACACTTTGTAACCAATTTACCAGCAAATCGATTTAACAAAGATCTTAAGCGATTACCTAATTAAAAGAGATGGATTTGAGCCATCCATGATTAATTAGGGTGATACCTAAGCCTAAAAGATGATAACTTTTACGTATTATAATCTTTTAAACTATCAATCGAAATTGTATTTAATCAACTAGCATGCATTCTAATCGATTTAACACAAATTTCGTAAACGATGAACGCAAATCGCTAAAGAATCATGAATAGAAATCAACTAGGCATTAAAGCACAAAACTTGTTTCAAAATAATTAATTTAGCATATATGGCTTCAAGAATATTATACTAAGCATTAAAAAAAATTACTCATTCATATTAAAAATAAAATCACAATTAACCAAAGGGTTCATGTTTAATAATTAACTAAACAAAAATATCAAAATAAAAATAGAAAGAAAAAAAAAAGAATAGTTGAGGCGTGATATGGTGATGGATAGCGATGAAGATGATATGGTGATGAAAGGTGATGCCGTGAAGAAGAGGCGTGACGATGGTGATGACGAATTATGATGGAGATTAGGCAGTCGTGGGTTCTTGGTTAGGAAGAAGAAGTAGGTTGAGAAGGAGATATGATGATTATGAGGGAGAAGGTGGTGGTGAGGTGTTTTGGTGATGGCGTGATAAGGAAGGAGGGAGATGGAGATTGATGATGATGGTGGTGATAAATATGATTTATGGTGATGGTGATTCATGGTGAGGCCAGCCGTGAGATGTGAAGGAGAAGATGAAGATGATGATTATATAATGAGTATGGTGAGGTTAGGGTTAGTGTCTTAGGGTTCTCTTCTCCTTTCTTCCTTAGGTTTCTTTTTCCTCAAGACTTCTAGCTTTTCACCAACTCTTGAAACCCTAGCCCAATATAATAATTATAAAAATAATATTTTCCATAATTATTATTTTTGGACCGTCTTGTAGACAAGTGTGTAAACTCGAGCTTCTACGTCCTCTGTTCTCCACTTTATTAAATTGATAATAACCCTGAAAAATATATAAAATAAAACAAATTAAACGAAATAATATATATAATATACTCGAAATAATTATAAAAATAATGCATGATTTTTAACTCAACAGCTATGTGTAAACCCTTTTCCCCCGATATGCTATGTGACATTATGTGATTAATTCTTGAAACTTTAGACGTCTTCAAAAAGAAAATGTCATTTAGAAAGCTTGTTTTACACATTGAGAATGCTTTTAAGTTTACCAGTTGCCTATTCGTGTGTTAGGACGTTTAAAGTGTAAAAAGGGTCCTAAGTCGTTGAACTGCTCAGTTAATGACTTGACTGAATACTCGATAGGTTTAGGAATTTTAAAAGCGAACTAAAAGTGAGTTCGAAAAGGTTTTTAAAGTATTGGTTTGGGTAATGACCCCTCCTCGTGTTTAAAAGAATTTATACGACCCAAAAAAGAGTACCTTAAGGTGCTAATTATGAAACCTAGCTTATTTGCATGCTTTTTGCTTACTTAAGTCTCTATTGAGTTTCGATCTACGATTTTAGCAGGCATTTTACGTTTAAAAGAAGTTTTTAAGCTAAAAAGTGAAGTCGTTTTTATGAGTTAGCAATCGTTTTATATTTATAAGAAGCTTTTTAATTGAAAATGAAGTCGTTTTACGAACTATCAAACGTATTACACCTATACGAAGCTTTCAAGTTACAAACGAAGTTGTTTTTATGATTTAGCAACCTTATTACGTTTATACGAAGCTTTCAAGTTAGAAATGAAGTTGTTTTTATGATTTAGCAACCTTATTATGTTTATACGAAGCTTTCAAGTTAGAAACGAAGTCGTTTTATGATTAGGCAACCTTATTATGTTTATATAAAAAGCCTTTTAGTTAAAAATGAAGTCGTTTTACGATTTAGTAAACTTATTACGTTTATACGAAGCATTCAAGTTA
Source organism: Selenicereus undatus (assembly GCA_017589665.1). Classification (NCBI taxonomy): domain Eukaryota; kingdom Viridiplantae; phylum Streptophyta; class Magnoliopsida; order Caryophyllales; family Cactaceae; genus Selenicereus; species Selenicereus undatus. The sequence continues at coordinate 38,777,267 of JACYFF010019584.1, forward strand.
GAAACTACGTTGTTTTACGATTTAGTAAACGTGTCACGTTTATAAGAAACTTTTAAGTTTAAAGTGAAATTGTTTTAAGTATTAACCAACTTATTGCCTTTATAAGAAGCTTTTATGTCTAAAAGGAAGTCGTTTTGCGAGTTAATAAACGTATTACGTTTATACGAAGCTTTTAAGTTAGAAATGAAGTCGTTTTACAAACTAGCAAACGTTTTACGTCTATAAGAAGTCTCTTAAGTTAAAAACGAAGTCACTTTGCGAGTTAGTAGCCGTATTACGTTTACACGAAGTTTTTAAGTTCGAAACAAAATCATTTTACGATTTAACAAGCTCATTACGTTTTTAAGAAGCTTTCAAGTTTCAAAGGAAGTCGATTTATGTGTTAATAAGCTTATAACGTCTATAAGAAGTGCTTAAGCCAAAAATGAATGAAATATGAACATTTGGAAAGATTATGGTCGTTTGTTTGAAAAGCGAGTTTCAACCAAGTAAACATTTGAAACAGAGAAATGAAATATGTCTTTCAAGACTAAAAATGTGATGGGAAGTTGGCCAGAGGGCAGAAACTGGACGCAAAGATGGCGTGAGCTGTTTCCTCCTAAGGTAATGTTGGGAGTTGGACGCAAAGATGGCGTGAGCTGTTCCCGGAAGCTGGACTCAAGATATGATTATCTTGGTGTGAATTGTTCCCTGATGTGTGACGCGTAAGAAAACCTTGAGGGGGACTGGACTCAGGATATGATTATCCTGGTGTGAGTTGTTGCCCCATAGAGGACAGTATCGAGGTTAGAGTTGCTCTGCTAAGACGCGTTTTGGCCAAAAGTTAAGTACGTATACCTCGGGGATAACGTAGAATAAGAGTGACGATCTCACTTAAGGGCAGTGTTGACCTCCCTAGCCAGCACAATGAGATGTTTTATGTTGTAAGTGAGTTCCTAATAATAAGGAGGTTTTGGTTTTTGCCATTCTAAGCAGTTCAGAAAAGAAAATAAGTTCTTTTAAAGTAACACGAGCCTCAAGAGGCCAACTAAAGTGTTTTTAAGAAAAGAAAGAAAGTTTTCAAATGTGCACCTCATGTTCATCTTTTATGAAAGGATTTCCAAGTATAGTCAAATGAAGTCTCAAATGTTGCATTATTCGTTTCAATGTGCATATTCTATGAAAGTATGTTTCTTGACAAGTCTTTCTTACCAGTTTAGATGTTTTGAGAACTTTTAGAAAGAAACATAAGCTTTAAAGGAGTTGGTGGGGATTATAAACCCTTCTTGGTATTTATCGAGAGTCACTATGTTTTCAAAAGTGATTTTGAAAGCCTTTGTATTCAGTCATGGTTGCGTACTTGTTTCATTGCCTGAATGCCTGCTAGTAGGAAAGTTTGGTCATTGAGGGCCTAGAATTGAGTTGAATGGTTGGAATGACTGTGTTCCTGAATGCCTGCTAGTAGAGAAGTTTGGTCATTGAGGGCCTGGAATTGAGTTGGATGGTTGGAATGAAGTTTAAGGAGGGTAATCTTTCCTTGGGATTTATGATTGCCTAATATGATAGTAAAGTATGAATGCGTGATATGTGGCTATTATTAGTATTATTGCCTGCAACTATTTTGGGTTTTAAGGAGTAGGAGAATTCTCACTGAGCGTGTGGTTGCTCACGTCATTACTCTTTCCCCTTTTTCCCCCAGGCTTTTGTTATGACAGGTGGAAGTCAAGCTACCTACTCGAGCTGGAGTTTACCCCTGCTTGAAAAAGAGTCATGTATGCCATATAAAGTAGATTCATGTGATTAATGATGTAATATGACTTATTCCTAGTTTGTAAATGTTGTAAACTAAGTTTGCTAGCTCATATAATTCATATTGTTTATGAGTCGCTCTATATGGCCGTGTGAGCCAACCATCTGAATAGTTAGATGTCTTCTTGGTTAAAGTTAGCTGTATTTTGCTATGTGAACCCCAGTACTCCGGATGTGTGATCCATTGAGTTGTATGTTTGATTCCTTCTTTATTAATTAATTTTATGGTTGGTGTACTCCGGGCGAGCGACCCGTAGAGTTGTGGACTCTGGCGTGTAGCCGTTGAGCTTGTTTTGGAAGTTTTAAATATTTCTTTTTAACGCAGGGATTTGTTGTAAGGCTTTTAGCTTGGAAACGCTCAGTTTTTAGGGGAAACTTTGTTCGTTTTGCCCCAGAAATTAAGTAAGAAGTAAGAAAGCGTAACGCTCCTGACCCTAGGGGCTAAGGGTGTTACAGTTTTGGATTTCAACGAAATCATTGTTGTTGGAATCACCGGCATCGGTATCGGTATCAGCATCGAAATGATACATTTTGCTAATCTTTAATATGCTGCCTTAATCTTCGAACTATATGTCACTGCCTTAATCTTCAAACCATATATCGAGGAAATAGATACGGAGGAGAGAAAGAATGTGAAACCGTGTGAGTGCCAAAGAAATATAAAATCAACTTACGCTCCACTCAAAGTGAAAATATTTTCCTTCATTCTAGGAAATATGGTTTTCCCCTCAAAACAAATCTACTTGCCTTATTTTACCAAACACCGTAAAATGAGAAACTTATTTTCCGGGAAAATGATTTTCACCTCTACCAAACACATCCTTACATTTGGTTGTTGTAGGTAAATCAGAAAGTTTAAGTGAGAGTTTGGGGGTTGTTTATTTCAGTTCATGAAGAGCTCATTCAGGGATATGTGCAAATAGCTTATGCTACATTTTTAAGAATTGACATCAATAATTGAGTTTTGAAGGGCTTGTAATTAAAATTGCTCAATTAATACAAAGAGTATCGTCCATTTTTTGGGTTCTATGTTTAAATATCAAAGGTAGTAAAATCTCCTTTATGAAGACTATGCTTGAAACTCAACAGATCCATGGATCTTTAAGTTTTCCTTCGTCCGACCTAATCTAATTATTTTGCATACCCTTTGATGCTAACCCTCTTAAATTTATGAAGAGTACTTTTGTATTGTGACATACTAGTTTAGACCTGTGCTATGCATGGTGATTGATGAAATGGACCTTCAAAACATACATGCTACTTAAAAAATTATAAAACATTATTGTTACACACATATTTGATAATATAGCTTTAAAAAATAAGATGATAAGTAGTTATTGGAAAAGCCCAAAAAGTTTCAACTTAATCCAGTACAAATGAGATTAATAGCGTACAAAACAAAGAATGCTAATCTATAATAATACAAAGATCATGGTAAATGATATGATGATAAGCTAATGAGTGGAGCAAGACGGTGAAGACTCCTCTTTCTCTTCATGTACCTGTATATAAAATATTTTTTATTAGTAATCACTGCATTGTTAACAATTGATGCAAACAAACTTTATGAGTACGTAGTGTTTAGTTGGTATACTTGGAATTGGAATTTTTCAAGTGGAAAACTTCTTCCTCCTAATGGACCGATGTAATAAAATTGATAGTCGGTTCTATGTCTCGCTCACGTGGAGGCTCAATAATAAATATCCATGGTTTGTCGAGATAATCCTCTAGAATAGCGTACAATGAAAGGTCACCATATGGTTGAGGAAAATGTAAATGTGCAAGTGTTAGTAATAAGTAATCATGCAACAAATGGTGTAGAAGTGATGAAAGTATAGTACCAATGATGCATATGCTTCCAACTCTGTCGTGGTTGCATGTAGAAGAACTCGTGCATCCTCGTGGAGAATAACAAACTTTCTATAACCTGTATTATCCCTCAAGAGAACTATGAAGATATACCTGTAATTTTAGATAGGTTTGTAAATTATACTATGAACATCTGCATGAAATTGCATAATGAAGAGTATATGATAATAGGAAACTAATTATGACAAACCTTTTTTGAGTCAAATTTGTTGAATTTGAACAGGTACAATAAGGCAGCTTTGAAGCAAATACATGACTGTGGGAACTTTTCTTGCAATTAGCGCAAGCATCGTATAACAGCAAGTAGATGTCGTGTATGTACACAAAAATGCGGAAAAAACTCACCTATGTATATGAAACGTATAATTATAATGTTGTTGAATGTTCTATATGAAAGCTTACAATTATAAGAATTAGAGTGTGTATTTTACGCTTGGTCCCAATGCATATTCATACAATCTAATCCTCTGAGCAGCAAATAACCTCTCAAGATGAACCATCCGTAATGGTCTCTTACGCATTAAATCGAAGTGAACCATCACACCTTTGGTCCCAGTGAGCCTAATCCACGAAACAAAAATATCATGTGTGAATTCATTTGCAAATTTTCACTTACTACGGAAAGTATCTTATGTTACAATTTGTAAGTACCATCCTTCAAAGGCATCTGTAGCTTCAATCTCATGATTAATCAACAATCTACTAGTTGGTAAAGTAGAAACTGATATTCCTACGTTAATTTTTTTAAAAAAAGGGGGTTAATACAAAAGTATGTCATTATAACGTCCCAAAATTAAACGACATTAACAAAAATGGATTACTAAATGGATGGTAATTGTACCTTCGTAGGTCCTAATATGCACCCGAGAAGTCAAAAGTATGTTTTCATAGTACAGGTGCCGGTGAAGATGAGCACCCTCAATTTCAGCAAAATCTCCCCCCAAAGTTAATCTCAAAGTGCGCATCCTATGTATAAGCATTACATGCACTAATTTTAGAAGATAAATATGTGTTAATAAGAAACTGGAAAAAAAGTAAAAAAAAAAAATACATACTGCATATCACACAATAACACTTCCCGCTTTGCAGTGCCCTTCATTTTTTTTTTTCAAAGGGGATACAACAACTACCATGTCGCTGACATCTATACTAGATATAAAAATATACATGAAAAAATAGGCTAAAAAATTAAACATTTTAACAATGTTACCTATATATTATCATGTGATCGTAGACGTGACAAAACATTGATAAACGGCACAAAAGGTGGTAGATGCTGGCAAGGAATATAATGACATTCCTTTAAAACCTCAAGAAGGTTTGTCAATGATGTAAAAGTCAATTTTAAATTGTTTTTGACAATTTATCTTTCTCCATCTGTAGTATCGTCAACTGATAGTCCAGATATGTGATGAACTTTGTCGGCTTTCAGTAGATCCATCCATTTATCAATGTCATCATCACCTTCTATTATACTTAATATCTCATCACACTGCCGAAAAAATATAGTATCTTCACAATCTATGTGGAACTATAGCAATTTAATAACAAAAATACTTGATCGTCCATGAATAAGACTTTTCATATTTTACGTTTGTCATATGTTTGTATGCTCATGCACCGCATAAAACGAACGAAACACCATCACAAATTTGTTGCACAGGTTGATCGCACATATCAGGAGAAAATTATGTGTTGAATCCGCCATCTCTATACTAATAAACAAGGGAACAAAATATTAAAAGTAGTGTATGTTATGCAAATGGGTAACAACTACGTAGTAATTTATTTGGAAAGAGACTAACCACGCTTTAGGAATGTCATTAAAAATTTCCCAGTAGATGATATTTTTAGTGACATTATGAGGCATATCCCTTTTGTTTCAAATCAAAAACTTTAATCCTAAAGGGGAGGTGACGCGAGAGATTGTGACCTATAGTTGACCATGGGAGAACACAGGTTTAGGAAGATAAACACCCACACACTGCAATGTTTGACCTTAGCTTTTATTAATTGTCATTGCAAAGGCTAATTTCAAAGGGACCTGCCTCCTCTTCAAGGCAAATGGGGAGTCCCTTGCTGAAGGAGTTAGGTTAACTCTTGGGATAGTTACTGTTTACTCAATGTTTCGCTTAGTCAAGATTTTTGCTTGAACCACCCTGCTTCCAAGCCTTCGAATAATCAAGCAAGTGTCATTGCACAACCCAATTGATGGGTCAAGGTTTCTCAAAAGAACCACAGGGGCACCTATTTTCAACCTAATTTCATGGTTCAGGAAGCCTAAAAAGTTCATACCATGCAGTAGCTTAGGTGGATTAATGTCATCGATTATGGAATTAGTATTACTTGGCAGGAATGTGTCCGAACTCAGATACATATGCCTATTACTAGGAAGCATTGCCAAAATTCTATTACTCAGTTCATCCACATTAGTGTTTAGGGGAGCCAAAATACATTGATCTTGAAAATAGGAAGCATCTTTATATTGGTCAACTATACATGGGTAAACGAATTCTATCAAGTGTTTGAAGCCATTATTGTCGTTGTTGATGAGGAATTCTTAAGGAATTTCTATCCAGTCAAGCTCACTACCTCCTAAGAATAAGTGTCCTTGAATAGAACCATTGCCAACATTTAACGTTCATTCTGCAAAACTTCACAACCGTTCGTGCTCATCATGACTTAAATTTGAATGCATGTGGCGCATGTTGATCTTAAGATGTTGAATATTACAATAGCACCAAAATGATGCCCTTGATATTAAGGATGCAACAACATCTACTATGCTCTCTTTGGTAACAACTGAAAGTACTTGCCTGAAATCACCTCCAAAAATGATCATTTTCCTGCCAAATACTAGATTGCTATTGCAAATATCACGTAAGGAATGTTCAAATGCCTCTAATGTGTAGCAATGTGTCACTGGAGCTTCATCCCATATGATAAGTGATACTTCCCTAATTAGTTGAGCTAATTCTAACTACTTGGAAATTGAGCAAGTAGAAGTCTCATCAGCATCTATGGGTATCTTAAACATTGAATGTGCTGCCTTTCCTAAAGTTAACAATAGTGTGGCTATGCCAGAGCATGCCACTGAGAGCACTATAAAGCCCTTTGACCTAAAATATGTTATAACAGCTTTCCAAATATACATTTTCCCAGTTCCCCCACTACCATATACAAAGGAACATCTTTTGCCGCCACGTTCATCTAAGTGAGTAACGAACTGAAAAACTCGAATTTGATCTGAATTCAATGTCGAGAGCAAGATGTCAAGGTTGTCTTTTTCCTTTTCTCGATCATAATCAAGTTGCTCTCTTATGAGCCTATTACCAAGTCGTCGCACCATATCAGGCGAAGGTAAAGGCATAAGAGGGAAGTTCTTCAACAATCTTCCATTTTTATTCAAGATCAATTCAATTTCATAAAGTCCGAGATTTCTCCTTTGCTAAACGGTTATCTCCAAACTATGGTCATTAACATCTCTCTGCATGCGCCTTTGTAAATCATCAGTACGATCTTCCTAATGTTGTTCCCATAGTTGATGAGATTGTGATACCTCTGAAAACATGACCATTGAACAAAACACACTCCTTAGTTCAGCCCCTGTTGCCCATGTTGATACCTTTGTTAGTGCCTCACGCCACTCATCAGTGTCATCAAGGAGCCCTCGTGCCAAACAGGCTTCCTTGAAAGTTGAATATAAGATACTATCGATGGTTTTCAGGTCCTCAAATAATGTTGTTCTCTAAACAATATGTAACAACATTCTAAGGCAGTATCGCTCTCCCATGTTTGGATGGGCATACGGTAGTCGTCCAATGCATACCCTTTATTTTCTCTTAGTCCATTTCTTCAATGATTTAATCCAAACATAGTAAGTTGGGAATGCTGCATAAGTGTACTGTCATGCTTCAGTATCTTTAATATTCATAGCAAACCAACCTATCAGCATGGTAGTTCTCTCTCGTGCTACATTGACAACTTGATGAAGTTCGTTATGATCATTGAATAGGTCATACTATTGGCCCGGTAAGTGGAATTGTAATAATTCCATAGATGGGTAACGATATCCAATGTCAAATTCAAATATTCTCCAAATGGCATCCACGGGTGACACATAACGACAATCTAAGTATTGCTTAATCTCATTAACATCTTAAATAATATTGAGGAGCTATTCCATGTTCGGCATTTTGAACATTATCTTCAATAACAATGGTTGTCGGATTAGGTCCCTTATGTATGTACTTGTGAAGATATTTAATGACTTTCTTTTGTGCACAACGCTTAACATTAATACGTGCATCATATTTGACACAGAGATCACGGTTATATGGTACTACCAATCTATTATCAATGCTCATGCCATGAATAGTTACACTCCTACCATCATTCATACGTCTATATCTAACAAAACCATTTTCTTCAACAATGGTATCATTACAGAAAACTTTAGGATAATGTTTTGTGCAACTACCACCATCCATGCATGGCGCATAACGAATACCAGTACCACATGGACCATGAATCATATGCCTTGTGACAGTTTCGAAAGCAAGGGGATCAGTATCTCTGTCAGGGAGCTCTGCATATATGACACGATCTACGTCTTCTACACACGTTGGCTTATCCTCACTTGAAAGAGTCATAAGTATATGGGCATGCGGTAGTCCTCGTTTTTGAAATTCAATAACATGGATATCTGCATGTGGAATACATATAGAAAGAATATGGCAACATAATAAATTGGCATGATTAACTTGAGAAGGAATTTAATTTTGCTAACACCAATGGCATTGTGGGAGGATGATCATACCTACAATGACCTTTCCAAATAGATTACTCTCTTTGACGTCTCGTTTCAGCTCTTTCAGCCTTAAGCGAAAAACACGAGCAATAATATCTGGTCAATTATTCGCATGTTAGCCTGGTTGCTGAGACAAAGCTTCTTGAATTTCAGGCCAGTTTGGATTGCAGGTGAATGTGACAAAAAAATCTGGATAGGCCATTTGATTACAGATGGCCATTGCATTCAAAAAGTGCTGCCTCATATAGCGTGGCCCTCATGTAAATGATGCAGGTAATATTAACCTCTTTCTAACTGCATAAGCATCGTTTTCTCCGACTGTAACAGCATCTTGCGAGTGACTGTACAGTTCTGCTCGTAGTGTACATTGGTGGTCCCTAAAATATCTTAACCTTCAAGCCTCAATCGCAGCATAACAACCAACAACAAATTGGAGAAACAATCCACTACACCGAAGTAATATATTTCCCTCGTCAGGTCTATATTGTATGAGGAACGCAGTAAATTCTCTCATTGTCATATGTTCCCGATTGTTGCTTGATCTTTCTACACATGGAATATTGAGCGACCAACCATCTGTTCCATATGGAAATAGCAAGGGTACTGAAGAGGCATATATGGTGGATGAGTTTCATATATTCACTGTAAATTACCATCTATTTTACGAACAATGATATCACGTTCCTCTTCTCGTCCATAGTCACAACCAACTATAAGAGCAGCAACTTCGTCTACAGTGGACATACTATATTGTCGTCCAGGATGTGCTTTGATAAGGAAATTTTTTAAATCAACTACATTATTGGTCTATAGGATATCTCGTGCATTTCGAAAAATATTTACATACGGGTTGACAGTATCCAGCATGCGTTGTAGGGCCTGTAAAGTTGCATAATCAACTCCACGAACACTTTCTTGGCTGTTCAAAGCTCTGTATCGATTTCGGATTTCATCATGTGTGTCATAGATATATAGTTGAGCAAATTTGGGCTTTTGACCTTCTACTGGGAGTAATGCACTAATTCGATGATAATTTTGTCCACTTATCCTGAATGAATAAAGACCATGTCCATCCATTATAGAGTGGTCAATAGATCGACCCATGGACATGAACGATAACATAGGGTTATATGTCCTGATGTTATCAAAGAAATTCGGTTGATTTAATAATGTGTTCATCAATGAAGGAGGAGGAGGTAATGTTGACAACATAACACGACCACTTTGACAGCATATCATGAATCGACGTTGGGAAATACTGGTCTTGGCAACTCTTTCATCCAACCACATGGCCACTCTACAGTGACCACAAGAAACCAGAGTTCTCGTGAAATTCCAACAGCTTGAGAACCTTCTGACTGGTTGATTCGTATGTGCGATAGCTAGCTGAATTGCTTTAGATTCTACTTGATGACGCGTGCATTCTGCAATGAACTATGACTGTGTTTAATCTGGGTGACACCGGCTAAATAGCCTCCATCGAGCATTATGTCGAGCAAGTCTAGTTTGTAGGCTATTTCTACTGCTCTCAGATCCTTCGGGTGGAGTTTCCATTACTATGTAAGAAAAATTATATGCACAATGAATTAAATTATAATCTCACATTTGAATAGCACTTAACTACTTATACAGATCGTCTATTAATGTCTCATCACTCTTGATTCTTAAAAAGGACAGTTGCGTTATATGATATGAAATTATGGATTGGGGTTTTTGTTAAGATGATTTTTTTTGTTAATATATAATTAACTGGTTGTGGAAAATGCGTGCAACACGTTATGATTATGTATAGATGTTTTGTATTCTGTGGTTTTTGAGTGTCCTTAATGGAAAGAAAAAAAAATGTCCTTAATTTTTTGTTAAGTGTTACATATTTATGTTATTTATGTCTATTTATGTTGAGTTTTAAATATTATGATCATTAATCACAACACATTATGATTATTATAGATGCATCGTGAGTTGTATTTCATGTTTGCTTTGGGTGTAGAAAGAATGCCCTCAAATTTTTTATTCTTAAAAATGACAAATATGGATCACAAATTTAATACCAAATTTTGTATGAAATATGAGTAAAGTGTTTAGAAATTTGTGCTAAGGTTTATTCATTTTTTTATTTTTTTTTTGGTGCATTTGAGGTAGGAAATGCCCTTCTCAATTTCCTTAATCCTGAAAATGACATATATGGTTCACAAAGAAAATAACACATTCTTCTTTGGAATTAGATACATATTTATGCTTTAATTTGTCAATCATATGTTTTTATTTTTGTTTTTAAGTGTTATATACTTATGTCACTTCTGTCTATTTATATTGAGTTTTAAATATTCTGATTATTACTGTAGTAATTCATGTGTATCTTGATTAGGAAGGCTTAAGAATGGGGCTTATCTAACTATGAAGGGTGAAGAGTAAAGTTGGGAAAAGATAACCTGACACGATTACCGCCCGAAACATACACGAAGTTAAACGTACGAAGTTTCAACTCGTTTAATTCAACTCAGTCTCTCCTTTGTACTACTTAGTCGTTCTCCCTCCCTCTCTCTCTCTCTCTCTCTATCTCTTTCTCTCTCTCTCTCTCTCTCTTTCTTCTCCTCAGTCATTTCTCCTCTCTCAGTCTTCTCTCACAGCCACTCAGGTGGTCGTCTTTTCTTTGGGTCGCACACCAAGGCTTCCATTTCCGGCAGTTTTTTGAATTTTCCAGTTACTTATTATGCGATTTTGCGTGAGATTTTCCAATTTGAGTTCTTAGTTTCGAATTTGAGTTCCTATTTTCCAATTTTTCGGTCACTAGACGATTTTTTGTGTGATTTTGGAGTTTCATTTTGCGATTTCAACTTAGATCTAACTAAAACTTCTTCTCTTTATGGGGTGCATTGGTCCAAATGGGCTTGCTGGGCTGCTAAATATGTAGCTCACGGTATCCCACCCATAAAGCCCAACAGAACAATACATAACTGGAAACCCTAGATCTACCGACCCCCAACTTAAAACCTCTGTTCTTCTCTCACTTTCTAGACATTTCCTAACCCTAGATCTCCCAACTTCCAGACAACTCTGTCCATTCCCCTCCCCGTCTCACTCTCACTCTCACTCGTTGTTTCTCTCTCTCTATCCATTAGATCGCCTGCGAATTTGCGGTGAAGCTTGGTCGACGGTTGCTCTGTGGGTGTAGGAGGCAAGTCGAAGGCGGTTGCTCTATTCTTCTTGAGAGAAAATTGACCTTCATTTCTGATTTTGCGAGGAAATATTGCTCTGTTCTTCTTTTTTGGTTTTCGACGTCTAGCTGTGGTCAGATGTGCTGGGTTAATTATAGTGCTTGAGTTTTTTAAGTTCGGATTCTGATTTATATAGTAGTAAGGTGCTACGTTCTTTATTTCTGCAAGATATGCCCTCGTATTCACTACTTGTCTTCATCTCTTTGAAAGATCTATATGTGTATTTAAAGCTGGTTGAATGTATTCAAGAGTTTGATGCGTTTGGCAGTTAGATCTGTGTTTGGGAAGTTGCGTGGAGTAATGTTTTTAAATCTGCTTTCGACTAATGTGAGTTATTTCACCATGAGTAGTTGAACTGGGTTTTGATTTTGGCTTTAATGTTATGTTTTGTTGGTGATTGTATGAAGGCAGTGCCTTTCGATTTCATATATTTGAGGTTTTTAAGTTGTGAATCGATCTATGTTCAGATCTATGTTTTTTTACTTTAGTACAGATCTCTGTTCTTTGCATGCTTGTTTTCGAATTTGAATTCCTGTCTATGTTTTTAAGCAAATATATCTGTATTAGTCAGGTATTCTGTTCGTCTTTTCTGCATTTGATGTTCAGATCCAGTACCATGATGTTTATGTTAGCATAGATGTATTCAAGTGTTTTGTTCCTCTGAACTTTGCGATTTCTAGTTATCTATGTACTCAGGTGTTTAGATCTGTGTCATTTGTCATGATACTGTTTGCATTTGATTTTGATTTTGATGTTGGCTTTTTTTTTGTGATTGTATGAACATTATGCCGAACCACCACCAGAGTCTTGATTTCCCCAACTTTAAGGTTGTGTTTGCCAAGGATGAAGGTACAATTATGCTTCTGGTTTGTGTTGGTTTACTTGTGTTTCCATAACCCTGAAATGTCCAGATTATGCAATTTGGCCTTTGACTGTGCTGGAATTTTTATTTTATGTTGTGTTCCTTGGTGTTTTGCTCCTCTGAGATCTCCAAATCATATTATTCTCTTACCTGTTTCTCTCTCTCTATATTACTCGTTCTCAGTATCCCTCTTTCTAATTTGGGTGTGTGTCTCTGTGTGTCTCTTCCCGTATGAGGTTTACTTTCCGAATTTGATTTCCTATCTGTTTGGGTTCTGTTTATGCTTTATTAAGGTACACAAATCATGTCTAGAATTTAAATGCGAAGGTGCTCTTAAATTATGATGTAAGGTTACATTCATGCCAAGTAGAAGTATTAGTTAATATAGCTACTTGAATTAATTTGTATCATAATTACAACTCTAAGTTTTCTTTAAGGATATTTTCTTTCTAATATGTGTGTGTGTCTGTGTGTCTGTGGGGGTGAGTCAGCAACCCTCTTTCTGATCTCTCTATGTGTGTGTTCCCTTCTGTTAACTGTGTAGATTTGTTGTATGTTTTGTCTCTGCCCATATGAAGTTTACTTTCTGAATTTTATTTCCTCACTGTTTGAGTTTTCTTTATGCTCTATTACTGTACACAAATGTCATGTCGAGAATTTAAATGTAAAGGTGCTTTTAAATTATGAAGTAAGGTTACATTCATGTCAAGGAGAAGTATTAGTTACTCAACCAGATAAGGTATCCTATAGGTGCTCAATCGTTTCTAGTATTCTAGCTCACTCTCTCAACCCCCCCCCCCCCACCAAATTGCAGCAGTTGTTATATTCACCTTGCCCAGGTTGCTTGTGATAGCAAGGAAAGTGAAAAGTGAGCATATATCAGGTTCTTAGGAGTGCTAGACAATGTTGACTGTTGTACTTCATGCTGGGTTTTGTTCTTGGCTAGAGTTAACTGATGAGTTTCACTGGTTCAAATCATAAACAATCTGTTTCAGCATCTCTCTATTTCAGCATCTACTTATTTTCATGTTCACTTATTTTTCTTTATGCTTTTGGGGGTTTTTTGGTCAATTTGTTCCTTTTATTATTCTCCTTCCTTCATCTTGATGTTTAAGGATGATTGGTTTCTGCAGATCTTTATTGACTTTTGGAGTTCGTATTCTTTGGGGTTTTGCTCTTTTGAGATCAAAAAATAAGCCTTCAAAAATTAGACTATGTTTTCTGCTTCACCAGTCCAAGCCACAGATGTAATCGTCTCCGTCGCCTGTCCATTTGCAGTTATGAAAAAGGTAAGTGTATTTCTAGCTATGATTTTGCTTGGAGTTATATGTGACATTTTACCCTTATATTTATGTGAGTAATGAACATTCTGTTTTGGTTTTACCTCAATATTTTTTGTGCTCAAACAATTAAATTAATACCCTTCTAGAACAATACTATCAATTACACCCTATAATATCAAAAATGAAAGAAGTGATTTGCACATCGATGATTGAGAACAATACCTATCTAGAAAAATAATGTCAATTAAAATTTATATTATCAAAAATAAAAGATGTAACCTGCAAATATGGGTTTGGTAAATATGTCGTCTATCCACTTGCAGTCATTTGTTCTTCACTTAACTATGTTCTTAAGCAAATCTATTTGTATGTGCTTTGCTTACTTCTTTGCAAGCTTGTTTTCGACTTAGACTTTTCTTTGAAACTGTCAATTTCTCTTTACTTCTTTACATGCTTGTTTTCGACTTAGACTTTTCTCTGAAACTATCAATTTCTGTTTACTGCTTTGCATGCTTGTGTTAGATTTCAGGTATTTGAGGTTTCCTAAGTTGGGAATGTGATCTATGTTCTTGGCTAGAGTTAATTTATGAGTTTCACTAGTTCAAATCATAAGCCAATTTATTTTAATTTGTAGATCTACATATGGGATGCTGAATGGTGGGTATTTTGCTTCGGAGTTTGGGTTATTAGGATCTGTGGCCAGATTCTTATAACCAGTTAAGCTTAATCGTTTTCGCTCTTATTATGAGGTTTCTAATTTCTGGGTTTGTTTATTTTAATTTGTTTATCTGAGTCCTTTATAGTTGAATCTTATTTCTAGGTTAGTTGCTTTCTTTTTCTGTTTAGAAAATAATAATATGTGCTTTTGATTTTAATAATGTCGTTAGATATTTGATAGGTGACAAACTGAGTGCATGATTTAATGGTAGTCTGTTTGATTCAATAAGCGGCTACTGGATGGAAATCTGCACTAAGATAACTACGTTTAATATTTGATTCAATAATTTGTACTAATTTGATCTTTTTGGGTGATATTTGTGATACATCTTGATGGTTTATTAGGCAAAATTAGTATTCTCATTTGGTAAAATATGAAATTTGTACTAAAATAACTACATTAAATAGTTTTAATATTAGGATTTCTCTTCTGTTAATGTGGTCCATAAACATGTTCTATTAATTCAGTTGCACATACACTAACATACTTCAATAATTTGCTTTTAATATCATTAGATTTTTGATGGGTGAAAATACGATTGCGTGATTTAATGGTGGTCTATTTGATTCAATAATCAGCTATTGGGTGGAAACTATACTAAAATAACTACGTTTAATGTTTGATTCAATAATTTGTACTAATTTGATCTTTTTGGGTGATATTTGTCTTATATTTTGATGGTTAATTAGGCAAAATTATGTTCACCTTTGGCACAATGTAAAATTTATAAGAAATTAACTACGTTTAATGTTTTTGGGGTTTTTTTTTTAAGTTGATTCAATTTTAAGTCCAATGTGTTTAGGTGGTATGAGTTTTAAAGAATTTATCTGTCTTTATTTCTGGACCTGAGATTGTATTCTCACATTCATGTGGTAGAAATGTAGGGATTTATGTGTGTTCTGTTAATTTCCAGATCTAAAATCATGATTTTATTCTAACATACTTCATGTACTTACTGTGCATACAATTTTGGCAGATTATATGTAAACCACTTACAATATACATGAACTTATGATTTGATAGGGATCATGTATTACGTAGACTACATTGGTGTAATTGGTTACCTGAGATCAAACTGTGTAAACCTTGAATCCTTCTTATGTGTACGATTCTGGCAAGAGTTTGCTTCAACCCCTGAATCAAGTTTGATAACCTGCCTTTGCTACTACCTGACACTCTGCGATCATTCTTTTTTAGGACTGGGTGGTCACAAAGTTTTTATGTGATTATGTTATGGTTTGTAATCACTTTTCACCCAGATCTTTAGCTTTCTTTGCTTGCCAACCCCTATTTGGGAGGAGGCAGCAAATGAAAGTTATGGACCCCTACTTCTGATATATTTCTTTCTGTTAATGGTTCATTGGGCTCTTTTTTTGGGTGCATTTCTGGGCTTCCAAGATATGTGATCCTTGGTGTCTGGAGAGTAGCACCTTTGCCCATCCACTAATCAAGTCGATAATGATAACAGCCTACCTTTGCCGATACCTGAGACTCTACGATCATTCTTTTTCAGGACTGAGTGGTAATGTGCTTTACATTTTCCATTTTAGCGAGTTGAATGTGTACTGTACCCTAGTTCTTATGGTTTTAATGAAGTTTGTATGTGATTATGTTATGGTTTGGAATCGATTTTCACCCAGCTCTTTAGCTTTCTTTGCTTGCCAACTCCTTTTTGGGAGGACGCAGCAAATGGAAGTTATGGAGTCCTAAGGATTATATTCCTTGATCATGATGTTTTTTCTGCTTTTAGGTTCATTTTATTTGATTATATTTTGTTAGTCATATAGCAGAAGCTTGAGCTAGCTATAACACAAAAGCTTCTCATATATATCTCTAATTAATTTTGCTCATAGGTTAGCATAACTACACATGCATAATCTGTGTGTGTGTGTGTGTGTGTGTTTTCTTCTGTTAATGGTGTAGATTTGTTGTACGTTTTCTCTTTGCCCGTATGAAGTTTACTTTCTGAATTTGATGCCCTGACTGTTTGGGTTTTCTTTTTGCTTTATTACTGTATACAAATGGCACATTGAGAATTTATATGTAATGGCGCTTTTAAATTATGATGCAACATTACATTCATGTCAAGGAGAAGTATTAGTAACTCAACACAATAAGGTATCCTATTGGTGCTTAATCTATTCTAGCATTCTAGCCCATCCCCCACCCCCCAAAAGTTGTGGCAGTTATAATCACCTGCACATGGAAAAGTTTAAGGATTAAGCTCTATTAGGATATTGGTTAAGTTTATTGAAGGTAATATGTTATAGTTGGCCTCGCCTACTTTGTGCTGGATGTTTTCTTGTAACCCTGAGGTGCTAGGGTCCTTTTTTTTGGGTTGTTTCCATAAGTGAGGAGTGCCTAGAAGCCCGCTGCCATAGTTGTTCATTTTTTAAATTATGAGGTTTCTTTCTTCTGCCTTTCAATATCTATGCTTTCCTTTGATAGCTTCTGCCGTTCTGTTGTCCTTGTTTTATGATAAATGCTTGTATTATAATTTGTTTATACAAATGATGTTTTATTGTAAGTTGTTTATACTGGGAAAGCATAGACTGTGTTCCAGATTAACTGGGAATAAAACACCATTTGCATATTGTAAGTTCTAAGAATTATCACAGAAAGTTGGAAATGAATGAGTGAATAACTGGGAATAGACGATGTTCTAGATTAAACTTTTGTGCTAGCAGATTGAGTGTGTACTGTACCCTAGTTCTTATGGTTTTAATGAATTTTTTATGTCATTATGTTATGGTTTGGAATCAGTTTAAACCCAGGTCTTTAGCTTTCTTTGCTTGCCAACCCCTATTTGGGAGGAGGCGGCAAATGGAAGTTATGGAACCCGGCTTCTGATATAATGCTCTTGGGAGAGTATTGTATTTCTAATGTTGGAGTTTTCCTAGGGATTATATTCCTTGATCTTTGTGTTTAGGGATTATTGGTTTATGTTGAACATTATTCATTAGACACCAATTGTGTGCTTCGTTTCTTAGATGTTTCATACCTATAGCAAGTTTTTTAAGCTTTGTTGATCTCTTAAGTTCCAGATTCTAGATTGAATGTGTACTGTACCCTGGTTCTTATGGTTTTAATGAAGTTTTCGTGTGATTATGTTATGGTTTGGAATCGGTTTTCACCCATCTCTTTAGCTTTTTTGGCTTACCAACACCTATTTGGGAGGAGGCGGCAAATGGAAGTTATGGAGCCCCACTTCTGATATATTTTGTTCTGTTTATGGTTCATTGGGCTCTTTTCTGGGGTGCATTTCTGGGCTACCAGTCAGGGATGATAACAACCTGCGTTTGTTGCTACTTGAGACTCCGTGATCATTATTTTTTAGGACTCGGTGGTACTTTCTTTCTGTATGCAATTATCATACTGTCTTTATGTATGCAACTGGATGATTTTTTAGTGGAAGCCATATTTTCCCAGAGTATGATGTCATGGGTCATTCTGGGCATTTTTGTTTTGGGACTAATTCTTTTTCCGTGGCACATCACAGGGATTCCTAGGGTGAACTTCAAAGCTTTCAAAGCAAACTTTTCTGTTTTTGTTTTTTTTTTAGTCTGTTTGATTAAATAATTAGCTACTGGGTGGAAATCTTCATACTGTTTTGTTTTTCTACTTGACTAAAGATAGCTGCTTTAAAGATAGCTGCTTTCTATTTGTGCTTAGTAATATGTGCTTCTGCTTTTTTGTAATGTTAGATATTTGATAGGTAAGAATCCGAGTGCATGATTTAATAAGCCCACGTATAATTATAGGCATTAAGATGGGCATTAACTTGAGATGAAGTTATGCAAGATATAGGAGTTGAAATTTAAGTAGGTTACTTGAGATAAAACTTGGTTAAATGTTGAATCCTTCTACATGTGTTTATGTCACACACTGAACATTCAGTAGTTTATCAACGGTGAGACTATGTATTTGATAAATTAGAACATTAATTTATCCAACAGGAAGTTACCTTGTTATGTTACTACAGATTTCCGATGGAAGGGGGCTAACGAAGGAAGGGAATGTGTTTTAAAGTATGAGAAAGTAGGAAGCCAAAAAAATTGAAGCGTGGTGGGAGTCGTTTAATTTATAGATGTAGTTATTGTGTTTTGGTAGGAGACATTTAAGTTGTGTATCTACCATCAAATTGTTTTATTTTGTGTATATTGTACTTTTTTGGAAATCCAAAATAAAGATGATAATTTAGTAGTAGCTGAGAGTAAGAGTTTGAGAGAACTGGGAACTTGAGACAATGTGAAATTAGCCTAACGGTGATAAATTACTGAAAATTGGGCAGCTGGGGAGAGAAATCAGGGACGTGAAGAGGTGGGACTCTGGGTGTGCTATAGAGGTTTAATCGTTTGCAAGCAGATATTTCAAAGTTTTAATTATTATTTTGACTGAACATAAATAGTTACTTCAACGGTTAGAATTAAACAGGTCAATTAATTTGATGGTGTGTGGATAATGCAAATTTTCGCAAATCACTCTCGTTGCATTATTCTAGGGCTTTAGGGAGATTGCTATTATAACAGTGTAGATACATTACTTAAATTGTGACCATATGGCTTAGCTATATATTATAGTGTAAAAGAGTTTGGAGCATAGTTGACTCTTTCCAAAATTTCAACGCAATCTTGGGTCATTTTGCGTGAAATTTTTTTTGCAAATAATTAGTGTCATGAGCATTTCTCTTAATAATGAAAGCATAATTTTTGGTTTCTTGCCAACAGAGGTCTTAAAACCGTGAGATTACCACTTTCAATTTGTAAGAATCATCAACATCGAAAATTAGTTGCTGGAGCCTTTAACATTTTTTTTATCATGTACAACTCATTGTCTCGAGAAAAGAAAACTTGTAATTTGCATTGTGAGAAAGCAAGTAGAAAAAGGATACCTACAAAGAGAATCCACAAACTCCCATCCCTCTTATTTCGAGACAACGAAGGTCATGTGAGCCTCTGAACTAAATATTGTAACTTTTGATTACAACATGTATCGCATAAGCTAGCAATGATCTAAAGGTTAGAGTGATATATACATTCCGATATTAAAAGTAAAGAAGGAAACGATGCAAATAATGAGAAACAATTTTGGATATTTACAATAACAACACAACCTTCCAGTGTGAGTCCCACTTTTACGGGGCCTAGGGAGACCCAAATATAAGCAACCTTACTTTTATCGGCATCCCTGCCCGTAGAGAGGCTAATTTCAAGAAACTCACAAAACAAGATTTTATAAAAACCTTTTCTAGAATCAGGTTTTTGTGAAAACATTATAAAAAAAAAAACTAAGGATGAGCAGCAGAGAATGAACTAAGAAATACTAATAAATCAGGTGATAATAACTATGTAAACATAAGTACAATATAGTAGAGGAAATGGGAAGGTACTGTACCTTAACAAACTAAGGTATGCAAACAAATGTCTCTTCTCAAATGTATGTATTACTTGCATACAGACTTGACCTATGAAAACAGCACGACCAAACTTACCTTGCTACGACCGAATGGCAACTATGAGATCATCTCTATATGGTCTAAGACCGTAATCTTATTCTGCCATAGACTCCTATCCTGAGCCATGTCCTTTGTTAGCCTTACAACCTTCAAGTCCTCTCTAATCACCTCGTCCAAACTCTTTTTAAATCGTCCCCTACCTCTTCTACCTCCTTTTCACATGGCCAAACTATCTAAGTGTTATTTCCCTTATCTTATCTTCGATGGGAGCTACTTTCACTAAGTCTCTTATTACTCCATTCCTGATTCTATCCATTCTCGTATAACCCTACATTCATCTGATCATCCTCATCTCTGCAACCATTAACCTTTGAATATGTGTCTTTTTTATAGGCCAACACTCTGATCCATATAGCATAGTAGGTCTAACTACCATACAATAAACCTTGACTTTTAATCCTACAGTCATTCTTTTATCACATAGCACACCTGAAGCATACTTCTATTTTTGCCAACCCACTTTTATGTGTTCATTAATGTCTTCATCAATATCCCCTTTCTGATGGATAATCGTGCCTAAATGTTTAAACTTCTCGACCTTTGGTATTGTCATCCCATCAATGGTGACTTCTCCTCCCGCATTTTCCCTTCCACTGAAACAACAATGTAGGTATTCAGTTTTCGATGTACTTACTCTAAAACCTCTAGACTCCAGTGTATGTCTCGATCACTCCAACTTATCATTAACTCCCTCTCTGGTCTCATCAATAAGAACAATATCATCTACAAATAACATACACCATGGTAACTCATCTTGAATCCCTTTTGTAGGTTCATCCATAACTAGAGTGAAATGAAAAGGGCTTAAAACGGAACCCTGATGCAGGCCCATACCAACGTAGAAGTTATTAGTAACTCCCCCTGGCATCCTAACACTCGTTGTGCCTCCCTCGTACATATCCTTAGTAACTCGAATATACACAGGTGATACTCCCTTCTTTTCCAAGCATCTCCATAACACTTTATGGGGAACTCTGTCATATGCTTTTTCCAGGTCAATGAATGCCATATGAACATCCACCTTTCTATCTCTGTATAATCCCATGAGTCTTCTAAGGAGGTACATAGCCTCCATGGTTGACCTACCAGTATAAAGCAAAATTGGTTCTGTAATATCAAAATATCCTTCTGCAACCTTCTCTTAGTGACCCTCTCTCATAACTCCATAGTGTGACTGAGCAATTTTATACCCTTATAATTATTACAATTCTGAATATCACATTTGTTCTTGTATAATAGGATGACTGTTAGTCACTTTGGGCATCTTAGCAATCTTAAAAATAATATTGAAAACCTCTGTTAGTCACTTTAATCCTTCTTCACCCAAACACTTCCACACTTCCACTGGAATCAGTTTGGCCCCTCTACCTTCCCATTGGCCATCTTCTTTAGGGCCTCTTTAACCTCTTCTTTGCTAATAGGTTCACACAACTGATGATCAAGTTGCCTTTTACTACTCTGTTATTCCCTATTCTGGCAATCTTCCAACACTTTACCATCAAGAAGTTTAGAGAAGTACATTTGTCATCTCTCCTTGATTTCTGCATCCTTAACCAGTACATTACCATTTTAGATATCTAGTTATCTTTTTTTAGTCTGGAAAAAAATATGAAATTAGTAATAGTGCATGGAGGATAAATATGTAATTTTTGTATATGCTTGATTAATATATATAGTGTCAGCCTTACTGATTGGGTCAAAACCTTGAATCACATTCACGTTGTATAAGAGCTAGAGATTGTAGCCTAATTTTTTGCCTTCTTCCCCACACAATTAGGGTTCTCTTTCTCTCTTCATACTCGGCTGAGACCCTAATTGCCTCCTCCCACCGTCGACATCTCCATCACCAAGACCACTGAAGTCGGCATCCTCAGCATGCCTCATCCAATCTTAGCCGTCACCACTCCCATGGAATCCACGGCATACAACGAGAAGGTGGCAAGTGTTCCTGTTGCGTCGTCCTCGGCCTTTGCCCCTCTACCACCAACTACGCCTTTTGTATTTGCTCCAACATCGTTGTTCGGTCCCCCCTCTCACTGTTGGTTGTCTCTTCTTTGCTTACCCTTAATATCTTATCATTTTTGCAGTCATCCTCACTCTCGATGACTAGTCATCTATCATCACCTAGTCATGCCACCTCTTCTATCGTTGCATCCTCAACTACTGTAGTGTCATTGCTACCCAATTTTACATGCGCCTTCTATGCCTCACCATTAGTTATGTCTATGAATGCTTCTTTATGGTTGTCTACTGGGTCTCACTTGCCTCCAATTTATCCGAGTATATTCTCCATAAATATCAAGAATTTTGCATTTTTGTGCTTATTATAGTTGAAGATTTTCTTTTCTGATGTACTGAGTCTGTTGCTTTTCTCGTTACTCAACAATTGAGTGGTTTTTTTTATGGTACGATTGATGTTTTATCTACTTTTGTCTTGATTATCAGGGAGTAATAACCCAATCCCACATATTTTGTTTGGCTACGCCTTACCAGCTTATCCTTTCTTGATTGTTTGTAATATTTTGCCTGAATGTTTAAATAAAGTGCATGTTGTGGTCTATTCTAAGCAAATATGAGAGAGGTTAGGCTATTGGTTTAATATCACTAGCCTTACCCGAGCTATGGATCTCAAGCAGATGTTATCTAACTTTTCCAAGGATTCCAAAGAAGGTATGGATGTCTATTTGCAAGGATTCCAAAGAAGGTATGGACGTCTATTTGCAAGGCATTAAGCACATTGTTGGCTCTTTTTCATCCATTCGGACACGTATTCCTAATATTGACTTGGTTTAATTAGCTTTGAATGGCCTGGATGATAAGAATCATACATTGGTGACCACATTGTCCATGTTGATTCATTATGAGGAGCACTTGAAGTTTTTTAACTCCAAAGATCTCTTTAATTTGCAGCATCAAGCTTTAGCGACCATTGTCACTTCTTTTGATGCTATTCAGCCAAGTCTTCACAGTTGACAAATTCTTCTTATAGGACTAGGTATAGTGGCAACAATAAGGGCAAAGGATTGAACAATAATGGGAAGGGTGGCAAGAATCAAGTGGGGCAGTAATCGCAATTCCAATCAGAATTATTATCAGCCTTCAAATTAGAGTATGTCTGTAGGAATTGACTATGGTAATACTGTTTTTTTATGGTCCAGTATTCAATGTTTATCTTCTTCTCGTACTAATTTTCTCACTGCAGGTAATAATTCGTCTAAAGGAGTCTTGGGTTCACACCCTAATGTTGTTTGCCAAATTTGGTTCTCCCTAAGGCATACAGTTGTAGGTTGCCTCAATGTTATTCTCTATCTGTCTCTCAATTTACAACGCCCTTAATTAGTTACCAACAATGCCATCAATGCTAACGAATCAGTTGGTATCGTGATTCGACAGTAGGTTCTCGCATGACTCCTCATGAAGGTAACTTGCTTTCTAAATCTCTGTACAATGGCACTAGTAGAATTCAGGTTGGGAACATTTCACTTCTCCCGATAAAACATATTGGGTCTCTTATTGTTTCTGCAACTACAAAGTTGCTTGTCATGGACAATGTTTTACATGTTGCTCCTTTAAAATATAATTTACTGTCAGTTAAGCAACATTGTCAAGATAATAATTGCATCGTTGTGTTAGATAACTCTTCTGTTTGTCATAAGGATAAAATCTCGGGTGATGTTTTGCAGCATGCATTGTCCATTGGCTATGCCTACCCCTTAGCCATGTCGCCCTCCACCCTTTCAGCTTTTGCTTCTCTTCTTGACCTGGCTGCTTCCTAACATCATCTTCTTGGACAGTGTGGAGTTATGATTTTATCTCTTCTTCAAAATAGGAATTTAGTTTCTTTTCCCAGTAAGTGTCATGATTTTTGTAACTCTTGTCGACTTGTAAAATATCATATATTACATTTTCAACTAGTTGAGCATCATTGTCAAAAACCATTGGAATTAATTACTTCAAATTTACAGAAATCTTTTGTTCTTTCTAACTCGGGTTATCAGTATTATATTTATGTTGTGCATTATTTTGTCTCGTTATATTTGGGTTTTTCCTCTCCTTACCTTTTGTGATTTTGAAAATTAGTGGAAAATCTTTTAAATATCAAAATTAAAATGCTTCAAAGTGATGGTGAGTGTGAATTTAAAAATACATTTCTTAGTGCTCATTTCTTACAACATGGCATCTATTTTCGAAAATCATTTCCTGACACTCAAGAACAAAATGGTTTGTCGATCATAAGCATCAACTTCTTAATCAGATCGCTTATGCTTTTCTCATTCGTTGAGGCTCATGTGCCCGCTACTTTTTGGGTTTATACAATCCAAACTGCATATGTTTTTATAAGGTGGCTTTCCACCAATATTTGTCAGTGTCAATCTCCTTTTAAACGATGTTTTTTAAACATCCTGATTACAATTTTCTCTAAACTTTTGGTTGAATTATCCAATTTTTTTTGTACGAAGATCTTCTCTGTCTTTTTTCTTGGCTATGCTCTCCATTATAAAGGATACATTTGTTTTAACCTGCTCATGGGTCATGTTTACATAAGTCGACATGTCATTGAGAGAGAGAAGAAGAGGCAAAAGTTGGAACAAAAATATCCTCCTTCTTTCTTTTTGGTCTAACTTCTTTCATCTCTATCAAAACCTATATTTGATTTCTCAAAATTTTACATCGTCCCCATTCCATATTGCTTTGATCCTTGTGTCCTTCTCGTTGTCTTTTTATTGGCTATTCTCTCCATTATAAAGGATACAAATGTTTTAACCCGTTCACGGCTCATGTTTACATAAGTTGACATGTCATTTTTCATGAACATGACATTACTTACTTAGAATTTTACATCATCTCCATTACATAGTGTTTTACTCCTTATTTCCTTCTCTTATGTCTGTCATTGAGCTTTAACAACCCACATTCACTGATGCGTTGCCCTGGATTGCACTTTTGCCTATGAACTTGAGCCTTAGTGTCCAGCCCTTACTCTTCATTTTGCACCAAGGCCCTTTTGAAACAACATGTTATGGGCCAACCCAACATCCTCTACGGGCCCAATCCTGTCGTCTCCTCTTACTTTTCTCCAGTCTACTTTCACTGAGTCTTGCTTATTGACCCACTAAGCCCAATGTCAACCAGTCCCATATCCCTCTTATCCAGTCGTGTCCTGTTCTTCTCCTGTTGGGGTGAATCATGCAGATAAGCTTTTCCCCTCTTTGTCTAGCCTAATGCCTACAACTGATTGTGCCACTTCTACTTGTAGTCCTTGTCGAAATAGCCTAACAAATACCTTCCCCCCTCTCAGCCCACTACATTCCACAACCCTCTTTCGTCTCAGCCTATTACATTTCCCTTTAGTCAGCACTTTATGCTAACTCATGCTAAAAGTGGCATATAGAAACCCAAGACCATTTTGTAACTTGACACTACCATTGTTAGTCTTGAACCAACTTCTTTAAATAAGCTTCAAAGGATTCTAAATTGTAAGAGGCTACAGTTGAGGAAAATAATGCTTTAATTACATTTCTTCTCAGCCTATTCTGATGCTAACTGTGCCAGTTGTAAGGATTCTTATCACTCTACCATAGGTTATACAGTGTTCTTCGGACCCAGTCTAATTTCCTGGTATTCCAAGAAGCAACCTACTATTTGCAAATCTTCTATAGAAGTTGAACATCAGGTTGTTGCCTATACTATAGCTGAAACTATCAAGATTTGCAAGCTACTCGATGAACTTGGTGTCCAACTTCCCTCTCCCACCATGGTTTACTGTGATAATATCAGTGCATCTTATACGATTGTGAATCTGGCTCAACATGATCGTAAGAAAGACATATTAGTTGATTATCATTTTCACATGAGCTTGTTGCTTGTGGTAATCTTATTGTTTGCTATATTCCTACTAAGCTTCAGTTAGCTCGCATTACCAAAGCCAATGGTTGTTTTCTCAATTATTTAATTTTTTCTTTTTAGGGACAATCTGCCATTACATTCCTTTCAACATATTAAGGGGGTACAATAGTGTACAAATGACGAATATGCAATTTTTGTATACCCTTGATTAATATGTATATCGTGTTAGCCTCCTTAATTGCGTCAGAGCCTTTAATCAATTTGATAATTAGTGATTATAATTTGTGAATTTTTGGTATCTAGTGAAGTGTTTAAAACATACTACATACCTTCCTTTCCTATTACTTTAAAAAAAAAAAAGAAGATTTACAACTTTCTGGTGAGTTAAAATATAAATTAAGAAAAAGAGAAGATTTTTTTTATCAAAAAAAGAAAAGATTAAAGGAGAGAAATTCTTTCAATGTAAAGTGATGTGCACGAAATAAATACTAAATTTTTTTATCACTAAAGTGAATGATATCCAATAAATTTTATTGTGGGTTCTGCTTTTGTGGGTCTACGGGGATCTAAATATATGAAATCTTATCCCTGCAAATATTTTTTACAAGCAGAGATGTAAATTGTAATAGACTGGCAAAGTTTTTCATAGACATTTGGTGCTCAAATAAACTTTTAAAACAAGTCGGGAAACAAAAGCCAGTGAAGGATTTTATTGATCAAAATTCATAGGACAACACAAATCATTGAAAGATTGGATCAAAGATTCAATTTGGAATGTCAAGTTAATATAAGCAATATAATGAGTTACTTTGCTTTCGTCTTGTCTTTATTAGGATAGAAAATGCTCAAAAATCGTACTTATCACTAAGAATAAGAGAAATAAGACTACTTAAACTTGTACTTTTAGTTACCCTGAGAGCCCCAAATTTTTCGTATTTATAAAATTAACCATGTTCTTAAAAACAAGACAAATTTATTTGTATATTGGCCAAAACCACATTTGCATAAGACTCTATTGGAGTTTGGTTACCAATCCTAGGGGTTTTCGGGAAACAATTTAACAGTTGTGTACCCTTTTTCTACTTGTGCTAAGGTTTGACGTTATTTTTGAGGCTTTTGCATATAGTTGCCCATGAACATGATGCACTCCACATATTAATAGGAATAAATATTGTAATATTTGGTAAATATATTTTGTGTACTATTTTTGATAGTTTGTTAGCTAAGTTTAGGAATAGCCTAATTCTTCCTTGTATTTTTAAGCATGCCCACGGCTGATAATCAATGAATGAGAAGCTAGGTAATTTCATGGTATCAGAGCCTCTAAGACTTTCACATGAAACCTAACCCCCCCCCCCCAAAAAAAACTCTCATCTTAATTCTGCTGTGAATCAGCCGTGGCCAAAGAACAAAGCTTCATCATTGATAATCAAAGCCCTTACTTTCTATATCCCTCAGACTCTCCCGGTGCCATCATAACAGCAATCAGATTTGATGGCAAAAATTATGAGCTATGGGAGAGCATAGTTCGAACGTGTTTAAGATCCACAAACAAGCTTGGATTTACCGACGGAACAATCACGAAACCAACAGTACAAGATGGGAAAACCGCAACCGAGATTAACGCTTGGGAGATGGTGAATTCCATGGTACAGTCATAGATCATGAACATCATCGATCCAAAGCTCCACAAGAGTGTGGCTTATGTCAATTCAACCCAGACGTTGTGGGAAAATATTTGGAAACGTTATGCTGTGGCAAACATTCTGAAAATCCATAAATTGAAGGCAGAGATTGCCTCATGTAAGCAAAACAAGCAAGAAGTGGTCGAGTTCTTCTCAAGACTCATTGTCTTTGGAACGAACTCGATTATTACATAAAAATACCATCGTGTACATGTGGGTCAGCAAAACAAACTGTCCAGATCATGGAAAATGATAAAGTTCATCAATTTTTGATAGGCCTCGATGATGAGTCATACTCAACGGTACATAGTCAAATTCTAGCCATGGATCCCTTACCGCCAATGGAGAAAATTTTTAATATAGTTCAATAAGAAGAACACCATAAGACAACGATGATGAACCGAGAACACAAACCTGAAAGTATGGCTACTTTTACCGTTACTCACCTTACGAGACCGGGATCCATGCACAGTGAGCGGATCACAAGAAAACATTGCGGCAAAACTGGCCACGATGAAGCAAGTTGTTACGAACTCATTGGGTGTCCACCGGGCCGTAGCACCCGTGGAGGAAGAGGAGGACGCGGCGGGGGTCGAGCTACCGCAGGATGAGGACGCGGAAGAGAGATGGCCAATCAAGTGCAAGCTTATAGTTATGGTGAACAAGCTGCAGTTCATGTCGAGGAGCAACAATCTGGGATAGCCACGACTAGTTTTATAGCAGAGTAGGTACAACGGATTTTGAGTCTCATTGAGACCCCAAAATCTAGCCACGAGAAGTTATCGAGTAAGAGTATATGGCTTCTTGATTTGGGAGCCTCTTGTCACATGACTTGTGAGTTGTCCTTGTTAAGGGATGTTCAAGATATTAAGGCTATTCCAGTAAATTGCCAAATGGGTCTGAAACTTTGGTTATCAACAAAGGAATGGTTCATCTTAGTTTGAAACTAATCTTGAACAATGTTCTTTTTGTTCCTGGATTAAATTGTAACTTAATATCTATTGCGCAATTAGTTGACAATAATATTTGTGAAGTAACATTTAACAAACGGCTTTGTGTGATACAGGACCTTACTATGAGGAGCCCGATTGGAGTGGGTGAGCCTAAGAGAAGAGTCTATTACTTCAAACAACTGACGACGGAAAAGGTTCAAGTCAACAAGATCGTTTCCTATGATACATGGCATTGTCGTTTGGGTCATCCGTTAAGTCAGGCCTTATCTTGCATTTCTAGTAATTTTAGGAGTAGCCATAAAAATGATTTATGTGATGTATGCTTGCGTGCAAAACAGACCCGTATGTCATTTCCGATTAGTGAAAATAAAGCATTAAATTGTTTTGATCTTATTCAATGTGACATATGGGGTCCTTATCACATAAAATCTTTTTGTGGTGCTCACTACTTCCTAAGTATTGTGGATGATGCTAGCAGAGGTGTGTGGATTTATCTTATGAAAGAAAAGAGTGAGGCATCTCAACTTTTGAGGGATTTTTGTACAATGGTTAAAATCCAATTTGGAGCCCAAGTAAAGATTGTTAGAAGTGACAATGGGATGGAGTTTACATCTAATTCTATGAAAAAGTTCTATAGTGAACAAGGAATCCTTCATCAGACGAGTTGTGTGGATACGCCTCAAAAAACTGGGGGAGTTGAGAGTAAACATCGTCAAATTCTAAATGTGGCCCGGGCCTTACGTTTTCAAGCCAACCTCCCTATTGAATTTTGGGGCGAGTGTGCTTTGGCCACGGGTTATCTCATTAATAGAACCCCCTCCTCCATTTTAAAAGGAAAGACCCCTTATGAAATATTATTCAAGAGTCAACCTTCCTATGAACATTTATGAATTTTTGGGTGTCTTTGCTATGCCTACCATAATCAAAGGCCAAAAGATAAGTTTGAACCTAGAAGTGGAAAGTGCATATTTGTGGGTTATCCTCATGGTGAAAAGGGATGGAAGGTTTATGATTTGGAAACCGAAAATATATTTGTAAGTCGCAATGTGGTTTTCAACGAGATGTGCTTTCCTTTTATTGATCACAAGGATGAAAATCAAAAGCATTTTTTCTATGACACTAATTCAAGGTTCAATGACGCTGTTTTTGATGATGATATTGATGGGTGGAACTCACACACTCAGCCCATCTCTCAGCTAAGCCTTGTAAAGACTGCAACTGCAAGTGGGCCTGCTGTGGTCCACCCAGCATGTGACTCACAGCAGGTTGGGAGCAACAGTGTAGCACAGCAGGCTGGGCATTACAGTGGGCCAGAAGCAACTGTGGGCCAGCCAGACGGGAGGAGCAGTGATCCGATTCCAACCGACAGCCTTGCAAGTTTAGCACCAGAGCGAGAAAAGAGAGTTCGTAAACCTCCAAGTAACTTGCAAGATTATGTGTGTTATTCGACTTGTCCTAAAGACTCGTCTCTTCTCTCAAAGGCTTTACACTTTATTCCTAAGGCCTCCTCAAGTAAACCATATCCTATTGTTAATTATGTTACTTGTAACAAATTTTCTTCTGCGCATAGATGTTATTTGGAAACTATTATTAAGGTGGTGGAGCCCAGATTCTTTCATGAAGCAGTAAAGGACCCTAACTGGAGGGAGTCTATGAACAAAGAGATTGACACTTTTGAGGTGAATAACACTTGGAGTCTTGAGGAGTTGCCACCCGACAAGAAACCCATTAATTGCAAATGGGTATATAAGGTAAAGTACAACTCTGATGGTAGCATTGAGCGATACAAGGCTCGGTTGGTCATTCGGGGCGATGAGCAGGTAGAAGGCTTCGACTACAATGAGACGTTTGCTCATGTGGCTAAAATGACGAATGTTCGGACTTTCTTAGTTGTTGCTGCTGCTGCGGGATGGGATTTATATCAGATGGGTGTACATAATGCATTCCTGCATGGAGATTTAGAAGAAGAGGTATACATGAATGTGCCTCCTGGATTTCGAACATCTAATCCCAACAAGGTTTGTCGATTATGCAAGTCTTTATATGGTTTAAAGCAAGCCCCGCGTCAATGGTTTGCAAAGCTTTCCTCAAAGCTCTTGGAATATGGATTTGTATGTACCTATGCAGATTATTCCCTCTTTACTTATAACAAGGGTGACAAGTTTATGGCCTTACTTGTTTATGTGGATGATTTGGTCCTTACTGGCAATGATTTAGATCTATGTGCCTCATGTAAGCAATACCTAAATCAATGTTTTCACATTAAGGATCTTGGTGCCCTCCAATTTTTTCTCGGCATTGAAGTTGCAAGAAATGCACAGGGCCTATTCTTCTGTCAACAAAAATATGCTCATGACATCATTGATGAGTGTGGACTTTTGGGGTCCAAACCGATCAATACTCCTATGGAAGTAAATCATAAACTTTGCAGTGGCTACAGGTGCTTCTCTACATGATGCCACGCAATATCGACGGCTCGTGGGACGACTAATCTATCTCACTATCACTCGTCCTGTGCTCTCTTATGCGGTTCATATCCTATCTCAGTTTATGAAAGAGCCTAAGGAGGATCATTTAGAAGCTACTCAACAAGTCCTACGCTACTTGAAAGGACATCCCAGACAAGGTATATTATTACGGAGTGATTTCAATTTGCAAGTAATTGCTTACTGTGACTCTGATTGGGGAGCATGTCCCCTCACCAGACGCTCCCTAACTGGATTTCTAGTTACTCTAGGAGGTTCGCCCATATCATGGAAAACAAAGAAATAAGGAACACTCTCTCGATCCTCAGCAGAAGCAGAATATAGAGCAATGGCTACTGTCACTAATGAGTTGGTATGGATTAAGTCTTTTCTAGCTGCAACGGGAACTTTTCATACATCTCCTATGAAACTTCTCTGTGATAATCAAGCTGCACTTCACATTGCCAAGAACCCAGTCTTTCATGAAAGAACAAAGCACATAGAGATCGATTGCCACTTTGTGAGAGAACGTCTTCTCTCTGGTGAGCTTACTACAGGATATATTTCTTCCAAAAATCAGGTTGTCGACATTTTTACTAAGGCTGTTGGAAAGCATCACTTTCAATTTCTCCAGGGTAAGTTAGGCATCGTCAATCTATATGCTCCACCTTGAGGGGGAGTAATAGGAATCAATATTGTAATGTTTGGTAAATATATTTTGTTTACTATTTTTGGTAGTTTGTTAGCTAAGTTTAGGAATAGCCTAATTCTTCCTTGTATTTTTAAGCATGCCCACGACTGGCAATCAATGAATGAGAAGCTGGGTAATTTCACATATGAGCTTAATTGAGCATTTTGATGGTAACATTGCCTGCTCAAGTGATTGCACATGGGCTATATTGCTTTTCCCTCCTTTAAGGCTATAAACATCCAAGATGGACTGCTTCTGTTGGGCTATGCTACCTATGCTGCATGTCTTTTCCTTAATTTCAGTTGACCACATCCAGCAAGGGGGACTAAGCATTTCGTCCTTTCTCTTATTCTCTTCTCTCGAATAGATTTCGTTCCTATTTTGTAATTAGAGATGTTTGGTTACGTCTGTGTAGTTTTCTTGAATTTGAGTATTTGCTAGCCAATGATGACTTTGCTTGAGTATTTGCTCGTTAAATCTTTTGAACTTTGTTGATGCATGTTTATATCTGATTCTAGAGCTTTGGATTTTGTGTAAATTCATTAGCCATCTACTCTTTTGTCTTTGTTGCATTATATTTATTAGTATTTTACTTAAATGCTAGACCTTCTCAATCAAGTGTCGTCATTGTGGAAGATTTTATCAACATCAATAGTAGGGCATTATAACGTTGATTAACTTTTTATTTTATGAATGATTTTTATATTATTTGAAATCTATATTATTAGCTTAATATTCCATCTGGAAATATTGAGATTTTATCAACATTCATGCTACATTTTACAACATTTTATGCTCTTTACGTATCTCTTATTTATTAGAATAAGTATAAATTTCAATTGAATTGTTTATTGTCACTTGTGATTTTCTTCTTTTTTTTCATTTGCTTCTTTTTATTTATCCTTTGATATAAATCTAAATGTATTTATTATTGGTGTTCACTTTTGTTACTTATATATGCTAATACGCCTTTGATTAAGACTAAATAAAACAACGCTTTGATCAAGACTAAATAGTTAATACAATAATACATTATTTCTTACTTTAACTTGAGCCCTAATTCTCACATATTATAATAATCTTTACTGCAATAGTTAACATTGCATTATAATTGTTTAAAGAACTAGTAGCTAGTATCGGCTTTGTACCTCATTCGCACAAAAAAAAACTAAATAGGCGCTCTCTTTTTACCCCCTCCCCAAAAAAATATTGTGATGAATCATGATAAAGAGAAAAGGAACTGAAAAGGATTGGACGACTAGACATATGGGTCGTTGCTTATCTTCAGCAACGGAAGAGTACCTACAATAGAACGCATATTATGTGAAATAAACTTGCAAGGAATAGAAATTTGGGGAAGAAGATTTCTCCCTGCTTCTCATTAGTTGTGGCTGAATAGCCTCCTTATAAATACATCACGACAGAAATATTTTCTATGCTACAAAAACTAAACTAGCTTAGGCAGCAAGTTAAGCAAATCACAATCCCATGCAAATACCAATTCTAGGAAGGAAATAATAAATATAAATATACAAAATATTTATTTACAAAATATTTATTTCCTTAATACTCCCCGTCAAGGTTGAGCATGGGGATCTGACATGCCCAACTCGCTTCTCAAAAACTGAAATTGTTGGTTGTCTAGTGCTTTAGAAATATGTCTACTACTTGATATTTGGAAGGCACATATCCGGTTGTAGGATCTCCTGAAAGTAATCGCTCCTGTAGAAAATGACAATCTATCTCAATATGCATTATCCGCTCATGGAAGACTAGATTTTTCACAATGTAAAGTGCTGCTTGATTGTCATAAAAGAGCATCATGGGCTTGTCCAAGAAGATGCCCATAGTAGCTAAAGAATTCTTGATCCAAATCATTCACTAGTTGGTGTTGCCATGGCTCTATATTCTCCTTTGACTAAGGATTGTGATACTGTCCCTTGCTTCTTTGTTTTCCATGCTATAGACAATCCACCAATAGTGACAAGAAACCAGTTAATAAATGTTTGCTTAATGGACCTGCGCCCCAATTTGAGCTACAGAATGCATAAACCTACAAATCTGAATCATGTTGCAACAAAATCTGTTGTCCAAGACTCCCTTTTAGAAAGCGTAATACCTGTCGGGCTTCCTCCATGTGTTCTTCCCTAGAATCTTGCTTGAATTGTAACAAATGACAACTTTGGGCGTGAGATAGTAAAGTAAATCAATATGCCTACCAAGCGTCGGTACTGCATCGGGTTGCTCAAGGACTTTCCTGAAGTTAATGCAAGCTTGTAATTCATCTCAATTGGAAACTCAACTGGTTTAGATCCCAGAGACCACATTCATTTATGATTTCTAAGGCATACTTTATTTGGCACAAAAATAAACCCTGGGAATTTCTTGCAAATTCAATTCCCAAGAAGTATATTAAATTACGAAGATCTTTAATATGAAAACATTTATCCAAATATGTCATAAAATTTGCACATAAATTAGAATCATTTCCTGTGAGTACAATATCACGCACACACACAAGCAATGCCATGAATTTTTCACCTTTCCACAGGTGAAAACAGAATAATCCACTTTAGATCGGTTCAAGCCATACTTCAAGAGCTTTGAAGAAAGTTTTTCAAACCACTAGCAGGGTGCTTGTTTTAAACCATATAGTGATTTACGCAATCGACATGCCTTAACAGGATTAAAAGCCTGGAATTTAGATGGCATCATCATGTAGACTTCTTTATCTAGATCTCTATGCAAGAAGGCTTTGTTGACATCCATCTGATGAAGTTCCCATGCCTTTGCTACAACAACTGATAGGAATATTCTCACACTGGTCATCATGTCCATAGCGGTAAACATTTCATTCTAGTTGAATCCTTCTATTTGTTCATCTCCTGTAATCACCACACGAGCTTTGTACCTCTCCATACTTTCATCTGACTTGTACTTCACCTTGAACACGCACTTATAGTTAATGGGCTTCTTCCCTAGCAGTAGCTCCTTAACACTCCATGTATTTTTCTCTTCTAAGGCTTCAGTTTCTTTAGCCATGGCTTCTCTCCATTTTGGGTCATTCACTGCGTCATGAAAGAATCTAGGCTCGATAACCTTAAAAATAGTAGCTAAATAATATTTATGTTCATCAAAGAATTTATTTCAAGTAACATAGTGAGCAATGGGATATGGTTTACCTGAGGAGACCTTAAGATGTGGAAGTGACACCGTTGAGACATACCGTGCAGCAAACATAGTCTTGAAAGTGTCTTGGGATTTTTGGAACCCTTTTCTAGCATTCCTGGCCTCTGTCTGGAGGTTGCCCTTGTCTTGGGCTACTGTGTTCGGGCTCTTTCTATCCTGGACCACTATTGTTAGGCTCCCCTTTCCTCGGTCTCCTCCTGAGTGCTCCCCCTATCCCAAGAGTTGTTATACCTGTGTGCCTTATTTTCCCATGGGCTGGACATGCTATCTTTAGCCTCAGTCGTGGTTCGTGGCCCAAAGTCAGTGCCAGACTCCTCTATTGGTTTTTGGGTGTTGACTGATCCATATCTGAGGCCCACTTGCTCACTACTTGGCACTGTAACAGTTGGACCAAACTGGCTTGCCTCATTGCTTGGTCCAGGCCTCACACATTCTTCGAAATCAACATCAGAAAACATATAACCTTGCTACTCAAATTGAACAAATTCATCCTCTTCTTTGGGATGTGTTTCAAAAGGATAAACTCCTTCATTGAATATTACATTGCAACTCATGAAAATATCGTCGACTTCCAAGTCATAAACCTTTCATCCCTTGTTTCCAAAAGAATATCCAACGAAAATACATCTCCTACTCCGAGCACCAAACTTATCTTTTGGTCTTTGAATGTTATACACATAGCACAAAGCACCAAAATACATAGGTGGTCATAGGAAGGCTTATCATTGATAATATTTCATAAGGAGTTGTCCAATTAAGAACATCCATGGGGATTCTATTAATTAAATAGGTGGCAATCAAAACACATTCCCCCCAAAACTCCAAAGGAAGATGAGCTTCAAACCTTAAAGCCCTTGCGACATTCAATATGTGACATTGTTTCCTTTCAACCTAATCGTTTTGTTGACGAATGTCAACACATGTTGTTTGATGGATGCTTCCTTTTTCCCTATAGAAGTTTTTCATGGGTTTAGATGTGAACTCGTATCTATTATCACTCCTAACAATTTTCACTTTTACATCTCAATTGTGTATCAACCATTGCACAAAAATCCATTAGCAATTATGAGGCCTCACCCTCTTCTTTCATTAGGTATACCCAGACAACTCGGGTGGCATTATCAACTATAGTAAGGAAACATTGAGCATCCAAAAAAGATTTAACCCGATATGCACCTTATATATTGTCATGAATCAAATCAAAATAATTATTTGCTTTATTTTCACTAATAGAGAAAGACATGCAAGTTTGCTTGGCACATAAGCACACATCACACAAATCACCTTTATTTTTACCACTACTAATACTAGGAAATTTAGATAGTGCCTGAATCAAAGGATGCCCTAAAGTACAATGCCATGTAACATATGATTCCACCTTGTTTACTTGTACATTTTTCAGGAAAGACTTCTTCAAGTAGTTCTTGGTTCACCCACTCCAATCGGGCACCTCATATTAAGGTCTTATATCACACAAAGATTTTTTGTTAATGTTACATGCTAAAAATTCTCATCAATCAGTTTTACTACAGATATTAAGAAACAATTTAACAATGTACATATAGAACATGATTAAATCTCAACTTTGGATTCAAAATAATTGATCCGCTTTTTGTTGCCATAGGCATAGACCATTAGGCAACTCAACTGGTATAGATTCCACATAAGGTATATCACACAACATACTCAAGGAACCTGTCGTATGACATGAAGCCCCCGAATTGAGTAACCAAATTTCCTTATCGGATAGCTTCTCGTAGCCGAATTGTGGCATTTTGATGAAACTCAATATACGTTCTACTTGCTCGGGTGTAAAATCTGTGACTGTCGTTGCTGGGAAGGACTCCTCAACTACGCTTGTTACGGCGTTCACGACTGCTGCCTGTGCAGCATGAGCAGCCCTCTCGTCCTCAACCTCATCCAACGTCAGACCTTCCTCCTCCCCTTGAACTGTGGCCACATCCTCTACCGCCCTGTCCTCCTCGACTACTCCATCCTGGGGGATAGCCTATTAGCTCACAACAGTTTGCCTCTTCGTGCCCTATTGTCCCATAGTGTTTGCAAGATATTCTTTCACCTTGTATAATACTTGGTCAGGCAATATGTGAGGCTGCAAATGCTGCATGGTTTCCGATTTATGGTCTTGATCACTTATCATTCATGTGTCATTCTCCTCCCAGTAAACCATATTGAAGATCTTGTCTATTGAGGGTAATAGATCCATTGTTAGAATCTGACTACGTATCGTTGACTACAAATCATCATAAGCCCATTAAGAATTGGCAGACCTTATCCTCTTCCATTTACTTAACCATCTTTACGTTTCACAGTTGCATAGCAAAATTTTAATGGAGTTATCGACTTCACTCTATAACCCCATAGTCTCGAAAAGAAATTAACTACATCTTGTTTATTTTGCTTACAAGATGCAATCTTAGCCTTTAATTTGTGAATCCTTAGTATGTTTGGTACATCATATGTCTTTTTGATATTCTCCCATAACTATTGAATTGAGTCAACGTATGCTACACTTTTATGTAGCCTTGGATCTGTGACATTCATGATCCAAGGCATCACTATTGTATTCACCATCTCCCATGCTTTTGCTTCATCTGAACATTCACCCTCCTCCATTGGCTTTGTCATCGATCAATCAATAAAACCGAGCTTATTTTTCTGTCTTAGTGAATTCATTGCTTTTTTCTATAAGTCATAATTTTTCCCATCGAATTTGATTGCTGTTATAATGGTACCGGGAGAATTAGAGGGATGAAGAAAATATGGGGATTGGTTTGTGATGATGAAGGTTTCGTCTTTCTTGTGTTTGGTCATGATGTTTTGTAGTGTTTGAGAAACCTTACTCTGATACCATGAAATAAACTTGCAAGGAATAGAAAATTTGGGGAAGAAGATTTTTCCCCGCTTATCATTAGCTATGGCCGAATAGCCTCCTTATAGCTACACCATGATACAAGTCTTTTCTATGCTAGAAAACCTAACCTAGCTTAGGCGGCAAGTTAAGCAAATCACAATCCCATGCAAATACCAATTCTGGGAAGGAAACAATACATATAAAATATACAAAATATTTATTTCCTTAATGTCATTGAGCCCCACATGCATTTCACAGTTGAGCTTGTAGCACACAGTCTGCATGACCTGGAATGGAAAGTAGAGCGCTAGGATAGTTGGGAATTGCGTTCCCGACAAACATTTTCAATTTTCTTTTTTTTTGCTGGAATTAGGTTTTCCTTTTTTTGCTTATATAAAAAAAGTTATGTATTGTGCAATTGATCCATGATAAATATTTAATTGATGATCCAAGTTAGAATTTAACTGAATGCATAGGTGAGGGAAAGAAGACAAAAAGAGTTAAATATTGAGATGATATAGAGGAGCAGCTACCTACTTCGAATTCAAAAAACTGAATCTTTAATTGGATGTGCTCTATGTGACTTTTACACACACCGAGTGTAGAAATTGGTTGAATAAAATTAAGCAAGCATGAATGAGGGACACGCTTGGTTGTGGGTTTAGCTAAGGCCGAAAATATGTTCTCAAATTCTCATCCTTCTTCAAGCAGGAGGTCATCACTTTTATACATAAGAAACCCTAATATTCTCTAACTTGGAAGGCAAGAAAACAAATTATTCCTTAATACAATTACTAGGTAATTCTGATAAAATAAAATCTTTAAGATACGCCTACCTAAATTATGCTGAAATAATATCTTAGGGAAGGAGGCTCCTTATCACTCCCCCTCAAGTGGGAGCATGAAGGTTAGTCATGCCCAACTTGCCTTTCAAATACTGGAACTGTCGCTTGCCAAGAGCCTCGGTGAGAATGTCGGCAGGTTGGTGCGGGGGCTGTACATGCCCAAAAGTGAGGAGACTAGACACAATTTTTTCGCTGACGAAATGGCAATCAATCTCGATGTGCTTGGTTCGCTCATGGAAAACGGGATTTTTGGCGATATGTAAGGCAGTTTGGCTGTCACAGAAGAGCTTCATGGGTTGGTGGTGAAAAATCCCGAGGGCCGCAAGAAAGGTACGAACCCAAACCAGCTTGCCGGTGGCAATAACCATGGCACGATACTCAGCTTCAACGGAAGATCAGGTGATGGTGGCTTGCTTCTTAGTCCGCCAAGAGATGGGGGAGCTGCCGAGAGTAACGAAGTAGCCGGTAAGAGATCAACGCGAGAGAGGACAACCACCTTAATCAGAGTCGTAGTAGGCATAGACCTACAAGGTATTGTCAGCATGAAGAAAAATTCCATCACCCGTAGTTCCTTTGAGATAGCGCACCACCCGTCGTGCAACATCTAAGTGTTCTTCGTGGGGGGACTACATGAACTGAGATAAGACATGGACAACATAAGTCAACTCGGGCCTAGTCATGGTGAGATAGATTAGGCGCCCCACCAGTCTTCTGTAATGTGTGGCATCATGAAGTTCTCTTCCACTGGCTGAGGCTAGTTTATGATTTTCCTCAATGGGAAATTTGGCAGGCTTAGCGCCGAGAAGCCCACATTCTTCAATAATGTCAAGGGCATATTTGCGCTGACATAGAAACATGCCTTCTGGCCCACGTGCGATTTCAATGCCAAAAAAATATTTTAAAGGCCCTAAGTCCTTAATACTGAAACGAGCTTGAAGGTAGGCTTCGATTTTTTTAGAAGCGGCAGCATTATTGGAGGCAAGAACTATTTCATCCACATAAACAAGTAATCCCATGAAAACATCTTGCTGGTGATAGATAAATAGTGAGTAGTAAGCATAGGTGTGAACAAAACCATACTCTCTGAGCTTATTGGATAACTTGGCGAACCACTGCCGCGGAGCTTGGCGGAGACCATTCAAAGACTTCTTTAGACGACATACCTTGGTGGGATCATTGGAACGAAAACCTGGAGGCAAACGCATGTAGACTTCTTCATCCAAAACTCCATGTAGGAAGGCGTTGTTAACATCTAGCTGGTGAAATTCCCATCCTTTGGCGACGACCACGGATAAAAAGAATCTCACACTTGTCATTTTGGCAACGGGAGCAAACACTTCAGTGTAGTCGAACCCTTCGACCTGGTGGTCGCCACGAATAACCAATCGGGCCTTGTAGCACTGTTTGCTCCCATCGGCATTATACTTAACGCGATAGACCCATTTGCAACTGATGGGCTTCTTGCCCACGGGGAGATCCTCAAGGGACCAAGTACCATTCTTTTCTAAAGCCTCAATCTCCTTAGCCATGGCCTGACGCCACTTTGAATCTTGGACCGCTTCATGAAAATATGTGGCCTCAACAACCCTTGTGAGAGCAACTAAAAATTTTCGATATGAAGGAGAAAATTTAGTAGATGTGACATAATTAGCCAAAGGAGATCACGTACCTGAGGATCCTTTTGAATGTGGGACAGCGAAGGAGGAGGAGTCGTGGAGGACGGGATCAGTGGGCCTGGCGCTGTAACACAAGTAGTCATTGTATTTGGCAGGCTCCGTACTAGGCTAGCCTGTCCGTCGCAAGGACATAGAAGAATCAATGGGGCTCGGCGTGGAGTGGGCTGATGCTTCATCTCGGGCCTGTGACACGGCAGGCAACTCGTGAGCCGGGCCAGCCTGAGAAGGCGCTAGGGCCCGCTCAAGTGGCAGGGAGTTGGGCTAAGAGAGTGTTGAACTGGGCTGAGTTGGCGGGGCTTCCTCGGCATTTTCTCGGTGAGCTGGGATGGTCTCTGCACCAGATTCGGGCCCAGGCAATGCTCTAAAATTTCCAGGCCCAAGCCTCCCCCTTGCACATGAGTTGGGTGGATTTTGAGGTTGGGGCACTAAATCGATATCATCAAAAAGCAACATATGGGAAGGACTTGGGATGGTAGAGAAGGGTGCTAAGGTGGACTTCAAAGCATAGAGAAAGATATTTTCGTGGAAGACAACATCCCGGGAGACCAAAAATTCTTGGGTTTCTAGATCAAACAATTTCCAACCCTTTTGTCCAAAAGGATAGCCTAAAAAAAGACACTTTCTCTCCCTTGGTGTGAACTTGTCCCTGACTCTTTTGTTTTGGGCAAAGCACAATGTCCGAAAATTTTTAAGATGGTCATAAAAGGGCTTTTTCTTATAAAGAGCCTCAAATGGAGCTTTTCCCTGCAAAAGCTTACTTGGTGTGCAATTAATTAGATGCACGGCTATTAGCACACACTCACCCCAAAACTTTATAGGCAAATTGGCTTGGAAAAGGAGTGCTCTTCCCACATTTAGAACATGTCTATGTTTTCATTCGACTCTACCATTTTGTTGGGGGGTTTCGACACAACTACTTTGGCGTAAAATGCCATGGTCATGGTAAAATTGTTGCATTGGTTTAGAGGTAAATTCTAACCCATTATCACTTCGCACAACTATGACACTAGTGTCAAATTGGTTTTTGACCATAATGATAAACTCCCTCAAAAATTGGCTTGTCTCCCCCTTATCAACCATTAAATAGACCCAAGTTGCCTAACTCGCATCATCCACAATAGTAAGGAAATAATGAGCTCCGTTGGTTGAGGATTCGCGATACGGTCCCCAAATATCACAATGAATAAGTTGAAAAATCTTTTCAGCTTTACTAGAGCTTAAGGGAAAACAATTCCTGGTTTACTTTACACTGTAGTAGGTTTCACATACATCTACTTTATTGTTATCAAAATTCACTTGTAAGCTACTAGACAGATAGGAAAGAACTTCATATGAAGGATGCCCTAGTCTTCTGTGCCATAAATCAACGGAACTGACCACGTTCACTGTCCTCTCCTCCACTGACCCCTCTGTGAAGAAGTAGACTCCTCCGCTTTGCTTACCCACACCAATCGAAGTCCTCAAAATACGGTCATGCAACACACAAAAATCATCATAAAATGTCACACTACAATTTAGTTCCTTACATAATTTGGCAATAGATATAAGATAACACTTAAGAGAAGGAACATATAAAACTTTATTTAGTTTGATCCGTTCACCCAACACCACGGATCCCTCTTGGCTCGCTAGAGTGTGCGTCCCGTTTGGCAATCCTATAGCAACCGAGTCAATTTTCTTGATTTCCTGAATTAGGTTCAAGTCTCCTGTCATGTGACATGACGCTCCACTATCAAACATCCAAGGTTTATTACCTGAAATTTTATCAAAACCGGGCTTTGGGCTGTCGATGAGGCTGAGTAATGTTAGGAGTTGATCCAGGGTCAGACTCGGAACCGTTGCTGCAGCCATTGGCCCAAGATTTGCTGCTGGGCCGTTGTTTGCTGAGCTCACTAGGCCTGAGGAACCAGCTGGCCCGAATGTTGCTGCATCGTGAATTGGGTCAAAGCCTGCTGGGTTGACTGGACCGAATTCTACTGAGGCGTGGGCTGTTGGGCCTTGATTCTGGGCCTGAACCGAGTGAGCAGTTTCATGCCCGCGCCCATGTCCACTGTTTCTGCCCCCTCTATTTGCTCGACCTCCACCTCGACTGCCTTGCCCTCGGCCACGACTGCCCCAGTTTGGTGGATAGCCAATGATTTCATAACAATTCGCCTCATCGTGTCCATACCGACCACACTATCTGCAGGTTGGTCTTTCGTTCGTGTGTTCTCTTGCGACAAAAG
The DNA here is from genome assembly GCA_017589665.1 of Selenicereus undatus. Classification (NCBI taxonomy): domain Eukaryota; kingdom Viridiplantae; phylum Streptophyta; class Magnoliopsida; order Caryophyllales; family Cactaceae; genus Selenicereus; species Selenicereus undatus. Next base: position 38,819,778 of record JACYFF010019584.1, read on the forward strand.
CTACCACATTTTCCGATCGATTATCTCTTTCCATCTTGACCCTTCTATGATTTTCCTCTTGCATCACCATATTGAATATGACATCAAGAGTAGGTAACGGGTCAAGTGCCAAAATTTGACTGCGAATGGTAGAAAATACCTCGTCGTTTAGTCCCATCAAAAACTGATAGGTCTTCTCATCTTGCGCCATCTTCATGATTCTACTCCCGATTTTACACTCACACTTACCACATGTGCACTGTGGTACTTTTGCATAGTTCTACAGTTCGCTCCACATCCCCATCAGTTTTGAATAAAATTCTATGACCTCTAGACTGCCTTGTTTACATGCTGCAAGGTCAGTTTTGAGTTGAAGGATCTTAGGGGTGTTAGCTACGGCATAACGCTTACGCAGATTTTCCCAGATCTTGTAAGCCGTTTCAGCGTAAGCTACACTGGTATGCAGCTTTGGATCAATGACATTGATGATCTAAGAACAGATCATAGAGTTGACCATCTCCCATGCGTTCAACTCATTCAAATCTTCTCCTTTTGGTACTGGCTTAGTTAAGGTTCCTTTTATGAACCCTAACTTATTTTTGGATTTTGAAGCGGTTCTTACAGCCCTCTACCATAGTTCATAATTTTTTCCATTGAAGATCACTGAAGTAATTGTGACTCCAGGACCTTCTGATGGGTGAAGATAGTAAGGTGACTGGTTTTCAATAACAAACTCTTTTTCCCCACTCATGGCTCTGATACCATGTAGAAATTGGTTGAATAAAATTAAGCATGAATGAGGGACATGCTTGGCTGTGGGTTTAGCTAAGGCTGAAAATATGTTCTCAAATTCTCATCCTTCTTCACACAGGAGGTCATCACTTCTATACATGAGAAACCCTAATATTCTCTAACTTGGAAAGCAAGAAAACAAATTATTCCTAAATACAATTACTAGGTAATTCTGATAAAATAAATTCTTTAAGATACGCCTACCTAAATTATGCTGAAATAATATCTTAGGGAAGGAGGTTCCTTATCACCAAGAGAGAGGAGGTGGGAATTCACGGCCGATTTTGAAAGAATTATTTACGGACTATCATTTTCAATAATTCCAAAAACAGGAAAGAAAAAAGGGGGCATCTTTGGTTTGTGCCAGCCACCATGCACTTGTCTGGGCGTGACTAGCTGCTGGCACATCATCCTTATCACAATACTTGTCGCCCTGAAAAGGAGAAAAGAATGGAATGTATGTTTGAATTGAAGCTGCAACTAGCAACAAGCGTGAAGTTGAACGGTGCCAACACGGCTTGCCAAGTTCAACTATGTAGCACCAGAGTTTGACCACCTTCCACTACTCTGTCGTTTGCTTTTGTTTTACTTTGTTAAGAATAAGTCTTTATTTGCTATGATATCACTATCCAAGGAAGAGCTTCAAATTTACCTGAAAAGTTGTTAGGTAAAAAGAGTTGGTGGTTAGCTCATAAAGAAAACTAAATACTATTGACATCTCCGTCCAATGGTTTAATAATAAAACATTAAGTATATTGGACACAATTGTTTAAAATATATTAATAAAATGAATATTAAACTTCTACTAATATGATGAGATTTGATTAAATGAAAAATATAATCATGAAAATAAGAAAAAAAAAATTGTCCAAAGGAGTCACAGAGGTCAGGCGTACGGAGTTTAATGATAAAAACTAAAATGACTAGTCACAAGGAGGCATATACTTTCGACATACTTCTTGTCTGTGCAAATACAATTATAAAAAATGCACTATTCTATTTTTTGTTACTTATTTGAATTTTAAAAAAAAGCTTAATATAAATCTTATAATGACAATAAGCATGAAAATGAAATTAATGTCTCTTTCAATTATAAAAAAAATTAATGTCTCATATCATAATCGATGCGTCAAATAAATATAATACACTGAAGCTTATCTAAAACTTCCTTTTTTTTACCCCATGGAACTGATGGAAGTACTGTCCAAAGCCACATTCACTAGCATGTAATTTAAGCTTATCTAACAAAAATATTACTCCCTCCATTCCACTAAAGTTGTCAAAGTTATTCTTTATGAATCTCCCAAAAAATTGTCAAAAGTTTTTTATTGAGTAAAGAAAATAACTCTTATTTGATACATTGGAGTAATAAATTATGTTTTTTAGTATTCCACAAATTGACAACTTTTGTAGGATGGATGGAGTATAATTTTATTTTTTTTTTAACCAAAGAGATTTCAACTTAGTGATTAAGACTGAAGTCTTGGGTATATTAAACCTCATGTTTGATATTGTATTGCAATTATATTGTCTTTTTTGGCTCATACGAACCCCCAAAAAAACCAGCCTGTAATTTTAATTCTATTTGGTATGTTTGCAAAAAAGTAATGTGCATATCTTCCTCTTTCAATCCTATGAAAGTAAAGTTATCACATTGTACTATACTTATCTTATTTTTCTTAGAATATTTGTCGAGGCCAATGCAATAAAAATTTGCAAAAATCTTTATAATAGCAATTAGCGACTTTTAACTGCGAGCCTGCCTTTAAATAATCTCTTAGATTAGTACGCCAATGACGTATTGTGGTGATTTTTTGGAACTTTTGGTATTATAATGAAATGCCACGTGTTCCTAAAGGGGGTTTTTTTTGTTCTCCTACTTTTTATAAAAATTATTTAAAACTAATGACACTATTCACTACTATTTAATTCCTTATTACAATACATATAATTTTGTTCACTAATTTTTAAAAAAAAATATTGAAACCAATGACAATGTTTCACTTTTTTATTTCCTTATTACGATACATATGATTTTTATTTTGACATTTTAACAAATAAATATTTGAACCAATACTTTAATAGTTGATAAGTGCTAGAAAAAAATTAAATTGTAAAAATTGAGTTAGGATCTAACTTGAAAAAATTGTTAAAAATTTCTTGACTTCAGTTCAGAATCACTAGCAATTTAAAAAAATATAAATTATAATAAAAGAAACATATTTAAATATGCCAAATTTTCTACTTTAGTGATTAAATTTGAGACCCTAGATATATTATATTTGAAGTTGTATTCCCTCCTATTTATATGCTACATTACAGAATTTTTTTTCTTTTTTTTGAAGTAGAATATGCAATATTATATTATATAATCTTCGGTGACTTAGAAAAATCAAATATATATGACCTTAATGTTTAATTTCCTTCATTTCACCAACCCATGTCATTTCGGGGACGGTTTAATCGATCCTTAGACTACTAAGAGCAAAAACAATGTTGAGCCATTTTTTGGCTTACCAATCGGGTCCTACCACTGCCACATCAACCATCTCTCTAACTTTTTGCCTCACAATCCTCACTCTCTGCAATGGCAAGCTCACCAATTTGCCTCATCAAATAAAATAATATCTATGAATCTTACATTAACCATAAAATAATACCTATAAATCTATTCCATAACACACAACTTTATTTTTAGAATTAAAAAAAAAGAAAAACTAATAAAAAAATATTTTAAAAATCAAAACAAAACCTCACGAGTTACCTCGGTAGGCCGAGGCTCCCCATGAGGCACGAGGCATGAGGCCCTCGTTGGAGTTGCTCTCTCGCCTCAGCACACTCTCTCTCCTCCCTTTCCTCCTCACAAACCGACCGTTGTGTTTGCTCTAAAACTCACACCAACCGTGGCATTGAAAGAAGTAAAAGAAAAGGTGAGAAAAGGAACCCACGTCGATTTTTTTGCCATGAGACGTCAGTACAGAATTGTGCGCTTTGTCATTTGTTTGCTATCCCTCCTTTCTGATCAAATCAAGATATTAACTAAGTCTTCGCTCCATGGTTACCGGCTTGGTTGGTGTAAGACTGGAAAATTAGGATGGTATTCACCAACAATATTTGAAATAATATTTAGTGTTCTGATCAAATCAAGATATTAACCGGTTAATTTTTAAAACTAGCGTTTTAAGTAGTATTTCACATTTGTTTGTCCAAGAATACCCTTTGGAAATTTATCATAGAAATATTCCGCCTTTTATTGCAGTTTATATTAATCAACTAACAGAGTAGCTAAATTTATTAAACACGTTTTCTTCAACTGCACATTTAAATAGTTGTCTGTTAACCACTAAATTAAAAAAATATACTACCTAAACAGTTATTCGCTATCTAAATAACTAGCTTGGTCGAACAAGGGTCGGGTTATGATCCCTGAAGTACAATGCATTCCACTCCCACTCACCTCCATTTACTCATCCCTAAGTTTAAAACCTTTTTTTATATATATTTGGGTTCAATTAATTTCATAAATTTCATGCTTTCGAACTTATGGTGACTTTTCCTTGAACTCTTCATTAAAATTAAGACAAATTATCCCGGATTAAACCTACATGTATCATATGAAGTACACTCTTAACAATTGGGTGTAAGGTTTTTTTTTTGATAAGAAAAAAGAATAATTCATTAATGAAAAGTCATATGGCATATACAATGAATATCTCCTAACAAAAGGAAATCTAAAACATCAAATTGAATAATTCTCTCCAGAAAGCTAGTGGTAAATATACTGCCGACCGGTTCTAAACTTGTAGCAATATTCTTGCCACCAACTACATTCTTTGATGTCAATGCATCTTTCCCGAATAGCTGCGAGCTATAGTATAACTTCATAGAGCAGATGTTCAATTGATGTGGTAGATTGCACTTGAAAGGAAGATCTTCAAAGTAGAACCACATGAAATTCCATTGTTGATTCATTCCTTAATAAAAAAACGTAGATCTAATACAATAATTTTCAACTTCCACTCGACAAGAAACTCACTCTAAATTTCCAAATCTATGATAAATTGTACAAAGATAATGACTCAAACTCACACTAACGGTGAAAGCAACCTAACTCACACTAAAGGTGAAAGCAACCTAACTCACACTAATGGTGAGAAAAATAAACAACCAAACTCTCACAAAATGGAGAAAAATTTTATTAAAAAGAGACGAAAATATCAGTAAATACCTTACAACTGAATAAAATTTTAAGATGTACGAAGATTGTGACTTACCACTAGCAATTATGATTGATGGCAATCCCTTATTGGAGTAGATGAATGTTAAAGTTTTTCATGAGGAGGTTGGGTTTTTCAAGAGAAGAGGTAACAATTGGATGTAAGGTAACACATATCGGAAGAAGTTTTTAAGTGTTGATTATGACCGGATATTTGGATTCAACTACTCGAGTGGTTCATCAGGGCTTTTTCTTTTATTTTTTTTGGGGGAGGGGGGGGGGTAGTGTCCTACTAATCGGAGTAGAGTTACATATTTTCAGTATAGGGTAATCAATCAATGCAGATTTTCTATTCACAATAAGGTGTGCAAAGTACGGTTAAAACCGCAAACCGAATCAGAGCAAATTTTTAAACCGAATCAAAGCAAATCGAAAATTTGCAGTTTAGTTTGATTTATGGTCTCAAAAATTATAGTTTGATTAAAAAAATATTTTTCAAGTGGTTTACGATTGGTCTTGGTTTATACAAAATAAAAATAGGAACAAAGCCATACACCAAAATTTTCGAAATCTTTTGAAAAATCATTATCATATAAATTAAATGATAATGAAACCGTAAAATGGCAACAGCTAGAAACCTGGCAACTTTTTCTTTCTAAAAATAGCAATTTGTCTGTCTCTTAAAAATGTCAATATTTGTTCTACCTAAAACAAGAAAATTAACACAGAAACAATGTGATTATTTTTCATATTTTGAACTATTTTGAATAATTGGGTTAAACTATAACTAGACTAGACCAAATCATGTAAATATGGGTTAGTTTGGCTTGGTTTTTCGATTCAAACGGCTTGGTGTAGCGCAAGAGTTTTTCGAACCTTAAATTTATGGTTTGGTTTGATCACCTTAGGGAATCGAACCAAAGCGGGCGATGCACTCTCGTAGTTTACAAGACTCAAATTTAGAATCTTACTTAAAGAGAGAAGGCACCCAACTACTTTTGTCAGTATGTATCAATATCATTATAGGAGTATGTTATACGACAAAAGGGGGAAAAGGAGGCTATAGTTCCATCCATGTATAAAGCAACTACAAAAATACTAAGTGTCTTATAGCAAGACACATTGATAAATTAAGTGTCTTGCTCCTATGTAGCATTTTTCACATTGACAAATGGTTTAAATTTTTAAAAAAATCTTGCCACATCATTGGAGTCCATATTACATTTAAAGAAAAATTTAGGTTGTGAAAATTTATATTTATAATTCCCAAAGAATAGTTAAGGTGATCGTTCTTTATTTCGAGAATCCATCATTAGTCATTTGAGCTCGCAAGTAGTACTATAGCATTGGCCCTTCATGTAGCTAGAACCCCTGCTCAAGACCATTCCCTGTTTTTCTTGTAATCGAAGCTTTTAATGAAAAACATATTAATTTCAAATTCCAATTTTTAGTATTTCTTGTTTATAAAATAGAATTTGGATTTTTAAAATAGTATTTTTATTTTCTAAAATTTTGGTTTAATCCTTAAGAATTCCCTCTCAAATTTTAAATCGAAAAAAAAAATTAATGAGGTAATATTGTGGGGAAGAGATATTAAAACCCTAGAATCCCCCCCCCCCCTCTTTTGGCAACCGAATGTATTAAAAAAACTTTTGTTGTAGTTTTTTAACGTGAACAGCCCCCCATCACACTCTGAAACTCTCTCCCTCTCTCTATCTCTCTCTCACTCTCACTTCTTCTTCCTCCACTGCAACTACGACTACACCACCACCATGCTGCCATGCTTGCCACTACACCACCATTCCACCCAAGCTGCCCACCAAGCCACCTTCCTCCTCCCTTTTGGGTGTTTGGTGAGAAGCTTTAGGGTTTTGTTTATATTAGTTTGGAATTTTTATGGTTATAAAGAAGGAATTTTTATAGCAAGCTGATTCATCTTCTAGCCTCTAGTTAATTCTTTTTATTGTTCACAATCAAATTCTTAGATTTTGGAGTCGTTTGAAAGCGCTCAAACAAGCACCTTGCCCTTCACTCTCATCTTTAAGGTAAAACCAAAATTTTCTCTTCAAAAATTTTTTAATTCTTAAAAGGGCATGGATAGGTTTTTACTAGCTTTAGAGTTAGGAATGATTTAGATTGATTTTGGTAAGTTTACTTGAATGGATATCATGATTTCATGCATGAATTATAAGTTTGGTCAATACTAGAAACTGGATCCACAATGACCCAAAGGTACGGAGTAAACTACATTTAGGTACCATGCCAAAAATCATGAAAAAATGCATGCATGTAGATCTCTGAGTCCGTGTTTTATGAATTTGGAATCACTAATTTTGGGTTCAAAATGAGTGAGAAATAAATTTTCACCCGAGATTATGCAATTCTGACCTGAAACTGGTTGGATGGAAATATGTGCATTTTTTTTTATACTTGTTTGGTTAGTTGTAAATGCTCTTAAAACAAAATTGTAGAAGGCGAAAAGATCCTTTTCGATTGTGCTTAAACAACTCAATGGTTTTCTAGGTAAAGTTATAACCTCTGTAAGCAGTGGTGGTTCTAGACGTTCGAATTAGGGTTGTCCACTTACTAACATTCATTACCATGTATAATATAAAATAAAGTTTAAACAATACAAGAAATGTTATAACAATCTACTATTGCAATTGTTCTTAACGTTTTTGCATGTATCAGAATCGATATAAGATAGAATCATGAGAAATCGATTCAGATTAAATTGGACTAAACAAGAAAAAAACAAGACAACCCTAGCTAAGAATCGACATCCTAAACGTAAAATCACTTGCTGAGAGTCTGAATTTCAATCAACTAATACCTTGCAAGGCATCAAGACCACACAAGTAGACAACATTTCCATATACATAACTAAATTAGTAATAGCACAAAACCATTAACAAAGCAAAGTAATTCAATTAAAATAATGAATTTGAACTACTACAATAACTTATCGCTAAAAATCATCAATATTAGATGAATTTATGGTAAAATGAGCGTGACTCATAATACAATGTCATAAAAAATCAGCAACAAAAGCATGATAAAGAACAATAAGCTAGGGAGTAACCACAAGCCTGGGACGAAGAACTGTGGGATAGACAGCATGAGGGCACAAACGGAGGCATTTGGTGGCGCCAATGTGCTCTCGCAGCAAAATTAAGTTGAAGTAAGAAAAAATTAAGGATTTACAGAACAGAAAACTCCAATTATCGAAAGCAAATCAAGACATTAACTTGTGTTTGCACAAAAAAAAAAAACTAAATTGTGTTCAAAATTAAAACCTTAACATTGCTAGCAAGACAATGACAACCTCCAACTTGATGAACAGACCACATGTGCGGGTCATGGATTTGCAACCGCCGGTGGTCATGGATGATATCTCAGTGGCGAATCTGAGGCTCGAGTCTCATATTTGAGTCTTCAGAGTTCACCATGGAGATTTCGGATTTCAAAGCTTGTCTTTCCTCCGCATTTAAGAGACAATCACAAGGCCAGAGGATCCAATTGTGTGTGTGTGTGTGTGAGAGAGAGAGAGAGAGAGAGAGAGTGAGTTGGGTCAATGAAGCATGTGTCAGGACCCTTTCACTGACCTGAGAGGAGGAGAGAAATTGAGAGAGTCAAGTCTCGTCCACTTTACAGCTGTAGCTTTTATTTAAGAAAAGAAAAATTAAACATGCTAATACTTCATTGCTTGGGCCGTGAATATTAGGGCGTCGAAGATGGTTTGGGCCTTTTTTTATGGGTGTCCATTTATCTTATTTTCAACCACTTTAAAATCATTTATTCGAAATTTTTTGGGGTTAGGAGATGTCCATGGATATCCCTAAACTCTTCATAGATCCGTCCCTATATGTAAGGTAAGCCAGAAAACTGATCTAAAACTACTCTCAAATCCTAATGGGTTTAAATTTTCATATTTTCTTATATTGAGTAATTAAGTTTTTAAAAGTTGTTTAAGTTCTTAAAATTAGTATCTATGGGGTATTAGTCATATTCATTTGGTTCTAGTGGCATGGTTGACTTTTGAGTTGAAAAAGATTGGTTTTTGGGTATAAGGACTTCCTTAAGTTAGTCCTTATTGTGACGTTTTAATTTTATTATTTATACATAATATTCTAGTTCGAGCTCAAGCTAGATACTCTATTTTTCTTTGAGGTAATGTCTAAACCCTAACTCCCCTTGGTTGTTCCTCTAAATTGTGTTTGGATGTTTATAAGTTATTTATGTGATCTTTTATGCCAAGGGGAACTTATGTATAAAACCTGAACTACAACACTTGATTTTATCAATTTTTGAACATGTAATATGATGTTGTGATTGAATGTTTTGACTTAAGTAGTTCATGTTTCAAAGTGGTTTCACTAAGTTTATAAAAGTTTTGGTTGAGATGGGTTTGGCTTAATGGGAGCCAAACAAACCTATTCACAAATACAAAATCCTAAAGTGAAAAATTAAGGAGAGTTTATGGGAGGGTACCTCTGGAGATCAAGGTAGAGATAAGTAGTCTCCCAAGGTTATAGCAAGTGGTCTTCGGATCTGTGCCATTGTAGATGGACGTATGCCAAGATGAGTTCTGGTAACTCATGAAGTGTTGGGTGAAAGGTCATGAGACCCTTTGGTGGGGTCACTCAACAAAAAAATTGACTCTATTTTGCTTTTGAATAATGGTTAATGTTTGAAGTTTAAAGATCTTGACCTAGCTGAGAATCTTTCTTAAACTGTTTAAGTATTTCCTTCTCAACCCTAAATGTTTAAAATAAATTTAAGTGTTTTACAATTAGGGATAAACATTATCGAGCTCCGTCTCACTGTTCGAAATGTTTTGTTTTCAGGTACCGATGTACGACATGAAGACGGATTGTGAATGAGGCCATAAAAAAAATTTACATAAACCTTCCTTTGTTTAACTAAATGTTGGACTTTGGAGCGTTTTGACTTTTGACCATTGACATTTGACTATTGACTTTGGATTATATATTTTTGGCTTATTTAAATGAATTCCCTTTTTGCCTTTGTATTTCTTAATGAGATATAACAATAACGCCCATTAGATTATTATCTGCATTAAAATGAATTAGAACTTTTAGGGTGTCACAAACAACTATGCAAATTGGTTCTATAAAATTCGATTTATATTTTCTTAATTTAGAAAAACACATATTTTTGGTCAAAACAAAAAATTCTATTCATAAGTTTCAATTGAATTTTTTTTATTTTTCGTAGATCGTAGAAAAAATTAGGAAAATATTTCGTTGATTTTTATTCCCTTAATTTACAATAATAATTATTTTTTAAAAAAACAGGGAATATATTTTAATTGAATTTTTATTAATTTAAAAAATATTATTTGCCCAAAAAATTAGGGAAAATATTTTCATTGAATTATTTTTTAAAATTTATAAAGAAAACTGTTAACCCAAAAAATTAGGGATAATATTTGGTTGCATTATATTCTCTTAATCTAATAATATATATAAAGGAAATGTTAAGTGGGCTAGCATGAGAGTACTTTTAGGAGGTTTACTTATTTACAACCTTTGATCAATTGTTCTAAGAAATCTCAACGACAACAACAACAACTCCCAGTGTGGGTCCTGCTTTTGCAGGGTCTGGGGAGATCCAGATGTAGGCAGTCTTACATCAACCGATATCTCTGCCCGTAGAGAGGTTGATTCCAAGCGACCCACAAAACAAGAATTTTGTGAAAACATTTGTAAAAGAAGGGTTAGAGAGAGAGAACCACTTGTATAGTAAAGCAGAGGGGGGAGGTACCACACCTTAGCAGCGATAGACAAATAATGACCTCTCCAGAAGCAAGTACTACATGCAAACAATACAACAAACGCAAACCCGTTACAAAACCTACCCTACTACAATCGAAAGACACTATGCCGGCAATGATCCTCGATCTACGACCTTAATCCTATCCCGCCAGAGTCTTCTATCCTAAGCCACGTCCTCCATCAATCCTACAACTTTCAGGTCCCCTCTAATCACCTCATCCAAACTCTTCTTTGGTCGACCTCTCCCTCTGTTACCATCAGGGATGTTGATAGTCTCACATCTCCTTATTGGTGCGTCCACACTCCTTCTTTTCAAATGGCCAAACCATCTTAGTATAGATTCTCTCATCTTGTCTTTGATGGGTGCCACTTTGACTAAGTCTCTTATCACTTCATTCCGAATTTTATCCAATCTCGTATACCCACATATCCATCTAATCATCCTCATCTTTGCGACCATCAACCTTTGAATCTGAGTCTTCTTTAACGCCCAGCACTCCGAACCGTACATCATAGCAGGTCTCACTACCGTACAATAAACTTTACCTTTTAAACCTACCGACATCCTCTTATCACACAGCACACCCATAGCATGCTTCCATTTTAGCCAACCGACTTTAATGCGCTGGTTAATATCTTCGTCAATCTCACCAATCTTATGAACGATCGAACCGAGGTATCTAAACTTCTTGACCTTTGGTATTAGCACCCCATCAATGGTGATATCTCCTCCCGCACCATCCCTCCTGCTAAAACAGCAATTGAGGTATTCAGTTTTTGATATACTCACTCTAAAACCTCTAGACTCCAGTGTGTGCCTCCAACGCTCTAACTTGCTATTAACTCCCTCTCTAATCTCATCAATAAGAACAATGTCATCTGCAAATAACATACACCAAGGTAACTCATCCTGAATCCCTTTAGTAAGCTCATCTATCACTATAGTGAATAGAAAAGGGCTTAAAGCGGACCCTTGATGCAGGCCAATACCAATGTAGAAGTTGTCGGTAGCCCTCCTGGTGTCATAAACCTCGTCCTACCTCCCTCGTACATATCCTTAATAACTCTAATATACCCAGGTAGCACTCCTTTCTGTTCCAAGCAACTTCAAACTAGGTCGCGTATAACTCTATCGTTGGCTTTTTCCAGGTCGATGAACACCAAATGAAGATCCACTCTTCTATCTTTGTACAATCCCATAAGCCTTCTAAGGAGGTAGAAAGCCTCAGTGGTTGACCTGCCAGGCATAAAACCAAATTGGTTCTCTGAGATCGAGATATTCTTCCGCAACCTTCGCTCAATCACCCTCTCCCATAACTTCATTGTGTGACTAAGAAACTTTATGCCCCTATAATTGTTACAGTCTTGAATATCCCCTTTGTTCTTGTACAATGGGATGACTGTACTAAACCGCCATTCTCTGGGCATCCTAGAAGTCCTAAAAATAACATTAAAAAGGTCTGTTAGCCACTCCAGTCCCTCCTCACCCAACTACTTCCACACTTCCACCGGTATCCGGTCTGGTCCTTCTGCCTTCCCATTGGGCATCCCCTTCAAGGCCTCTTTAATCTCGTCCCTACTGATCGGTTCACCCAGGTGAAGGTCGAGACCCATCTTGCTCCTCTCATGACCCGTACTTTGAGGGTCTTCGCTCGCTTCCCCATCGAAGAGTTTGAAAAAGTACCTTTGCCATCTGCCCTTGATTTCCGCATCCCCTGACATTCTCATCATTAATACACCTCATGACACCCAAGTCTCTAGTACTCCTTTCTCTAGCCCTAGCCAGTTTAAAGACTTCCTTCTCACCTTCCTTGGTCTCTAACTTTCGATATAACCTATCATAGGCCTCGCACTTAGCTACCACAACAGCTTTCTTGGCTACCTTTTTTGCTGCCTTGTATCTACCTCTATTGAACTCTTTCTCTTCGTTCATTCTACTGTTTATAAAAGCAGCATAAGCGTCCTTTTTCTCCTTGACTTTCTCCTTGATCCCCTCATTCCACCACCAGGCTCCCTTCATTCTGTTACCACCTTTCCTAGAAGCTCCTAGGATTTCCTTAGCGGACTTTCGAAAACAATCTGCCATTGCGTCCCACATCATATCTGAATCCTGTACTCGCCTCCAGGCTCCTTCTTTCGTGATCTTTGCTGATAATTTCATAGCGTTCTCTTTTCTAAGATTCCACCACTTGACTCTAAGGTCCCCAACACCCCTCCTCTTTCACTTTACACTATTGAACTCCACATCTAATACAAGCAACCTATGCTGAGATCCTACAAACTCACTAGGAATCACCTTACAATCCCTGCACGACCTCCGACTATCCGCCCTAGTCAGGAAGTAGTCGAATTGGGTCTTAAAGGAACCACTCTTAAAGGTCACCAAGTGGTCCTCCTTCTTCTTAAAAAGGGAGTTAACCACTAACAAATCGTAGGCAATGGCAAAGTCCAGGACAACAACTCCCCCACTGTTCCTCACCCCAAAACCGAAACCTCCGTGAGCCGACTCGTAACCACTTGAGCCTCCCCCAATATGGCCATTAAAAACTCCTCCTATGAAAAGCTTTTCGCTCTGAGGTACATCATGCACGATCATATCCAAATCCTCCCAAAATCGCTTCTTAACCTTGCCAGACAAACCTATCTGAGGTGCATAAACACTAACCACATTAAGGATCACTGAACTCACCACCACCTTAATGGCCATGATTCGGTCACTCTTACGGCTCACTTCAACAATAGAGTCAACTAACTCCTTGTCAACCAAAATGCCAACTCCATTCTTCGCCCCATTAGACCCCGAATACCACAGCTTATACCCATTAACTATTCTAACTTTCGCACCCACCCATTTAGTCTCCTGAACACAGGCTATGCTAATCTGATGTCTACGCAAAGTCTTAACTAATTCTAAGGACTTACCAGTAAGAAACCCAATATTTCAAGACGCTAGGTGCACCTTCCAAGAACTTGTACCCCTCCTAACCCCATAACCCCCCGGAGGACTGACTGGCGCAATTACATTGCTCACCACTAGCTTAAGCTACCCCCACCCAACTCCCAGCAACCCACACAATGAGAAGATAAATAAATGGCACTACTGCCAGTAAGGATACTAGCAATATGAATTGCAAAAATAATGCTACTAAAAGTTACTAGTGATAGTATCAAACGAGAACAAATGAAATCAATACTAGTAAGGCAAGTAATAAACTAGTGTCCTATGCACCGACTCACCAACAGCAGCCGCAAACAGATTACAAACAGAAGACAATCAAACTCCGGACGAGATTAGTCAGATTACAAAATAGACAATTCTAGCCACTTACAAATTGCCCTGGCCACGTCTCTCTGTCCTATCTCTCAATAACTTCCTTCTACATTTTAATAGCTTTCATCATATCTCTCATTATTAACTCCCTTGATTCTCTTTCTCTTTCTCTCTCTCTCTCTCTCTCTCTCTCTCTCTCGCCATGTCATGTTAACTGCTTAAGACCCACATCCCCTAAAATTTCCCATCATCTTTTTCCCTCCATCCAAACTTACAACTCTAATTAAGTTTTCTACATTTGCTTTTAAAGTGAGTACTACTTTTATTTTTAAGCTTATTAATTTTGATTATTCATCAATTGATTAGTATGTTGTAAAAAATAGTTTAATACAAGACAAAATCCATAGAATAAGAATTTATGTTATATACACAATCCAAACAAACAATATATCCAATTCTTGCATAAATTAAATATTGTCGATACTCAATCTTTATACCTTCACTTACACGAAAAAAGAATAACATCTGAAAATTTCGTTTGATAGTGCTTAGGAAAATTTCATCGGATGCACTTATAGACAAAGCCTAAATACACACAAAACTCAACAACATTAACAAAGAGTTCGCATTCACACCCAAAAAAATTAAAAAAAAATTGTAGATTAGGTATTATGACAATACATACCATTTAATTATATTACAACTCGAAACCATGCACTGCATAGACATCATATATATATATATATATATATATATATATATATATATATATATATATATCTATATATATAT
>JACYFF010019584.1:38864625-38891551 GCA_017589665.1 Selenicereus undatus
TGTGTGTGTGTGTGTGTGTGTATGTATGTATGTATGTATATTTATGAATAGATGGGTAGATAGCTACATATGTAGATACATACATGCATGGTTGCAGACATGTATGTATGGTGAGGTGATTGTTGAAAGTAAAAGGGTGTTCGAGATAAAAAATGGGGGGCCTGTGCCTTTTAAAATTTAAACTACGTAGCACAGCAGTCCTGGGGGTCATAGAATAATTTGTCTAGGATTCATGAGGAAACCCATAACCAAATATGATGAGCAGATGTATTGTAGTTATCAGAAAAACTATGTAGGTGTTTTACCCTCAGATATTAGTTGTAGCTCTTTTTTCCCTTTTGAAGTCAAATATGACCAGTAGCCTTTAATTAGAAACAGGACAAAAGATGGAGTAGCAAGTTAATCCAAACTTTGTTGGGTGGGCATGATCCATGTACGAGATGAACAATGACTATCCTAATGTAATGAAACAAGGCAAGTGATTATGGTAAAAACAGGTAGAGCAGACAAACCAATTATGCTGGATGGTCGTGGTCAACCCCTTAATAACTGAGAGGACATTTTTGTCCAAAACACAAAGCATTCATAGAAACAGTCAAAAGTCATCGTGGATAAATCAGCTCCCAGCGGAAAGTGGTTGAGTAGGTTATTGATATTAGTTCAAATTTAGTGTAGTATAGTTCTTTTGTAAGGAAATTTATTACTTTCAATTCACAATTGAATTTATCTTTTACTAGTTGTGATCTCTAATTTATTTACTATTCACATTCGGTGTTCAATAGTGTAGCTAAAACCTGCGCTATGCTTCTAGATAAATTTTTTGAATAAGTATGTTATCTGTATGTACCTTTGTATTTTTTTCCCCAATAGGTTTGAATTATAGTGTTCATTACTCTGTTTTTCAACAATGGTTGCTAGAGTTTGATCATTTTTAACTGTCATATTCTAATTTGCACACAATAGTTTTATCATATGGGTTTTTTTTTTGCCTGTTGTTTTCCATTAAATTGGATTTATAATATATTTTAATTTAAATATTCTATAAATTGATTAATTATTTTAATGATAATTTCAAAGCAACATATATTGATTCAAAAAAATTATCCTGAAGCAACGCGTGGGTCTTAATAGTTTATAAAAATAATTAGTTACGAAAAAAATCAAGAAATTTGTTTTTTTTAAATAAAACTACATCAAGTATTTGAAAAGTAAAATGTTAGATTTTTTTTAAGTGAACGAGATTTTAATAAGAATAATAGTTTGAAATGAAAATAATTGTGTAATATATGAAGAATTTGTTAGAGAAATTTTCTGAAAAAAAAAATTCATAAATTCAATAGAATGTACTTTTTCTAAACTAGGGTCGTTAAGTTCACTTTGCTAAATATGTGTTTTGTTTTTCAATTTTTTGTGAGTGGGGGAGGTTATTACTCATAATGAATGAGTGGGTTTGAAAGTGGGATAAATGAGGAGATTTAGGCGGCAAATGTAGAAGTATCAACAAAAGCATAAAGATCTAGT
This sequence comes from Selenicereus undatus, assembly GCA_017589665.1. Taxonomy (NCBI): domain Eukaryota; kingdom Viridiplantae; phylum Streptophyta; class Magnoliopsida; order Caryophyllales; family Cactaceae; genus Selenicereus; species Selenicereus undatus. The sequence goes on from JACYFF010019584.1 coordinate 38,866,147, forward strand.
AGTAATTGGTGATCAAAGAATTAACTACTATAAGCATAACAAATCAAATATGCTCATGTTTATATTAGTAATTTGTAATGGCACCTGAGGAGAAGAAGCAACTGTCCACGAATTAAATGGAAATTAGGTTTTTTATACGCTATAATATTATTGAAATTCCACTACTCGGTCGAGATGTTGTGGCGAATACTTTATCACAATTGAACTGGTTTTCAATCCTTCGAGAAATCTTTGAAGAAGAGTGTAACCACGCTTAGGTTACGTCGACAATAACCCAAATGAATTATTTTACCGAGTTCATCAGGATGGGAATCAAGTGGCTGCTCAATCAGTGATTGATTTGTCGATTGCAGGCGAGGAAGACACTAACTTGGAGGACCCCATCGTAATAGCTTGAATATATGGTTCTCTCCCTGCATCTGTTTTGTTACTTCAGTTTTATGTTTTTAATTATAGTTTTCATTTTATGTTAACTATGCATGCTGTTTTATATTTAGGCTTTGATTTTATGCTCTTTATAATCAAATATGTTTGTGAGGTGTGTGAGGTGTGTGGATGCGAGGGTTGTAAGCAATCTAATCAGTTTTTTTTTTTTCATTCCATTTAATGTTCACATGTCTTAATTTTCATTGAATTCTATTTACTTTCATTATACATTTCTCGTTTTCGTAATATGTTGTTCATTATTTATGTTTGATATCATTTTTTTTACGTTTCATGTCATTCTCGCAACACATATTTCACTAAATGTTAACTATTTTATTTACAAATCTCTAAATTTATGTTATAATTATATGTAATAAATAACTATGAACGTGGCGTTTAAAATTCAAAAAAAATCTCAATCCTAAAATATGGTGGACTCCCCCCCCCCCCCAACAATTTCTAATCAAACAACATAGTAAAGAAGCCTTCAAATTTTAGTAGTTGGATTTGTATTTTTTTAATAAAAGTTGGAATTTATTAAATAGCCAAAAAAAGTTTGAATTTATTAACAAAAAAAGGGACTCTAATGATTATATTTAAGATGAAACCGCTTCTAACTTATCCTCCCATGACCCTCACCCTATTATAATTCTCTCCAGGATCTGTTGCACTAATTTGTTTGAGATGAGTTGGGGGAGGGGGACGGGAAGGGGGATGAACTTAGAAAGCAACTTAGTGGAATGTAGACCTAGGCATTAGGTATGGTAGACGTAACAATGATTTGTGGATCTAGCAAGCAACTTGGTCAAGTCTCTGATCCACTTACACAGTGTGTTTCATTTGATAAATTAATATGTGGTTCACTAACATTTACAATGCATTAGAAGGTTGACGCAAAATAAATCATTTTGACAAAATGTTTTTTATAAAAAGCAATGCTTTGCATGTTACTCCAATTTAAACATCACATGTGTATAATAGATTTGCTTTGTAATTTATGGTTTATTATTTTTACTCTTGATGTACTTAATTTTTTTTCCCCTTCAAGCGTGTTATAGGTATTCTTCTAGGGATTTAGTATTTATTTTTTATTTGATAAATTAATCTTTGTATGAATTAAAATTTATAATAGACTTTTTTGAGAACGATAATTGTCAATATTCAAAATTTATTCATGTAATGTTAAACTTTTTTGTTTCGCGAAGGTACAAAATTAATTTCATAAATATCATTAACATATTACATGTATTTTACTTTTATGAAATAATTTATTTCACAAGTCATACATTAAAGACAAATAATTATGGATATAGATCTAAAAATCATATTGGTACAACTTTTTAATAATTCAATAATTGTTTGCATCTAACCTTACAATTTCTTACAGTTTCTTGCGTCTTCTTATAATTTCTTACGGTTCTTGGATCTCCTTACAACTTCATACAACTCTTTATATTTTCTTACAACTGAAAGCTGCATCTTATCACAAAAAAGAATAGGCACTTAGTCTACAAAATTCCAAATTCAAGTATTTGATGCTCATCTCAAATTCAGTCTATAAAACTTATGATTCATTTACCATTGGGATCATATTTTCTAAACAACAACACACAAACGGAAAAAATAAAACACAATTATATGGATATCCAATTGTTATAAATACCAAAATTTGTAATAAAAAATACTTGATGGCTGGGCTATTCCCTATTTTCCTCAACATGTATTATTTAACAAAATGCATTGTTGATTCAATTCTACGATGAAATGGTTGGTTGTAAGTATTTATTCTTTTCAACTTATCATAAGTAGTTTATTATTGATCAGTACTGATGAGTGCGGACGACTACTGATTTGTACTGATGAGTGATGATCGATACTGATGAGTGTTGATCAAGATTGAAAATTGTGGGCAAAAAATATGATTAAGTGCTAATGAGTGTTGATTAAAATTGATCAGTGCTAATTAGTTGTGAATGGTAATGATAAGCATTTATGATCATTTGACTACAACATGCACTTAAGAAACGGGTTAAGTAATATTAGCAATCGCACATCACAAATGTGCCATGTTACTAATAGATTGCGACGGTGATAATGGGGAGAAAAGAGAGGAAAATTCAGAAGAAGGTGCAAATATTTGAGTTTTGATTATTAAAGTCAAGTTTGATAGTGATTAACTGATTATGCTCAGTAAAAGAGAAAAAGTCATCACAAATAACTAGATAAGCAAAATTTTGTAGGAAAAAATATTTAAAAAATGCTGCTCCAACCTAAACAGATAGACTATAACATAAGCAGACTGATTGTAACCCCAACAAGTTTAATTCAAACTGATTTGGATTCTAAAACTTTGTCGAAAATCCTTAATTTTTTGGACACATAATTAATACACCATACACTTGTTTTACATTTTAGTGATTTTCAACTAATTATTACGGTTATGAAATTTTGAGATTTTTATAATTTATGTTGTGCACTTTTTAATGTCATTCAAGCTTGTATTTGTGTGATTTATTTGCCTTGAAATAAATTGAATGCTAGACAAAATGTTCTTACAATTTTTTTAAAATCTCTTATTTATTTAACATAATATAATATAATACTATCAATAACTTGACCCAGTGCATATGTTGTGCAAGTGAGGTGGAATATTAATAGATAAATTGATTCTTAATATATCTGGCGATTCAGGCTGGTGGATAAAATATAGGTCAGTCATATTGTGGAATCAGGTTGAAAAGTGCCAAACCCTAATCCAAAAGTTCCAAGTTTGGATTATCACAACAAGTTAGAAGTGCATTCATGTACGAACGTCATTTTCTTGGATTGAAAATTATCTTGTTACAACGTCCACAAGTTTGTACTTATTGGTTACATGCGATAGTTTTTCTTCGTATATGATACGACTAAGATACACATATGTTTTCTAAACAATTTGGTCATTGAAGAGTTTTACATAAGAAATTATTATGATTCCCATATTTGATATTTCATGACTATAATTTTTTTTATAAAGAGAAAATTTGATGGCTAATAAACATATCCGTACTTTGAATTTAACCTTGTACGGATTGCGTGTGATTCCAAAATGGTAATTTTTAGATTAGCATGAGTACCACGCATTAATAGTTTCGTATTACCAAAAACAAAACTAGGACAAAAGGAAAAATTATGTATAGGGAAGAATAAAATTCATCCCAAATAAAAATATAAAACTAGACAATTGAAAAGGCCACTAATCTTAAGCATAAAACATGACAAGTATATCTTTCAAAATCAAACATAACAAGTCAAAACCAAAACCCAAATATGAAGGATGCAAAGTCCATCTAAATAAACAATAATAAATAAATAAACAAAAGAAAAAGGAGCAGATGAAGTTCAAACATAAGAAATTAAACATATAGTTTAGTATGCTAATTCTGTCCCCCTGATCCTCCTCGTATGATCTGATCAAGTTGGATAATCATGTATTCTCCAATCTTTGGATTTTCATTGACTTACACACATATAATAATGAGTTAATGGCTACAATATAATTGCTACATACTCTAACCTTCACTCCAATTAATCTAGTTAGTAAATAGGGTGCTATTATTTAAACATGGACCCAATTATAGAACAAAGAAGTTAACAACCATAACGACAATAATCTAATCCAGATTCTGAATACATTGTATAATCACAAATTTCGAGCCTAAAATAAATTAGACAAGAGATTAGATAACAAATTGAATTTGATATTGTATATATGAGTATAGTCTCTATATTGAATACAATGAAAGTAATCCTCTTATTTGATCTCCTTGGATGAATTTCAATGAACTTTATCTTGCGGAAGGGCCTAAGAGGCATAATCTTAAACAAGATAAATATTTGATCTTCAAGGGAGGATGCCACATGCTTCAAGTGCTTGCTAACTTCTTTCAAAGAGAAAGTGCTTGAGTCTTGGTGAATTCTTTGAATTTTCCAACTTTGAATAAGGGGGGTACGGGTCTATTTATAGGAAAATCTCCCCTCCTCCTTAAGGGTCAAGATTGACTTTGACCTTATTTTGAGCCTTTAATTGAGTTTCAACTTGAATCGATTTGACTTAGGAGTCATTTTCTTTAACTTTGACTTGGACTTTGGCCCCGACTCAGGCTTTGACTTGGGCTTTGCCTTGGGAGTCTCTTGGGCTTTGATCGCGCCTTGACTTCGAAGTCATTTGGGCTTATTTCATGACTTGTGAGTCAATTTGGGCTAAATTAAATCCATTAAAAGGGCTGACTCAAATAATTAATTTAATTTTAACTCTTGGTAACGATATATAAATATTTTTAGTGCTAACAAATTACCGTCTCAAGGCTAGGTCACGAACAAGACCTTTGTCATTTAAATGTGACCAACATCTCAATTTCCTTTTATTACCTAACATTTGCTCACAATAAATGATTTAAATAGAATTTCAATATGTTTTGTTGATTTTGTAAGAATTATAAAAATTTGAATAAGTGAATAAATTGTTGCCCAATAGATCTAAAAGAAAAGGAATTGGATCAAGTGGAATGATGAAAATATGACCTAATCGCAGAAGGGCCAGTCGTGGCCTGGTTCGTCCCTCCTCAGCTCCCTTAATTTACAAGCCTGGTCTGAGCACCCTTGGCGGCCCAACAGCAAGCCAACCCAACGCTCAGCTCCAACAACCCTCATTTCTTCTCATTTTAGGCCTATTCTTTTTCAAGCAGTGGCCCGTATTTCTCCTTTCCCTTTTCTTCTCTTGCGGGCTTGCCCAGATTACATCTCTTCCCGCTTTTTTACTAGACCAAACTTAGAACTTTGCTAGGGCTGCACTTATCCGACACCTGCAGTTCATGTGACGCCTCCCCCCCTTTTCTTCTTCTGCCCCTCCTCTGCACTATTTGCTGCTACTACACCCGGCCAAAACCCAAAACCATTTGTTGCTGCTGCTACTGCACGGTGGAGGCCCCCCAAAATTTTGATATTTGCATCACCTAGCTTCCTAATCAAGTGGCCTGGCTCAGTATAACACTTGTGGCTGAACAAAGGTACCAAAAATTTTGTGTGGCTTGAATAAGATGTGTTCTTGGAATTGGGGGTTGATCAGTTTCAAATTTAGGATTATGGTCTCATCATCTTTGGTGGTGAAATCAAACACTTGTTTCCAATCTCTAACATTCTGAGTCAACTCAATATCATGGTACCCCATTGGGTTTTCTTCATCTTTTCGGTCCTTACCTTTTTCTGCCATGGGTAAAGAGAATAACTTTCGGGCAACCTAGTCAATATTTGTGCAGCTTATTCAATGGGATTCCATGGTTGATGACTCGAAAGGAGCCCCATTTCTTAGAGGCGTTGTCCATCTAGGCAATTACATCAATTGCTTCTTTAGCGAGGTTGATGTTGGAGAGATGATCAATGGAGCTAATTGGAGAGAGATTGATTACTGGGATGCCTTCGGATTTAGTTACAGTGGGCTTTGGTCTGTGTTTTGTGGATTGAATGAAGGCTGCATCAATTTCTCCCATTGTTGAACCTCCTTGGTGAAAGAGGATTTGGGTGTGTGGTTTGTGAGGAGGTTGGTTTTTGAGGAGAGAGAAAGACAGAGCTATGAAGTATGTAGAGTGTTACGGGCCTATGGCTTAGCAAATTGAGTGTCTTTTCTTGTTAGTTTCACCTCTTTGTCCCAATTTGCCACACCATGCTTTGAGGTTATTGCCATTTTTGGACAATTATTGGCCATAAAAAGAGATGACTTTGGCAAAAAATGAATCCAAAGGAAGCCATTTTATTATATTGAAAGATCTTCTCATGCCTTGTTGATGTTCTTATTGACTATAATGTTGTAACAAAGTGCATTTGATGTATAATTACTATTATCCAAACATGCTCCTAAATAACTGCATGTTGGACCCATATTCTCACACCTCTTTAGCAGAACTTGTTTCATGTGCATTATTTTCGTGCTTGCTTGTGTCATCACAGCATCCTGCTCATATATTTGGTGCCAAAATTCTATACTTTTAGTTGGATTTTTTTTTAGCTTGTGTTGAGTGGTAAGTCACTTGCAAGACTGCTCGCTAATGTAGTTTTTCACTTGGCTTTTCGAAGCCTAAGATGAAAATCAATGTACCATAAGTAGTATAGACTTAAAGACCCACTTGCAAACACAGTTTATCGTTTGGTCTTTTGGGGCCTAGAATGGAAACCCACACGCCAAAAGTGGGCCGAAGATTTTAAGACCCACTTGCAAACGCAGTTTATCGCTAGGCCTTTTGGGGCCTAGAGCAGAAACCAACACACCTAAAAGTGGTGCGAAAACTTGAAGACCCATTTGCGAACGTGATTTACAACTAGGCCTTTTGGGGTCTAGAATGGAAACCCACACGTCGAAAGTGGTCCGAAGATTTAAAGACCCACTTATGAACGTCGTTTACTGCTAGGCCTTTTGGGGCCTAGAGCGGAACCCACAGGACAAAAGTGGTTCGAGCAGCGAGGAACAGCTTGGTGAAAGAAAACTAACATCTTTTATTGATTTTTCTTCATACCCCCGTCTTCTTTTTCTTTCTTCTCTTTTTCGATATTACGTTTGACTGCTCGTGATGATTTGTTTACCAAGCCACCTATGCACTTATGAAAACTTGTAATTCCCAATAAGATCAAGTGAGCATGTAGTTCAACATAGTATACTTAACTTATTTGTTTTTCCGTTTACAGTTTATATTCTTGTATGCCAGGAGTATTCTAAACCTGCACTAACCCTTGCTTAATTTAAGGCCCGTATCTTCCACAACATTTGGAATATGAAGACGTTATATAGCTTGATAGAAATAGGTTTAGATGTAAACTCATATCCATTATCACTCCTAACAATTTCACTTTAGCTCCAAATTGTGCATCAACCATTGCACAAAAATCCATCAGCAATTGTGAGGCCTCACTCTTTTCATTCATTACGTATACCCAAACACCCCGCGTAGCATCATCAACTATAGTGAGGAAGCATTGAGCACCCGAAAACGTTTGTACCCAATATGCACCCCATATGTCACAATGAATCAAAGCAAAATAGTTACTTGCTTTATTTTCACTAATAGAGAAAGACATTCGAGTTTGCTTGGCATGTAAGTACGCATCACACAAATCACCTTTATTTTTACCACTACTAATACTAGGAAATTTAGATAGTGATAGAATCAAAGGATGCCCTAATCTTCAATGCTATGCATCATATGATTACACCTTGTTTACTTCTATGTTTGCCGGGAAAGACTTCTTCAAGTAATATATCCCTCTTCTTGGTTCACCATCTCTAATCGGGCTCCTCATAGTAAGATCCTGTATCACACAAAACTTTTTGTTAAATGTTACATCGCAAAAATTCTCATTAATCAGTTGTGCTATAGATATTAAGCTATAGATATTATAGAACATGATTTAATCTCAACTTTGGATTCAAAACAATTGATCCTTTTTTTTGTTGCCATAGTCATTGATCCATTAGGCAACACAACTGGGATAAATTCCACATCATGTATATCACACAACATACTCAAGGAACCTGCCATATGACATGAAGCCCGTGAATCGAGCAACCAAATTTCCTTACCGAATAGCTTCTTGTGGCCGGATTTTGGAGTCTCAATGAGAATCAAGATACATTATACCTATTCGGGAGTAAAATCCATGATTGCCGTTGCTGGGAAGGACTCCTCGGATGACCTTGTTGGGGCTCCCGCTGCTACTACCTGTGCAGCTTGAGTAGCCTCTCATCCTTGCACTCATCCAGCGTCAAACCTTCCCCCTTAGCTACTCCATCCCGGGGGATAACTTACTAGCTCATGGTAGTTTGCCTCTTCATGCCCTATTTTCCCACTATGTTTGCAAGATATCCTTTCACCTTGCGTAATACTTGGTCAGGCAATATGTGAGGTTTCAAATGCTGCCATGGTTTCCAATTTATGGTCTCGGTTGCTCATCATTCATTTGTCGTTCTCCTCCTATTGAGCCACATTGAAGATCTTGTCTATTGAGGGTAATGGATCCATTGCTAGAATTTGACTACTGAGTACGAATCATCATCAAATCCCATTAAGAATTGGTGGACCTTCTCCTCTCCCATGTAGTTGACCATCTTTGCAGCCATTTATCGCTTGCATGGTGGAATTTTAATAGAGTTATCGAGTTCACTCCATAACCCCATAAGTCTTGAAAAGAAATTAACTACATCTTGTTTATTTTGTTTACAAGATGCAATCTCAACCTTTAATTTGTGAATCCTCGATATGTTTGGCAAATCATACCTCTTTTTAAAATTTTCCCATAATTGTTGAGCCAAGTTAACATATGCTACACTTTTATGTAGCCATGGATCTATGGCATTCATGATTCAAAACATCACCATTGAATTCACCATCTCCCATGCTTTTGCTTCATCTGAACATTCGCCCGCGTTCTTTGTTGGCTTTGTTATCGATCCATCAATAAAAACAGGTTTATTTTTCGATCTTAATGATGTTATGACTATTTTTTTTCATAAGTCATAACTTTTCCCAGCGAATTTGATTGCCGTTATAATTGCACTGGGGGAATTAGAGGGATGAAGAAAATATGGGGATTGGTTTGTGATGATGAGGGTTTGATCTTTCTTGTCTTTGGTCATTATGTTTTGTAGTGTTTGAGAAACCTTGCTCTAATACCTTGAAATAAACTTGCAAGGAGCATAAATTTGGGGAAGAAGATTTCTCCCTACTTCTCATTAGCTATGGTGGAATAGCCTTCTTATAAATACACCATGATACAAATCTATTTTTGTGCTAGAAAACCTAACCAAGTTTAGGCGGCAAGTTAAGGAAATCACGATCCCATGCAAATACCAATTCTAAGAAGGAAATAATACATATAAAATATACAAAATATCTACTTCCTTAATATCATGAGCCCCACATGCATTTCACAGTTGAGCATGTAGCACATGGTCTGCATGACTTGGAATGGGAAGCAAAGCGTTGGGACAGTCGGGGATCGCATTCCCAACAAACTATTCTAATTTTTCTTTGTTTTGGCTTGAATTTGGTTTTCTTTTTTTTTTTTGCTTTTATAAAAAAATTTATGTATTGTGAAAGTGATTCACGATCAATGTTTTATTTAGTAATCCAAATTCGAGTTTCATTGAATATAGAGGTAAGGGAAAGAAGACAAAAATAGTTGAATCTTCAGATGATATAGAGGAGCAGCTACTTCCTTGGAGTTCCAAAAACCGAAACTCTGACAACATGTACTCTTTGCGACTTTTACACAGAAGGATAGACAGAGGTGATTATTCGCGATCGATTTTGGAAGAATTATCTATGGACTATCATTCAATTAGTCCAAAAAAAGGAAAGAAAATATTTGGTTTGTGCCAGCGAACTGTGACACTTGGCTAGGCATGACTAGCTGCTGGCACTTCAACTTTGTAGTAATACTTGTCGCCCTGAAAAGGAGAAAAGAATGGAATATCTGTTTGAATTGAAGCCGCAACTAGAAATAAGCATGAATTTGAACGGTGCCAATACGGCATGCCAGATTCAACTGTGTCGCGCAAGAGTTTGACCACCTTCCACTACTCTTTCATTTGCTTTTGTTTTACTTTGATAAGAAGAACAAGTCTTTGTTTGCAATGATATCACTATCATAGGAAGAGCAATTTACCTGAAAAGTTGTTAGGTAAAAAGGGTTGGTGGTTAGCTCATAAAGAAGACTAAGTAATGTTGAGATCTTCGTGCAATGGTATAATAATAAAACATTAAGTAAATTAGATACAATTATTTAAAATATATTAATAAAATGAGCAATAAATTTCTACTAATATGATTTGGTGCGACAAAATGGAAAATTAATATCATTATGAAAATGAAAATTTTAATCTTTTTTTATCCGAACGAGCCATAGAGGGTGGATTTAAGGAGTTCAATTATAAAAAGTCAAATGACCAGTCACAAGGAGGCATACACTTTGGATATGCTTGTTGTTCGAGCAAATAATTTATAAAAAGTGCACTATTCTATTTTTTACACCTTATTTGAATTAAAAAGTAAAAAGAGCTTAATATAAATATTATAATGACAAAAAGCATGAAAATGAAATTAATGTCTCTTTCAATTTTAAAAAATTAATCTCTCATATCATAATTGATGCGTCAAATAAATATAATACACAAATGCTTATCTTAAAACTTTTTTTTTCTTTACACCATAGAAGTGTCAACAACCAAATTTACAAGCACATAATATAAGCTTATCTAAAAAAAATATTACTCTCTCCATTCCACTAAAATCATCAAAACTTTTCTTCATGGATGTCTCAAAAAATTGTCAAAATTTCTTTATTGAGTAAAGAAAATAACTCTTCATTTGATACATTAGAGTAATAAATTATGTTTCTTTATTTTTTAGTATTCCAAAATTTGACAACTTTATTGGGATTGAGGTAGTATAACCTTTTTTTTTAACCAATGAGGTTTCAACCTAGTGATTAAGAATAAGGTCTTAGGTACATTAAAATCTCATGTTTGATTTCCCTATATTCTATTGTATTGTACCTGCATTGTATTTCCCTTGTAACTCCTACATAGTCCCTAACAATTAAAAAAAAAAGGCATTTAATTTTGATTCTATTTGGTATGTTTGCAAAAAAAGTAATGTACATATCTTCCTATTTCAATGACGTGTAAGTAAGTAAACTTATCAATTGGTACCATACTTATCTTATTTTTCTAAGACTATGGCTCTGTTCAGCAAAATTAGCGGTTCAAGTAACAGATAACGGTTCAGGTAGCGAATAGTTGTTTAGGTAGCGGATAGTTGTTTAGCGGATAGTTGTTTGGATGAGCAGTTGAAATAAATGTGTTCAGTAAATTTAGCTGTTGGGTCAGCTGACTAATGTAAATTGACATAAAAAGATATAGATAGTTTCCAAAAATAAAATTTCCAAATGATATTTTTTGGTAAGCGCTACTTTTGAATGCAAAACGCTAATACTATTAGTTTTTTAGAAACGCTGTTTAAAACGCTAAACATTACTTGACATGCTGTAACGACTTACCTTAATATTCATATTAATTACATTAAATCATCTTAATTATGAATTAATTACGTTGGGCCCCGCATTTCAATCCAACATTTTTTTTCATTTCAATTCAGCAATTTCTTTATACGCATGTATACATGTACGATTGCAGGTTAAATCGACAGAATGGTCTCGAAATGAAATTTTGATGCTCCTCGAATAATTCATTGAAATGCTAATGAATAATTGAACGTCTGTTAATATGGAAGTGTCTCTCAAAATTTTACATCAAAAAGTTAAAAAAAAAAGTCAACGGTCAAAGTTAGTTTGACTGGTCAAACCGACTTTGACCGGTCAATGGCGGTTTGACCGCTCCAAAAAAAAAAATCTAAGATTTTTTTTCACTTTCTACCTATATATATGGGGGGGTTTGTTTCACTGCACAACACACACACACATGAGGCAGAGGGAGGAGAGAGAGAGAGAGAGAGAGAGAGAGAGAAAAGAGAAGAAGAAGAAGGCAAAGGAGAAGGAGAAAAAAGAGATTATGGTTTCGGGCTTGAAACAAATTCAAGGTGAGTAATTCCCGACTTCTTGACCTAAAGTTGGAATTTGATGTTTTAGGATTTAGTGGTTTGGAGCATTAATGTCAATTGGTAGAAACCAACCGTATAATTTCATGTTTAGTTGTGATGTTTTAATTGATTGGGTATCGTGACATGATGATTATATTATGAATTCACCCAATATGGATTCCAAGTTATGAATTTTAGACTGAATTTGTCTAGTGAATTTATGCTGAAATGTGATTAACGTTTTGAGTATTGGGAGCTATCAGTTGGACAACATTGGGACAATTTTACGGTCGAATATACATATTATTTTCAGATTTGTGATAAAGTTTCATGAATATTGGAAGTATACGTTGTGAGTCAGAAATCCTAAAAGTGTATTTTATGGGTTATGGATTTTAATTGGAATATTATGTTCGATGAAATACGATTATATGAGTTCGTCATGTTACGTTTTTAGGAAAAGAGCTCATGTCTTGATTGAGGCTACGACAGAACATTCAATACGACAGAACATTCTAGAGCTATGACCATAGTAGTGACTGTCGTTATATGACTTATTGCCATGACGTGGTAAGGCAATGGTATGGCAAGAATCAGTAATATACTAAAAACATTAATAACAGTTCAAATAAAAATAGCCATAATTTAAATTATGCAATCGCAAACATAATATTATAGGCAATGGCCCACAATGATACTAATACTAACAATTTAACAAAATATCGATAAGTAACGAGCTTATATCAATTATCAGAATAATATGGAGATAATGTCATTACCTCATTTCATATTTATGACTGACATCCATTAAGCGCATGATTAGCAGTATAAAGGAAAGGAATGATAGTACACAATCAAGCCAAGTCAATAATTTCTTTTACATGCTAATAACTAGCACGGAGCTCAAGAAATTCAAATTATTTATTAAACCAAAAAGTTCAACCAAATTTCATAATCTCGCACTAATAAAAAAGGATTACATATGTAGAGCAGAAATGAGGTCACATCTGTCGTTTCAAGCTGCCAATGCATACTCGTCATTTCAAAGGAGAGAGAATCTCAAGCGTCAGGTACGTACATTGCCTATGTTTTTTTTTTTTTAAAAAAAAACTCATAGTGTTCTCAGCAATGAAAAACAATTAATACAAGATTCATTTAATGAACCAAGTTCTCAATGTTTTGTCACATAAACAAGTGGCCCCGCCAATTATCATCAGGGCTTATGCCCATCAATCATCAAGGCTTATGCCGACCAATATACCCGCGCGCGGCGTCAACTCAGGCTTCTCAATCGGCCTGGGGGGTGAGCACCTAAAGTACGATCGTTTCAAGATGTACATCGACCAAGGGGTCCACTTTCAGATAAGAATCAACAAATCAATTTTGCTTATACATTCTCTCTATCCTGTTTGCAGAATAAAATATTTTGAAATGCGGCTGACCCAACCAATTTAACATAAACTTATTTTACTGTATAGGAATGTACGTGCTGAGCTTTGGCTCATCGTTCGCATGTTTTCATGTTTTCTGTTTTAGGTATGGGAAGAAATGAATAGTCATCCTCCTGAGCAACCAGAAAGTAGCAAAACAAAGGACATTTACGGATCGCTAGCCAATCAGTGCTCACAGTGATAATAGGTTAGTAACTTGGTGATGGTGTGTTGCTATTCTCTTGGAATCTGAGGATAATAATGCTTAGCATTGGTAAATCAAATTATCACATGAGGGACAAACAGTATGAAGAAGCATGTATGTATTTTGGGTGATTCCAAAGGTTTAATAAAGTAGATAGCCTTGTTCCATTCCGGAACAGCAGTAATGCCTCCAGTCAGATTAAAAGTCTTCCCCTGCAGTTAACAATAAATGAGTAGTCAAGCTTGAGTAATCAGACATTAGTAATTGGGGGCGTTACACATGCTAGTCAAAATACTATGTTACCAAACACTAAAAATGACCTAATGAGTATATGACTTAGGACATGTTTGGCAACAGCGTTTTGGGTAGCGTTTGGCGTTTTAACGTTCGACAACAACGTTTTGGATAGCATTTGGTGTTTTGACTAAGTCAATACACTTATCACGTAATTTTTAGTGTTCGGTAACGTAGTGTTTTGACTAGTATTTCAAGTAGCGTTTAGCGTTTTAAGTAACGTTTTTGAAAAGCTAATAGTATTGACGTTTTACATTCAAAAGTAGCGTTTCAAATTTTTTTACCAAAAATTACCCTTTGGAAATTTTATCTTTGGAAATTATCTATATTCTTTCGTGTCAATTTACATCAATCGGCTAATCCAACCGCTAAATTTATCGAACACATTTTATTCAAATGTTATTCTAAATAGCTATCCGCTAACAGCTAAATTAGAAACGCTATATGCTACCTGAACAGCTATCCGTTACCTAAACTACTATCTGCTACTTGAACCGCTAATTTTGCCAAACAGGGCATAAGTCAATACACTCATCACGTAATTTTTAGTGTTCAGTAACGTAGTATTTTGACTAGCATTTCAAGTAGCGTTTTTGAAAAACTAATAGTATTAACGTTTTATATTCAAAAGTAGCGCTTCATATTTTTTTTACCAAAAATTACCCTTTGAAAAATTTATCTTTGGAATATCCTTTTATGTGAATTTACATTAATCAGCTAATCCAACAGCTAAATTCATCGAACACATTTTATTCAACTGCTCTTCTAAACAGCTATCCACTAACAAATAAATTAGAAACGTTATCCGCTACCTGAACAGCTATCCGCTACTTAAACCGCTATCTGCTACTTGAACCGCTAATTTTGCCAAATAGGACCTTAGTGAAAACGCTAAACGCTACCCAAAACGTTGTTGTCGAATACACCCTATATGTCACTGCCAATGCAATAAAAATGTGCAAAATCTTTATAATAACAGTTAGTGACTTATAACTTCGAACCTGCCTTTAAATAATCTCTTATACTAGTATGCAATACAGTGGTGATTTTTTCAAAATTTTGGTAGTAGAGTGAAATGCTACATTTTCCTGAATGTTTTTTTTTTTTGTTCACTTACTTCTTATAAAAATTATTTGAAATTAATGACAATGTTTCACTTCTTTTTAATTCCTCATTACAATACATGTAATTTTGTGCACTTAATTTTTAGAAAAAATATTTGAAACCAATGACATTGTTTCACTTCTTTTTAATTCTTTATTACGACCCATATAATTTTTATTTTGGCATTTTAACAAATAAATATTTCAACCAATAATTTAATACTTGATATGTGCATAATACTAGAAAAAAAAACTTAAAAGGTCAAAATTGAGTTAGGATCTAACTTGAAAAAATTGTTAAATTTTCTGACTTCAGAATCACTAGCAATTAAAAAATTAAAATTTATAATAAAAGAAACGTATTAAAATATACCAAATTTCCTATTTTAATGGTTAAAATTGAGACTTAGATATACTATATTTGAAGTTTTATTCCCTGATTTCCCTCCTATCTATATGCTACAGTGTAGAATATTTTTCTTGAAGTAAAATATACAATGTTATATTATATTATATTATCTTAGGTAACTTAGAAAAATCAAATATACATGACCTCAACGTTTAATTTCCTTGGTTTTACCAACCCATGTCATTTCGGGGAAGAATCCTTAGACCTTAATGTTTAATTTCCGTCGCGTTGAAACAAGCAAAAGAAAAAGTAAGAAAAGGAATCCACGTCTACTTTTTCATCTTGCCACGAGACGTCAATCCAGAATTTGTTTGCTCCTTTCCATGCGCAGTCTTCGTTCCATCGTCACTGGCTACTATATTTCTTCATTTCATATTTTATTCTCTAATAAGAAGGCGGCTTGGTTGGTGTAAGATTGAAAATTAGGCTGGTATTCAGCAAAAATATTTGAAATATATTTAATGTTTGAGTCAAATCAAGATATTAATTGGTCAATTTTTAAAATTAGTATTTCATATTTTTTTGTTCAAGAATACTCTTTGAAAATTTATCATAGAAATTATCCACCTTTTTATTTCAATTGATATTAAATCAACTAATACAGTAGCTAAATTTATTGAACACATTTTCTTCAATTGCACATTTAAATGGTTGTGTGCTAACTGCTAAATTTTTAAAAAAATATATGCTATCTAAACAATCGTTTACTACTTAAACAACTAATTTTGTCAAACAAGGACCGGATTATGAGCTGTGAAGTGCAATGCATTCCACTTTTGCTTACCTATGTTTACTCTTCCCTAAGTTTAAAACCCTTTTCTATATATATTTGGGTGTGGCTGATTTCATAAACTTCATGCTTTGGAACTTATGGTGACTTTTTCTTGAACTCTTCATTACAACCGAAGACAAATTGTCCCCAACTAAACCTACTTGTATTATATGAAGTACTCTCTAACAATTGGGTGTAAGGTAAGGTACATCGGAAGAAGTTTTCGAGTGTTAATTATGACCGAATATTTGGATCCAACCCCTCAAGTGGTTCATCAGGTTTTTTTTTTGGGGGGGGGGGGGGTTTTGGGGGTTGGGGCGGGTAATGTCCTACTAATCAGAGTACAGTCGCATATTTTCGGTAACGAGTAATCAATAAAATGCCGATTTTTTATTCACAATAAGATGTGCAAAGTACGGTTAAAACCACAAACCGAATCATAGCAAATCGAAAATTTACACTTTAATTTGATTTATAGTCTCAAAAATTATAGTTTGAATAAAAAATATTTTCATATGGTTTATGATTTGGTCTTGGTTTCCATAAAATAGAAATAGGAACCAAACCGTAGATCAAAAATTTTGAAATCATTTGAAAAGTCATTATCATATAAATTAAATATTAACGGAACCATAAAATGGCAACAAGTAGAAACTTGGCAACTTTTTCTTTCTAAAAATAGCAATTTGTCTCTCTATTAAAAATGCCAATAATTTCTCTCTAAAACAATAAACTTAACATTAAAAAGATGTGATTATTTTTTGTATTTGGAATTATTTCAAATAAATGGGATAAACTATTACTTTGTAAAACCCCAAAAATTCATATTTATATTCTCGAAAGACAGTTAAGGTGATCTTCTTTCTTAGTCATTTGAGCTCGCAAGTAGTATTTTAGCGTTGGGCCTTTATGTAGCTAGAACCTCTAACCGAGGCCATTCCATATTTTTCCCGTAATCCAAGCTTTTAATGAAGAAAATATTAATTTCAAATTCCAATTTTTAGTATTTCTTGTTTATAAAGTAAAATTCAGATTTTGAAAATATTAATTTTATTTGATAAAATTCTGGTTTATCATTAAGAGTTCCCTCCCAAATTTCAAATCCAAAAAAAACATTATGTTAACGAGGTAGTATTTTGGGGAAGAGATACTAAAACCCTAGCATCTCCCCGTCCCCCTCTTGTAGTAGCTGAATGTATAAAAAAACAAAATTGATGTAGTTTTTTTTTAACGTGAACATCCTCTCATTACACTCTCACGCTCTCTCCCTCTCATGTCTTTGCCCTTACGACTCTCTCTCTCTCTCCCCCCCTTTTTCTCTCTCTCTCTCACTTCTCCTTCCTCCACTACAACTACAACCACACCACCACCACGCTGCCACGCCACCCAAACTAGCCACCAAGCCACCTTCCACCTCCCTTTTGGGTCTTTGGTGACAAGGTTTAGGGTTTTGTTTATATTACTTTGGAAATTTTTATGCATAAAAAGAAGGAATTTTTATAGCAAGTTGATTCATCTTCTAGCCTCTAGTTAATTCTTTTTCTTATTTGCAATCCAACTCTTAGATTTTGGAGTCATTTGAAAGCATTCAAACAAGCACCTTTCCCTTCACTCTCATCTTCAAGGTAAAATTGAAATTTTCGCTTCAAAACATCTCTTGAAAGGGCTTGGATAGGTTTTTATTGGCTTTAGAGTTAATTTTGATGGTTAGGAATGATTTTAGATTGATTTTGGTGAGTTTATTTGAATGCGCATCATAATTTCATGCATGAATTATAAGGTTAGTCAAGACCCATAAATTGCACTTGAAATGGCCCAAAGGTACGAAATAAGCTGCAATTAGGTACCATGGCAAAAATCATGAAAAAATTGCATGCATGTAGATCTAAGAGTCCATTGTTTATGAATTTTGAATCACTAATTTTGGGTTTAAAATGAGTGAGAAAGAAATTTTCTCCCGAGACTACGAAATTCTGACTTGAAACTAGTTGGATGGAAATATGTGCATTTTTGAGGTAGTTGATGTGTTCGTTGTGAATGCTCTTAAAAGGCAAAGAGATCCTTCCAAATTGTGCTTAAACACCTCAATATGATTTTTCTAGGTAACGTTATAGCATCTGCAAGGTGGGCCAGAAAACTGACATGAAACTGCTCTCAAACCCTATTGGATTTAAATTTTGATATTTTCTTGTATTAAGTAACTGAGCTTTTAGAAGTTTTTTGAGTTATTAAAAATCAGTATCTAGGGGGTATTAGTCATATTCATGTGGTTCTAGTGATTGGATAACTTTGGGGATTAAAAATATTGATTTTTGGGTGTAAGGATTCCCTTAAGTTAGTTTATGTTGTGACGTTTAAGTTTTATTGTTTAGGCCCAATATTCTAGTTCAAGCTCAAGTTAGATATTTTATGCTTCTCTGAGGTAATGTTTAAACCCTAACTCTCCTTGGTTGCTCCTTTAAAATGTGTTTGGATGTTATAAGTTGTGTATGTGATCTTTTATGCCAAGGGGACCTTATGTGTAAAGCCTGAACTGCAAGATATGATTTTATGAATTTCTAAACGTGTAATAATTGTTGTGATTGAATGTTTTTATTTATGTAGTTCATGTTTCAAGGTGGTTTTACTAAGTTAATAGAAGTTTTGGTTAAGATGAGTTTGGTTTACTAGGAGCCAAATAGGCCTATTCATAAGTTCAAGATCCTAAAGTGAAAGATTAAGGCAGGATTGTGGGAGGGTGCCTATTTAGATCTGGGTTGGCTTACCCTGATATAGAGACAAGTTAGTCTTCCTAAGTTATAGATTGTGGTTTTTGGGTCCACGCCATTGTAGATGGATGTATATTAAGATGGGTTCTGGTAACCCGTGAAGTTGTTAGGCAAAAGGCCATAAGACCCTTTGATGGTATCACTTGCCAATAAAATTGACTCTGTTTTACTTTTGAATAATAGTTAGTGTTTGAAGTTTAAAGATCTTGAACTGGTTGGGAATCTTTCTTGAATTGTTTGAATATTTTTCTCTCACCTCCAAATGTTTGAAATGAATTTAAATATGTGTTTTACAGTTACGGATAGACATTATTGAAGTTTGCCTCATTATTCAAAATGTTTTGTTTTCAGGTATCAATGTGCTACATGAGGATGAATTATAAGCGAGGCCATATACAATTTTAAGATAAACCTTTCTTAGTTTTAAATAAGTGTTGGGCTCGTAGCTGATTGACTTTTGACCATTGACGTTTAACTGCCAACTTTGGATTATATTTTTGGCTTTTTTCAATGAGTTCCCTTTTTGCCTTGTATGTCTTACTGAGATACGATAGTAACGCGCATTAGGTTATTATCTGCTACACTAAATGTGCTAAAGTTTATCAATAAAATGAATTAGAATTTTTAGGGCATCATAGACTAACTATGCAAATTTGTTTTATGAAATTTGGTTTATATTTTCTTAATTTAGAAAAATATGTATCTTTTGTTGAAAAAACAAAAATATTGTATTCATAATTTTTTATTCAAATTTTTTTTTGGTGGAAAATATTAGGGAAAACATTTCATTGACTTTTATTCCCTTAATTTACAATAACAGTTTTTTTTTTCAAAAAATAGGGAATGTATTTTGATTGAATTTTTCTTAATTTATAAAAATAATTGTTTGCCCAAACAATTAGGGAAAATATTTTTATTGACTTTTTTCTTATTTTATGAAAACAACTATTTCCCCAAAAAATTAGGAAAATTATGTGGTTGACTTATATTCTCTTAATTTATAAAAATAATTTACCAAAAAAATAAAGAAAAACATTTTTTTTTTGGAATAAAATTAGAGAAAGTATTTGAAAATTAAAAAGTTCAATTTTTTTAAGTGAATGAGATTTTAATAAGAATAATAATTTAAAATGAAAATAATTGTGTAATATATGAAGAGTTTGCTAGAGAAATTTCCTTAAAAAATTTGATAAATTCAATAAAATGTACTTTTCCTTAATCTTTTGACCATGAACTAACCCCTTGATTTGAACTCCCTGACACATGTAAGCATGTGTGTAGGTGGTGTCTCAAATTACTTATTTTTTTTTCCCCAATGTTTTAATGAGTGGTAGAGGTTATTACTCATAGTGAATGAGTGGGGTTGAAAGTGGGATAAATGGGGAGATTTAGATGGCAAATGTTAGAGTATAAATAAAAAACATAAAGAGCAGGTAGTAATTGGTGATAAAAGAGTTTATTGCTATATGCACAATATATCAAATATAGTCATGTTTATATTAGTAATTTGTAATGGCAACAGATGAGAGGAAGCAACATGTCTGCAACTTAATAGAAATTAGGTTTAGGTTTTTTTATATGCAACATGATTAAAAACCCACTTATCAGTCTAGAAGTTGTGGTGAATACTTTATAGCAATTGAATTGGTTTTCAATCCTTCGAGAATTCTTCGAAGAAGATTGTAACCACTCTCAAGTTACATCGACAATAAGCCAAATAAATTACTTTACAGAGTTGATCAGGATGGGAATCGAGTGGTTGCTCAACCTGCTACTGATATGTTGATTGCATGCCAAGAAGACCCTAACTTGTAGGACCCCATCTTAGTAGATTGAATATATGGTTCTCTCCCTCCATCCCTGTTGTTATTTCACTTTTATGTCTTTAATTATAGTTTTCATTTTTTGTTAACTATGCATGTCATTTTATATTTAGGCTTTGAGTTTATGCTATTTATGATCAATTATGTTTGTGAGGTGTGCGGAGGTGAGCATTGTAAGTAGTCTAATTAGTTGTTTCATTCCATGTAATATTAACATGTCATAATTTCCATTGAATTCTATCTGCTTTCATTAAACATTTCTCATTTTCATAATATGTTGTTCATTATTTATGTTTGATATCATTTTTGTAATGTTTCATATCATTCTTGCAACACATATTTCACTCAATGTTACTATTTTATTTAGAAATCTCTAAATTTATGTTATTAATATATGTAATAAATAATGATGAAGGTGGGGTTTAAAATTCAAAAAAGCCTCAATCCTAAAATATGGTGCAACCCTCCCCCCCCCCCCCCAAATTTCTAATCAAACAACATTGTAAAGAAGCTTTCAAATTTTAGCAGTTGGATTTATATTTTTCTAGTAAAGTTGGAATTTATTAAACAACCAAAAAATTTTTTAAGTTATTAACAAAAAAAGAACTCTAGAAATTATATATAAGATGAAATTGTTTCTAACTTACCCTCCCATGATCCTCACCCTTTTAGAATTCTCTCTAGAATCTATTACTCTAATTTGTTTGAGATGAGGTTGGGGGGGGGTGGTGAAGTCAGAAAGCAACTTAGTAGCATGTAGACCTAGGTTTTAGGTATGGTAGACGTAATCATGATTTGTGGATCTAGCAAGCAACTTGGTCAAGTCTAAGATCCACTTACAGAGTGTATTTCATTTGATAAGTTAATATGCGGTCCAATGACATTTACAATGCATTAGATTTAGATGTATGTAGAACATAGAAGGTTGATGCAAAATAAATTATTTTGACAAAATATTTATATAAAAATCAGTGCTTTGCATACTACTCCAATTTAAACATCACATGTGTGTAATAGATTTGCTTTGCAATTTATGGTTTATTACTTCTACTCTTGATGTAGTTAATTTTTTCCCCCTTCAAGCATGTTGTAGGTATTCTTCTAGGGATTTAGTATCTATTTTTTATTTGATAAATTAATATTTGTATAAATTAAAATTTATAATATGCTTCTTCTCTTCAAGAGGGATAATTGTCGATAATCAAAATTTATTTATGTAATGTTAAATTTTTTGTTTAGTGAAGGTACAAAATTATTTTCATAAATATCATTCACATATTACATGTAATTCAATTTTATGAAATAATTTATTTTACAGATCATACATTAAAAACCAATAATTATGGATATAGATATAAAAATCATATTCATACAACTTTTTAATAATTTAACAATTTTCTGCATCTATTCTTACAACTTTTTACAACTTCTTATAATTTCTTATATCTTCTTATAATTTCTTATAGTTTGTGCAACTCCTCACAACTTCTTACAACTCTGTATATTTTCTTACAACTGATAACTTCATCTTATTGCAAAAAATAACCTGCGTTTACTCTACAAAATTCCAAATTCAAGTAGTTGATGCCCTTCTCAAATCAATCTATAAAACTTATGATTCATTCACCGTAATATTTTCTGAACAAGAACATGCAGAGGCAAAAAAAAAAAACACAATTATATGGATATGAAATTGTTATAAATACTAAATTTGTAATGAAAAATACTTGATGGTCGGGCTATTCCCCTTTTCCCTCAACATGTTCTATTTTACAAAAAGCATTGTTGCTTCAATTAGATGATGAAATGGTTGCTTATAATGACCTATTCTTTTCAACTTATCACAAATAATTTATTACCGATCAGTATTGATGAGTGCTGATGAGTACTGATCAGTACAAATGAATGATGATCAATACTGATGAGTGTTTATCAGGGCTGAAATTGTGAGTATACAATATGGTTAATGCTAATGAATGATCATGAGTACTAACTAAAACTTATCAGTGTTGATTAGATGTGAATGATGATGATAAGTGTTTATGATCAGTTGACTAAAACAGGCACTTAAAAAAACGTTAAGTGATATTAGCAATCGTACATCATAGATCTGTCATGTTAGTAATAGATTGAAATGATGGCTAATGGGGAGAAAAGAGAGAAAAATTCAAAAGAAGGTGCAAATATTTGAATTTTGATTATTAAAGTCAATTTTGATGGTGATTATGCTCACTAAAAGAGAAAAAGTCATCACAAATAACTATATAAGTAAAATTTTGTGGGAAAAATATTTCAAAAATGTAGGTTTAACCCAAACAAATAGACTGCAACATAAGTAGAACAATTGTAACCTTAACAAGTTTAATTCAAACTGATTTTGATTCTAAAACTTTGTCGAAAACCCTTATTTTTTGGACACATAATAAATACACCATATACTATTTTATATTTTAGTTATTATTCGCCTAATTAATATGTCATGACATTTTGAGAGTTTTATAATTTATGTTCTGCACGTTTTAGGTGTTGTTTGACCCAGTTTATGGAAAACTGTTTTGTTTTCTAAAAGTAGTTTCTTTAAAAGCTGTTTTTGGAAAAATTATGAAGTGTTTGGCCCAATTTATATGAAAATAGTTTTTAACAATTTGAGTTGTTTAGCCTAACTTCTTTTAAGGTACTACTCAATTAATCTATCATTTATTATTTTTCATTTTACATTATAATTATTTATTTCTTATTTCTCCACTAAAGTAAGAGATTGCATGTTTTTTTTTTTTGGTGTTTATAACCATCAACTTCTATGTATTTCTAATAGATAATACACATATGAAATTTTATTCTTTGGTAAGCTTCAAATTGAAAAAAAAAAAAAAAAAACAACCAGAAGTGAATTATTAATCAATACAAACAAATTGTAAAACATGGTACTTTATTTCTCTTTCTACCTATGCCCTAAATAAATCAATTATTACCTACTCATTAAAGATCTAACAATTTTAGTGGGAAGAGAAATTAAACATATCATTATCATCCAATGCTCTGCCAGGCTCTACCGAATGATCATATCAATTGGTATGTTGTTCTCCCTCATCATCTTCTACTAGGGACATGTAATTGGGATCTTGATCACACCTATTGAACTCTTCATCTTCGATTGCATATTTCCTGATATAATATGAAGGGTCATGGTTGTCATCACAGTTTGCACTATGTAGAGAATTCGTAACTTAGCATATCAAGTAATATTCTCCATCTATTCTTTCACACCCCAAATGTTCTTTCAATCATATTTCCAAGAGATGCATGTGCAAAATTACACACTTCATAGTACCCTGTAGGAGGTTGGCTTGAACGTCTAAAATCAAGAGGATGGTATCGATGTTGCGATACTTTAAAAGGTGTGAGGTATCTTTGGGTAATTAGCATCTACAAGATAATACTTACCTAATAAAAAATAAGTAATTACTTGTTACATGTAGTTTATAACAAATGACACAACTTTAATATTGCTGCAATTGAAAACAAAAGGAGAACATACCTTGGGGAGAATATGGAAATATATTCTAATTCTTGTACTTTTCTAATGTCGCTGTAAGGATACGTGTGTCATGTGCAGATCCTTCACAACCAGCTTGAATGAAGGTGAACAACATGTCAAAATTACATATTGCCATCACGTTTTGTGTGGCATAGCCTTTTCTTCTAATATAAGGAATTTCATTCTCCTTTGGAGTTATAACTGCACGAATGTGAGTACCATTCATAGCTTCAATTGCACCTTTGAAATGTGGCCAAATTCTATAATCTTCTCTAATTTTCTTGGAATCTGTTTAAATTAATGATCGGGTGGTTGTATAGTATCTTGAGAAAATGCAATCAAAATTTTCAAAACTTCAGTAAATTTTCTACTTACTATTTTTCCAGAATGTTGAAATCTAGATTGAACATTACGATTGGAGTGCCTATGCGCACAAGTCCGAAGAAACATGGCCAATGCCTCTTTTGCACGCATTCTCCTTGTTGAACGTAAACCATAACTATACATTGTAATTTTGCTAGTCAAATGAATGCATGTGGCTCCATTCTTAAAATCCTATAACTCTCACCTGGGGTATTGAGCACCTTAATGACATATTGCCACCCTGAGCATATCGAAGTTGTAACCTTTCATTTCATGAGGTACCTCATATAATATTGAATACACAATGTTGCTCCCAATGTAATAAGTAAAAGTATCCTTCTCTTGATGAGTTCATGCTGAAGAAATATTTGTTCATAGTCGTCATCATCATCACTCATTTCAATCTCTTCATCTTCATCTTCAGAGCCATCAAAATCCATTTCATCCTCTTCAGTAGTAGTGTTTTTAATTTTATTGATATCAATTCCATCATTGTAACAAAAATAATCAAAACATTTCATAACAAAATAAACAATAATTAATACAATAATAAAATTATATCATAGAAATAAAATATATGGCACCCAAACAAGTTTCCTATACAAGTAACAAAAAAACAGTGTTGTTAAGTGCAAAATAAAACACAAAAA
>JACYFF010019584.1:38946551-39001370 GCA_017589665.1 Selenicereus undatus
ACATTGCCAAATGCAAATGCAAAGATAACATGATTTGAGCACATCCTTTATTGCATCTATAATTTGCGGAGAATCAAAGGGACGCCATGCTGAGGTTGTAGGCTAGTTACGAGGAAAGGAGCATGAGAATAAGTCGGAGAAAGCTCGAATGAGTACCGCTGTAGAATCATGGCCAGAGCCATCTTCACTTCAAGCATTGCAAAGTTTTGCCCAATGCAAATCCGTGGCCCCCAACCAAAGGGAATGTATGAAACCCGACCCTCAGTGGCCTTGGCTATGCCCTCAGAGAACCTTTCGGGATTGAAGTCAAGGGCATCCTCACCCCACAGTTCAGGATCGGTATGAACGAACATGGTTGGAATAGAGATCTGCACTCCGGGAGGTAGCAAAGCATTCCCAACTTTGGTGGGTTTGTGAATCATTCGGTACATTAGAATCACTGGTGGATATAATCGTAGCACCTCATTTAAGATCATTGTCATCTGTTCATCACATGATCAATATAAAATTTAGCTATTACAAAATAGCTAGAAAAAAGGGTCATTTGGTTTACGTTCATGTCAGGTCACGTTTATAAGATTAAAGTGGTTGATGAAACAATTAGGACTGGCCCTGCCAAATGAGTTGATACAGGATAGGAGGAGCAATCAAAGCAAATCAAGACGAGGAAAGTAGAGTGTGAGATATGAACTATTAAGTTAATTCAATTGCATTTATAGCTTCTGTTTAGGAAATCTGTTGTGGATCTATGTTAGCTTGGGATTAGATGTAAGACCTAAGAAGGTTTTTATGTGAGCACAATAACCCTGCTCGGTGTAGGAATTGTCGTTGGAGTATCTTACACATCATTTACTTTCATAGTGTGTATGGTTTGGTCTACATCTGATTGGGTTGAGCCATTAATGGGTTAGATCAACATCTATTCGAGTAAGTTTGGCATGGGTTTTATGTTGGGTTAGAGCAAATTCCCGTGACCAGGTTTAATTCAAGTTGGATCAGTCCTTATTAGGTTCAAGTTGATCTTGCCATTGGAATGTAATTGATTGCAGTAGTTTCTCTCAGTCAAACAACTGTTGATCCTTATTTGCGGATTACATATCATTAGAAGCACTAAAAGAAAATCAATAGAAAAAAGGTTAGGCAACTCGGTAAGTTTTAACAAAACACCGCTGGGTATAGCTTTTGAATATTTTGAGAGTAAGATACCCAAATAATGGTCTCCTCTGATGTAAGGACACTAGTAGAATGCGTCCGCCGGTCGGGGACTAGGGACTGGGGAGTAAAAGGGACGGGGCTCTCCTTCTGGTGGAATTTTCAACCCTACACCTTCATAGAAGGTTGGGCAATTCCCACTACATCACTTGCCTGTTAGTCTGTTTAGGAATCTGCTTGAAGCAATAAGAAAAATCACTTGACATATTTGAAAAGTATAATTTGACCCTAGGATTAAAATCCCAACTCTTTCACTATGCAGAACTATGTTAATGAGAGGTAACAAGGCAAGAATGCAAGACTGATACTCACAACTTTTAAACTGTTCAATGCATTGAAATCAGGTTTGCTGTTGCCAAAAACTTGTAAGACCTCCTCACGAGCATGGGCTTGCCAATCCAAATGCTTACCCAAGAGAACCATTGCCCACACAAGCAAGACCGAAGTAGTATCTCTACCGGCCAAGTAGAATACCTTGCACTCTTCAACCACCTCTTCGATGGTCAATCCTGCATTCTTTCTGCCCCCTTCATCTTGGACTTCCTTTAGGCTAGAGTCTAATAGAATTCCTAGTAAGTCTTCATTACAAGTTTGCCCTGACCTCATTTGATTCTCTCTTTTCATGATTATGTTGTTTACCAAAACTCGCATTTCATTGTCGATTTCCTTCATTCGCTTGTTTGTCTTGGTCGGCATAAACCTACAATGACAGCCAATAAAATACAGATTTTAATGATTCATATAGAACCACCAGCTGGCCTCAGCCACTAGGTCGGTCTAAGCTATACTGAGCCACCCTCAGCCAATAAATTGTTGATCCATGAACTTGCATGCCAGGGTTTGGTAGCGCTAGGCCAAACAGCTCATCATTTGGCCATGATTAAGAGTAGCAAACTTAGGCTTTTTACACAGGCAAGTCCTTACATAAACACCTGAAGCAATTTTGTGTATGTACCTCAATCCGGGAATGTAAACTTGTTGGAGGAACTTCATAGCAAGTGCAATTTGCTCCTTTTGAAGTTTGAATATCTTCTTTCCTTCTTGAAAGTTGCTACCAAAAGCCGCCCTTGAAATAACATCACCAGATAAGTTATCCAGGTATGGCCACACATCCATCTCACATGATCCCTTACTTGAAACCATTTGCTCCCATTCGCAGATCATTTCATTACAGCTAACATAAAATTCTTGTTGAAGTGCCTGCATTTATCAAGAATAATATCTTGCAGTAGTGAACAAAACTGAGTGAACCCGAAACGTCTGAATCTCCCTATGGCATGAGTTGAGCCAACCATCTAAGTAGGTTGGTGTGCTGCAGCCTTAGGTCAAGGTCTGGGTAGGGTTTGCCCATTGGTAGGCTCAGTCTGACTAGGCATTGCCCATTAGATTAAATTATTCAAACTAGTAAATTCAGGGATTATCAACTTGGCTAAATTTGGTCCATGAAATCAGCACAGCTGAAGATGCAAGATTCTTAACGGCCCCTTCTTTGACTTTGTGGTTCTTTTTCCATATCTTTGTCTAAATGCAGGATAACTAGAATTAGCCTGTTTCATTACAAAAGATGCAGACTTTGGCTCTGCTTGAACTAGCCAGTGGTTGGCTTGGATTGAGCCACTAGCAATTACTATGCAAAACTGAATCTAAAGTTGGAAACGAAGGAAAATGTTATACCTTTAGCTTTTCCAAGTGAAAAGCTGGGTTGATGATCTTTCTGTGTTTAGCCCATTTTTCTCCCTCATAAGCGACAAGTCCTTTGACAAGCATTTTGGCAAGTGGGTTTGTGTTTGGCTTCTGAAACTCCTCATACTTGATCATTATCTCCTTTATCATCTGAGGCTCCATGATGTTAATGCATGGCACCGGGCCAAACCACACAAATGAGTTCTTACCTATAGAAGATTCAAACCAGCCATTGAAAATAAAATTCTATGTCAATAAAAGCAGCTCAAATCAATTGAATTTGAAGTTTTAATGCCATTGAAGGATTTATAATGTGTCTAGTGTTGCACTGTAACACGCCTTGATGTCCCCTCAAGCAAATAAACATGGAATTTCGTGCATGGATACTGCGGTTGATGCGCTCAAATCTTGTATGATAATTCTATAAGCGACCTTTAATACAAAAAAGCTCAAATATCGTAGCAAATAAGCCAAAAGTGTAGAAGTGAATGGTTGAAGGGCAAAGAATATGTTTTTCATGGACTCTAAATCCTCTAGTAGAATGTAAAAACCTATGTTATATCTGGCTACCCTACCTAAATCACCCAAAAACAGAGTTGAATTAAGGCTACCAATTTCGTTCCAAACCCGAATTGACCCACCTAAGCTATGCAAATGCAAAAATTTGTTTGGTCAATATTCACAGCATTCTCTTCATCGACTAATTAGAAAACCAACAGTAAAAGCACATTTCAGCCCAGCCAAAATAATCCAACTAGCCTTAATATTCAACTAACCCATTTTATTTCAATTATGAAATTCACCTAATCAAAGGATTCATCATTTTCCAAGTCTGTATTTGTTCATGAGGGCCTTTTGATGAGCAGGTTTAAAGAAGCAATACCGTAGGTTCTGACAATCTGATTAACAAAGGGCTGAACACGAGGAGCAATGTTGTCCGAGAGATCAATGGCTTTCGACATAGCCTCCCTAGCAAGCTTGGAAGAGTCCTTCATGTCTCCAAACAAGACGCGGTAAGGATTGCCAGAAAAGCCTTGCTCCCTCAACAGCTTCTCGAGCTGCTTAGGCTTTAACCAAATCCAGTTCAGTATCCTCCATGACAGCGCAAATAGAACAAAGGTGAAAGAAGTGACTATTAAGGCCATTGTTGTACCCATCTTCCTGTACAAATCAAGAAATTTGTAAGCTTCAAAAGTTTAAAATTTGTGAGTATGTAACTTGTTGGCAGTTGTGAGATTTGCTTGCAGGAGTCCCTTTTTATAGCTTTGGTCTTCCAGGGTTTTTTCTTTAAAAAAAAAAAAATCCCAGCTGCATGAAGATGTCTCATGTCACATATCTAAAGCTGAAAATCACATCGTTATGTAATAATACTTCAAGATACTCTGGAAATTTTCATGTATCCATCAACCTGGATATGATGAGAACAGGGTCGCCAATTTTTTAATTTTGGCCATTTGCAATTTGCAAAATTATAATTATATAGGATGGAGTTTGTGGATGACTTCGCAATCTATGCTCAGTGATTGTGACTTCCTGTAATATATAAATCACTAGGAGTCGTACTTTATTTTTTAGATTATCCATTTTCTTTTAATGTGCCTCGGCCACCGGAACTTCTATTCTTGTCTCAACTATTTGTACATCTCTTTGTTATAAGATAGCAAAAACAGACAAGTGGCACATTGGTAGGGGCGTCTGATTAGTATAGTATTGTTCAAAGGCTTGAATCCTTATCCAAACATGTTACATATTTCTTTGTTGAATCCTTGTCCAAATATGTAGAATATAATAGTATTTAATATACGATAGAATAATGTCTAATGTGTGGTAGAACAATAGTTATTGTACAATAGAATAAGATGCAAAATAAAATATATTCTTTGGGTGAACACTAGATCATTGCTTAATAAGTAGTTTTTGGTTGACAAAATTTGGTTGAAAAGCATACTTTACCCAATAGAATATATTTCTTAGAAAAAACTAAACAAATGCTGTAAAAAAAAGAGAGAGAGAGAGAGAGAAAGTTAGGAAGTTAGTGTAAAATGTAACAGTATTTAGTGTATAATAGAACAATGTTTAGCATATAATGGAACAATATTTACTATACAATAGAATTCTTAAAAAAAAAGAAACTAAGCAAATGTTGAAAAGAATAAAAAAAATGTAAGAAAGCATACAATAAAATATATTTTTTGTGAATAATAGAACATTGCTTAGTAAATAATTTTCTAGGGGATAAAATTTAGTTGGAAAGCATACTTTAACAAATCGAATATATTTCTTAAAAAAACTAAGCTAATTTGAGAAAAATAGGAAAAAGGATAGGAGAGGAAAAAAATAAAAAACTAACAAATTGTAACTATCCCGCTGTGACCCATAGATGTCAATGATGGAAGCCTACCATTCTACCATAAAGTCTGCATTGTCCATGTTTGAGTAGGCAAATACACAATTTATTTCTTATAGGGCTATGCTTGTTTACCAGGCATACGTTTTATTGGATTGGGTCATATTTATTGGACTGAATTAAGGGATATGTACAGTAATTTGATACAGCTCAATACAGTTTGGTAGAGAAGTCATGTGAAGAGCTCGTGGTCTAGCGGGAATTCAGGGAACTAGTAACAGATTTGCAAAGGGGGATCCGAGTCTGTTATTTTCTGTTGAGTGTAAGAGAGAGGAAGCTAGTATAATAATCTCTTTTGATTTGTAATGGAGGAACAAGGATATGAATATACAATCAATTCTCTCCCTCAAATTCTCTCTCTGACTTGAATTCTGTTTTTCCTTCTTTTCGAGACTTAGTTTCCTGAAGAAGCCCTATCATTTTGGTATCAGAGCAGGTCTCGACCTGCGTGACCTGAGGAAAAATTTCCTTGACTCTATACCTGCTACCCACTACAAAGTAACTCATCAATGGCAATTTCCGACAATACACGCGGAAATGAACAGCGGCGCCTCGAGGAAGTGTGTCAAACAATGCAGACAGCCTGGATGGAGTTCCAGCAGACCATCAAACTTCAATTAGAGGAACAGCAAGAGAAGCAAGATCGCATCAATTCGAACTTGAGTGAGCTCATCACGGGGCTGAGCCGACAAGTTCTGCAAATCGCTACAGAGTACAGTGGTAATAACTCTAACAACAGTAACTTTTCTTTTTCAAGACTTTCCAAGATTGATTTTCCACGATTTGATGGTGAAGACGTTCATGGATGGATTTATAAGTGCGAACAATTCTTTGAAGTTGAGGGTACCAATGAGAATGTCAAGGTGAAACTAGCATCTATACAATTGAATGGAAAGGCCCTCTTGTGGCACCAATCGTTTATTAAGAATAAAAGTGGAGTCTGGCCAGGGTGGAATGAATACAAAGTAGCTATTTCAACAAGGTTTGGTACACAACCCTTTGATGACCCCTTGGCTGAGTTGATGAAACTTAGGCAACTGGGAACCGTTGAACAATACCAAGAATCCTTTGATGCCCTACTTAATAGAGTAGAGCTGCCTGCCAATCATGCCATCAGTTGTTTTCTGAGCGGGCTGTGTGAGGAAATTCAAAATGCACTTAGGATGTTCAAGCCACAAAATATCCATGATGCATATTGTCTAGCAAAGTTACAGGAAGCCACCTTGAACTCCATCACTAGAAGAACCAAACCCATTTTAGAGAAACCTCCTTCTATGGTCAGAAGTGCTAGCAACAATTACAGGGGTTCTTTTCAGAACTCCCAGAGGGCTGCATCCAAAGATTATCCTTCAGCTTCATACACTGCACCTAGAGCAAATACAGTTAATTCCCTGCAACCTGTGGGTAGTGCACAGTCTGTCACTTCGAAGCCAAGAAACCCAAGAAGAATACTGAGTGCGAAGGAGATTGAGGAAAAAAGGACTAAGAACTTATGTTTTTTTTGTGATGAGAAGTTCTTTCCAGGGCATAAATGTACAGCTCAGGTGTAGCAATTGGAAATTATGGAAGAAGGAGAAGGTGAAGAACTGGAAGAAGAAGAAGGACTGCAAGATGAAGGGGTGGGAGAAGTGATCAAGGAAGATGATATGCCTATGATCTCCTTGCAGGCATTGAATGGAGCCAATGCATATCAGACCATGAGAATCAATGGCAGGGCAGGAAAGGCAACCTTGCACATTTTAATAGACTCTGGTAGTACTCACAATTTCTTGGATATTTCAGTAGCCAAGAAACTACACTGTGAGCTCTCAAAAATCCCTCCATTACCTGTAGCAATAGCAAATGGACAACAGCTAGACTGCAACACCATATGCAACGATTTTTCTTGGTCCTTGTTAGGACAAGCATTCAAAGCAGATGTGTTATTGGTGCCTCTGGGAAGCTGTGAAATGGTGTTAGGGGTCCAGTGGTTATCCACATTAGGCCCTATTTTGTGGGATTTTGAAGCACTCACAATGGAATTTTCTTACAAAGGAAAAAGAATGGTCATAAGGGGGACTAGAAAGCCTGTGGTGGAATGGATGAGTGGGAAGAAATTGCAGAAGGCTGTAGTACATTCTGCTCAATTGTTTGCCTTGCAGTTAAAGACAGCAAAAACCTTAACAGCGCATGATCACAATGGGGCATTGACACCTCAGTTGACCTCCCTCTTAGAGGAGTTTGCTGATCGTTTTGAGGAACCACGAGCTCTACCCCCACACAGGAGTCATGATCACAAGATCATGCTGAAGCCAGGAACTTCTCCTGTAAATGTAAGACCATACAGGTACCCTGCACTTCATAAAGATGTGATTGAGCAAACAATTCAGGAGATGTTAGAGGCAGGGATAGTCAGACCTTCTCAAAGTCCATACTCATCCCCTATTGTCTTGGTGAAAAAGAAGGATGGTACATGGAGGTTATGTGTGGATTACAGGCAGCTGAACAAAAATACAGTGTTGGATAAATTTCCAATACCAGTGATCGAAGAACTACTGGATGAGCTCTTTGGAGCTAGCTATTTTTCAAAAATAGATCTAAGGGCAGGATATTGGCAGGTCAGAATGAACCCTCAAGATGTAGAGAAGACAGCTTTTAGGACTCATAATGGACACTATGAGTTCTTAGTCATGCCATTTGGGTTGACTAATGCCCCTTCCACTTTCCAATCTCTTATGAACCACATTTTCAGACCTTACTTGAGGAAATTCATATTAGTATTCTTTGATGATATTCTAGTTTACAGCCCTTCCTTGGAAGTGCACCTGCTACACTTGAGGACTACTTTTGAAACCTTGAGACAACATTCACTCTTTGCCAAAATGTCTAAGTGTTCTTTTGGTACCAGCGAAATAGAGTATTTGGGGCATGTGATCTCCAAAAAGGGGGTATCTACTGACCCAAAGAAAATAGCAGCAATGAAAGATTGGCCAGTTCCTGGCAATATTAAGCAGCTGAGGGGTTTCCTAGGCCTCACAGGGTACTACAGGAGGTTTATAAGAAATTATGGTCAGTTGAGTAAACCTCTTACAGAGTTACTCAAGAAAGAAGCATTCCTCTGGAGTAAGGAAGCTCAGGTGGCTTTTGAAAATCTGAAATTAGCCATGATCACTGCCCCTGTATTAGCCTTACCAGATTTCACTAAGCCGTTTGTGCTGGAAGCTGATGCATTTGGTTCTGGGATAGGTGCTGTTTTAATGCAAGAAGGACATCCCATTGCTTATCTCAGCAAGACTCTCTCCTCTAAACACCAATCCCTATCCACTTATGAAAGGGAGCTAATGGCAGTAGTGATGGCTGTTGAAAAATGGAGACCATATCTTTTGGGAAGACACTTTCTTATAAAGACTGACCATTTCAGTCTAAAGTATATTATGGAGCAGAAAATCACTACTCCTTTCCAAAGTAAGTGGTTACCAAGGTTGATGGGTTTTGATTATGAAATATCCTACAAACAAGGTACGGACAATCAGGCTGCAGATGGGTTATCCAGAATCTCTGGGGCTCAATTACTCTCTATGACTATTAGCACACTGCAGACTGATCTTTTGAATCAAATTAAGGCTTCTTGGAGTACAGACCCTAAGCTGCAGCAGCTCATAATGAACCTCTCCAACGGACAGACCCATCCAAAATATCAGTGGGCCCAAGGACTGCTATACAGGAAAGGCAAGCTGGTAGTGGGCAATCATCCATCTCTTCAAAAGCAAATAATACAACTCTTTCATGATACACCCCTTGGAGGTCATTCTGGAATCAAAGTAACGAAGAGGAAGCTCAGTACACTTTTTTATTGGAAAGGAATGAGCAAAGATATCAGAAACTATGTGAGATCTTGTGATATTTGTCAGAGGAATAAGGTTGATCTCAATCCTCCAGCAGGCCTATTGCAACCACTGCCCATACCTGAAGCTATCTGGGTGGATGTTTCTCTTGATTTCATAGAAGGGTTGCCCAAATCGAGAGGAAAAGACACTATCCTAGTAGTGGTGGATAGATTGAGCAAATATGCCCATTTCTTGGCTTTAGCTCACCCTTTCATTGCAGCCATCGTGGCACAACTGTATTTTGAGCATATCTTCAAGCTACATGGTCTTCCCAAAACCATTGTGAGTGACAGAGACAAGGTATTCTTAAGCATCTTCTGGAAGGAGTTATTTACTCTACAAAGGGTGGACCTTCACATGTCTACAGCTTACCATCCTCAAAGTGATGGTCAAACAGAGGTAGTGAACAGGTGTTTAGAGGGATACTTGAGATGCATGACTGGAGAAAGACCAGTGGAATGGGCACTTTGGTTGCCCTTGGCCGAGTGGTGGTATAACACCAACTGGCACTCCTCCACTGGGCTTACACCCTATGAGGTTGTCTACGGGCAGCCCCCTTCTTTGCATATTCCTTACATTTCTGGGGATAGCAAGGTTGAGGCTGTGGATCGAAGTCTGAGAGCCAGAGAAGAATGTATCAATCTGCTGAAGTTCCATCTGACCAAATCTCAGCAAAGAATGAAGGCCCAGGCAGATAAGCACAGATCTGACAGAGCACTGAAAATTGGGGACTGGGTGTTTGTCAAGCTACAACCATACAGACAACAATCTGTGGCTCAAAGGACCAATCATAAACTTGCTGCAAAATTTTTTGGGCCCTTTCAAGTTCTCTCTAAGGTTGGCTCTGTAGCTTACAAGTTGCAGCTACCCCCCCCATTCTAAGATCCACCCTGTCTTCCATGTATCTCAATTGAAGAAAAAGGTAGGATCTCACCCAATCCTGACCACTATCCCTGATGTGGATGACCACAGACTTTTGACTGCTGAACCAGTGGCTGTACTAGACAGAAGGTTAGGCAAGCGGGGTAATTCTGCTACTGTGTATGTCCTCATTCAATGGTCTCATGCCCCTAAAGAAGAAGCTACCTGGGAGCTCTATGATGATATTGCAAACCGATTCCCTCAGTTCCAGTTAGAAGCTTGAGGACAAGCTTCTTAAGGGTGGGGCAATGATACAGCTCAATACAGTTTGGTAGAGAAGTCACGTGAAGAGCTCGTGGTCTAGCGAGAATTCAGGGAACTAGTAACAGATTTGCAAAGGGGGATCCGAGTCTGTTATTTTCTGTTGAGTGTAAGAGAGAGGAAGCTAGTATAATAATCTCTTTTGATTTGTAATGGAGGAACAAGGATATGAATATACAATCAATTCTCTCCCTCAAATTCTCTCTCTGACTTGAATTCTGTTTTTCCTTCTTTTCGAGACTTAGTTTCCTGAAGAAACCCTATCATAATTCTGTACCCTAATTTGTATTGTATAACTCTTTTTGAGAAAATGATTAGATGAGTTTTAATACTTCAGAAATGTTCTTGTTTTTTTGGAAGACTCCTCACTGATTTGGGACCTGGTTTTTTTTGGGGGGGGGGGGGGAGATTGGGTTAAAAACTATACCAATTGACTTGTACTTCAAAAAACAGCAGTCATCTAGTATGAATCTCTTTTTAGCCCAAAAACAAAAGAGTAAATAATTAAGAACATTTGGTGTGCTGATGAAAGGCTGAGATATTTTCTTTCTTTATATGAGGAAAAATAAAATTATACGATTTTTGCTTGATGAGCTGTCAAAATGTATTTTAGCCAAATTCAACGGATTATGCTCAACCTGTATCTAATAAAATTTGTAGATAACGTGACTAAACGAATGAGAGTAATCAAACCTCATTTTCGTTTCAATCAGGAAAAAATAATAATAATCAATTTCGTTCACATTAATTATATCCTCTCCGTTTTTAGTTTTTAGTTTTCATTCTTTTTGGGGGTTTCAAGTGAGATCAAGGTCCCAAGCAGGACGATTCTTTATGTAGAGTCAGTCCAATGAAATGCTGTCAAATTGGCATGGTAATTGATAGAATCGAACAATTAAATCCATGAACAGTATTTTTCTATAAATTGGCCAACTAAAACGTGTGAATATGTAGTGTCATTTTCAAGGGCTCAGTCTTAACATGCAGATGATATTTTTTTAGCATAATTATAATTATTCACGTGAGATAAATAACCTATATTATCAATTTTGTGACTCCAAATGTATATGAATTTGTGAGTAGGATATTTAAAATAAGTAGCCCAAAGGAGGATGAAAGGTGCTAAATTATAAGTTTAATTGTTGTAATTTAATGCTATTAGAGTTAGGATTGTATCGTCCAAAAATTATTTTATTTGTTCCATTATATAGTTTTAAATATAATGTAATAAAGAAAAATTTAAAAATAACACACCTAGGATTGAGCGTTCATCCAACAATCGACATGTACCTCACAACAAAAGAAACAAAAAGCAAAAGAAAAATACAGAAAACTCAAGAAATTTAGGGTGATGAGGGGGAAGAAGAAGATATCTGATCCCCAAACTCAAGCAAGATTAATATCAATATCTATATGACGTGGCAAACCAAGATCACTGCGACCAAAAATCAACTAGTTAATCAATCCTAAATCCCCTCATATTTTGCATCCTGGCTCTGGCTTTGTTTGGGGGGGGGGGGGGGGAGGGGGAAGAAAGGGTGTTATCTCTTGAAAACTCAAAATTGGTCCAGAACAATGCACTGTCGATCCAGATGATTGGATACTCATTTTGATTTTATTCAGACGACATCAGATCACGTAATTTGACGTCTCTATTGATTGTATATGGTCATAAGAATAAAAGAAAATTTGTATGTTGGATGCTTGGTCAAATATCCGCCGGTATTTTCATACAGTTCAAGCGAATCTTGGGCGATTATGGTGACATAAGGACTAAGGTTGTGATATACTGCTAGAATCATCCCAGAACCTGGTCAACTGCAAGCTTACATACAGCAGTTGTCTTTTTTTTTTTTTTTTTTTGGTTGTGGGGCGTTTGAAGGTAATGCAAGTAGTAGTTGTCAATAGTTCTAGCAAAGAGGTCATTCGGTTTAGTTTTGAATTATTTTAATTTCAGTTGAGCCATATTTGGTGCAATAAGATATAATTTAGGTTCGATTATGTCATTTTTGGTTCGTCTTACTTCAAGTCGATAGATGCTTTGTCCAATAAATGTCATGCAAAGAAAGAACAACTTTTAGGGAAAAAGTTCTACTCATATTTGCTCCAGTTTGGATAACTTTAAATTTCAGATCTAGTGCAAGTTAATTATTTTGAGTTTGGGTTGTGTATAATTTCGAGTCATCAATTCGAAATTTGAATTTCCTGTCAATTTTGTGAGATTTGATTCAGTATAGATGATGATTGTATGATGTGATCCTGAGAACAGAAAGAAAGAACTTCACTCAAAGAATATTGCAAAATTTTTGTTGAGATTGGTAAATTGTCCCTTTTATCTAGGTTCAAGAATAGATTTTATAATCCAACAGATGTCGGGAACAAGGGAGGCCAATATGTGAATCGGATCAAACCCCATAGAGGTGTGACACATATAAATTCCCTCTAAACGAGAAATTATGCACATCCTAAGATTTGAGCTTAAGGTGTATGGTGAAAACCACAAAATGTCTTTTGTGTCAAATGCAGCTTAATTTGTAAATGTCACATATTTTATCCAACCCACATATATAAGAAGTTATTTTAAAAAAAGACAAAGAGATTTATAAAATATCACATATGTTGTTAATGTAAGTAGTTTAAAGCCTACCCCCCCCCCCCCCCCCCCAAAAAAAAACCAAAAAAGAAGAGTTCGGTAGTTTAAAAAAAGCAAAATGATATATGTGTTGGTAAATAACATTTTTTAATTTTCTTGTTTTGACTCAAAAAGCATATTATCATGTACTAAGTGGAAAAAAAATGTATTATTAGTAGTGGTAGGTCTCACCACTCCAGTCAATTATGTTAAATTACCTTTTTATCCATCAATTTTCACTATTCAAAAATTATGTGTATAATAATATGTCCTCGCAAATAAAGTTAATCTGTTTATAGTATCAATTCGCCAATGAATGTTGTAGCTTCACAATCCATAATTACTTGTAACTATTGAAAATTTGGCAATTCTAAGTCTCACCACTCCACTCAATTATGTTAAATTACCTTTTCATCCATCAATTTTCACTATTCAATGGTTATGTGTATAATATGTCATCGCAAATAAAGTTAATCCATTTAGAGTATCAATTCGCTAATGAATGTTGAAGCTTGACAATCCATAATTACTTGTAACTATTGAACATTTGGTACTTCTAAATCATATGACATATTCATTTTGCCTAAAAGCAAGAAAATTTGGCAATTCTAAATCATATGACATATTCATTTTGCCTAAAGCAAGACACTTATAAAGTGTCTCGTAACAAGACATACATGATCATCCTTTACGAAATCGAGAGAGAGAGAGAGAGTGTGTGTGTGTGTGTTTTGGCACCATCTGGCCTTGCATGAGGCCCCCATGAGGGTTATAGTGGCTTGGGTGGTAAACATGGCAAAAGTAACCCGAAATTCGAAATTCAAACTGAATGGTTTGGACCCATGTCCAAACCACCGCTTTAATGGAGGCCAATTGATTTTTACTTGAACACTCGAATTGACGTGATCCATAATCAAACTGAACCTAAAACATGACTAGCCTAATTGAACCACACCAAAATTACGCGACCCAATTCTACCCCAACATGGCCCGCCCCGAAGTGAGCCGAACATGAATGACTTGCACCAAAATCTACCCTCCCCAATTTTGAACTAATCTCATTCTTACCCAACTTACGTACATTCAAATCTAATCGAAACACGAGTAGATTTATGGATCATTATTCAACCGGGCACTGATCAAACGTGCCAAATATATCATTGCAACACCCTACTCTGCACAGTGAGATGTTACATTGCCAAGATTCGGGAATTAGCCCCTACGACAGCTTAAATTAAAGGTAACTTTATTTAAAGAATGTCGGGTATAGTTTCACAATAACCTAAGCATCATACTTGCAGCCTTTACTCGCTAGGAGTTAGGGATATTCTAAAGTCCAAACTCTCTCTTATGTAGCAAACAATATCCGTACCCAATGTCCCTAGCCCACCTAATTTGCTCCCGAACCTTGAATCAAATCCACTGAAAACAATGTGAATCTAATTAATTTGTGTGGCCACCAGATTTGCACCGGCTTAACGTGGCACTAGCTAAAACAGACATGACACGAACTTCAATAGAACTTAATTCATACCCTATTTAGTCACTGATAATTCAAAATTGACCTGTTTCTAAACTAAATGACCCATTTACTGAGTGCAACGGGTGAAATCCCAATTCCAGGCCTATGAAATGTGTGGTGTACTACTAGCCTATGAAATGTGTGGTGTACTACTGGTTTTCCCCATCTTGTTGTTGGTGCACTAAAGTATTTCCTTTTTGTTAAATTATGCTTTAAATTTACCTTCCATCTTCATAATTTTAGGATTATTTTCGAGAGTGTAAAGTCAAGTACTTGTTTTATTATTTTCTAAATCAGCTCTTAGAAAGGTTTTTTTTTTTTTAAAAAAAAAGGCTTTCAAAGGGGGTGTAGGCACTCAAAATTTGTTCGTGCCGTACCAAAATTAACTTTAATTAATTAATTGGGCCAACCCTTTTAATTAATTTAATCAAGCCCAAAGACTTGCAGATCAAGCCCAAAATGAAGCTCAGCTGACTACCAAGTCCGGGTTCAGTTAAAATTCGAATCAAAGCCCAAATCGAGACTCAAGACGACCAAGTCAAGTCATGACTTAAAGCCCGAACGACGTTCAAGTGATGGCGTGATCAAAGTCAAAGTCAAAAAGGTCAAAGTCAACATCGACTCACAAGTCAAACATCAAAAACGACTCTCAAGTCAACGTTTGGTTAAAGCTCGAGGCGACTTCCAAGTCAATGCTTTGCTCAAGCCCGGTAGATTCCCAAGTCAAAGTCAAAGTCACAGTCAAAGTCGAACAAACGAAAGTCAAAATAGTCTAGGGTAAAGCCTAATTGAAAGGCCCAAAATCCAGGTCAAAGCCCAAAACCCAAGTCAAGACTTGAGAGGAGGGGGCTTTCCTCTAAATACGTCCCCACCCCCTTTGTTTCAAGGGTTAGAAAATCAATCCTGAGAGAGAAAGAATCAGAGGATTTTGTATTGATAGAGATTGTAACTCATTCAAATCAATTGAATCTATAAAAATTCAATCTTTGTAATTTAAGATTACAAATTTGGCACGCTCGGTGGGACATCTCTACCTCTCATCTCTTTCTCTTAAAAGTCAAGACTTTCAAGTCACAAGAACATCATCTTCAACGAAGACATGGCTACAAAGAACGTTGTCGCGCAAGCTTCGAAGAAGAAGAGCACAAGATGTCTTTCGCGCACATCATGTGGAGCAAGCGTCACTTCTAGCAGGTGCGCGCGCACAATGGAGACCAGAAGTATGGCAAAAACTGCTGTGCCGACCGCTCCTGGGCAAACTGCGCTGCCCCCACCCAAACTCCAAGACTTGAAGACGCAGCTTGGATGGGTGAAATTCAAAACATCCAGCTTCAATCTGTAGTCTGCAAGGTTGAAGACTACTACAGTAGTAATTAACTCTTCTTCGCTCTCACTGAAAGGGGCGTGCATGTCGGAGACTGAAGTTGAGTCCACCAAAACTGTTGTCATGCCAGCCATGATGACAGGTACAACCACTCTAGAAGAGGAGATGACTAACATGAAAGCCATCCTAGAAAAACTCACCAGGGACAACGAAGAAAAGGAAGCGCGCATTAAGCTTCCAGAAGAAAAGATTGCTAAGTTGACCAGGAAGTTAGAAAAATGGCCAGCTCAATCTTCCACAAAGGACTCAGAAAGTGAGGACTTAGAAAAAATGTCCATCCACATTGAAGCCTCTGACAGCAAGAAGCAGTCAAAGAAAGGCGCCACCCCGAAACATGTCAAGTCCTTTGGATCAATGACCATTGAGCAAATCCAAGACTTGATAGCAAATGCTGTTAAGGCGCAGCTAGGTGAAGGTTCGCGCAGAACTCACGTATACACCAAACCTTACGCTAAGAGGGTGGATGCTCTTCACATGCCCCACGGCTACCAACCCCCCAAGTTCCAACAATTCGATGGGAAAGGCAATCCAAAACAGCATGTTGCGCACTTCATTGAGACGTGCAACAATGCTGGGACTGACGATGACCTTATGGTGAAACAGTTCGTTAGGACATTGAAAGGTATTGCCTTTTACTGGTATACCGACTTAGAACCTGAGTCCATTAATAGCCGGGAACAAATGGAGCAAGAGTTCCTCAACAGGTTCTGCAACACTCAGCGCGTTGTCAGCATGACTGAGCTGACAAACACAAAACAGTGGAGGGACGAGCCAGTTCTTGACTACATCAATCGCTGGCGCGTACTTAGCCTTGAGTGCAAGGATCGGCTCTCTGAAGCTTCCGCCGTCGAAATGTGCACCCAAGGCATGCACTGGGACTTGCTGTACGTCCTACAAATGAGCAAACCTAGGACTTTTCAAAAATTGGCGACCAAGGCGCATGACATGGAGGTGACGATAGCTAGTCGTCGCACCAACTCCTTCTATTCTACTAAATCAAAGAGGGACAAAGTTGAGTTCGAGAAGAATGTTAACTTTTCTAAGGGAATGACCAAAGAAGCGATGTCCACCTCTACAAGTCAGCCAATTCGCATTCTGGAAAAGCTAAAACTAGGGGGCAAGAAGAGCTCGTCGTTCAAGGTTGTGCCAAATAAGCGTCCCACACTAAAAGAACTTCAGGAAAAGAAGTATCCATTTCCTGACTCATATTTATCAGACATGCTAGATGACTTACTCGAAAAGGGTGTCATCGAATTGCCCGAGCCAAAGCGCACAGAAGAAGTTGGGAGGATCGCCGACCCTAAATACTGTCGATACCATCTAATCGTTAGTCATCCTCTCGCAAAGTGCATTACACTCAAAGAACGCATCATGCGACTGGATGATGAAGGGAGAATTATTTTAGATTTGGATGAAACAGCAGAAGTTGGCCACGTCACAGTGCAAGAGGCTGGTGAGTCAGATTCTGAAATGGATCATGCTGAAGTGCTAGAGGGCTCAGAAGAATGCTTCATAAAAAGCTTCTTTGATAGTGTGGTTGTCTACACAACCTCATGTTTTGAAATTGATGATGACGAGACAAATGAAGAGCAGAATGTCCCTCATGAAGAAAGTGGTGATGGCAGCATCCAGCCACAACAACGGAAAGAAGAGAATGAGATGACAATTCCAGTCTCACCCATCAAGCAAGCACATGTCGCGGCAAATTCAATGGCGCCAGTCTTCAAATGTACAAATGCTAAAAGTGCAACTAAGGTTGATCGCAAGTTCAATGAAGGAAGCGGTTGCGTTCTTAAAGAAAAGGGTGTGCTTCCAGTTCATAGGGCGAACCCAAACAAATTGACCAAGGTTTCTCTCCCGGGTTTTGTTGCCTCTTCTAAAGGCTCGCTCCAAGAAGACGGTGAGTTGTCAAAGATGCGCATCAATGATGGGTGTAATCTTAATGTGCACAAGTTAATGAAGAGGTCCAGCCATGACTTCAGCTAGCCAACGTCTTTGGGTCATGAGATCGAAGCTAAGCCCTACGGATTTGACAGCACGCAAAGGGTCATACAAAGTCAAGGGGGCATCTCTGCAAGACCTAAAGTTAGTCTTAGCTACGGACCGCCTCAACCTGTGAGGATTTTGGGGCGACGTAAGGACAAGCAAACCCTCACGCAATATATCACAGCTGAAGAGGTTGATGATAATGATGGTGAAAATACCAAGACCAACCCCAACACGTCAGTGTTCAACAAGTTGCAGCCATCAATATCGCGCCAACGCCCTTCTGTGTTTAGAAGGATTAGAAAGGGTAAAATCCCAAAGCCCTATGTCTTCCATAGATTGAAGAAGGGTGAGCAATCTAAACCCTCGGTTTTCTCCAAAATCAAGATAGGCAAAATGTTGTCAAACTCACTGCCTTTCCAAAAGAAGGATTCAGTGTTCAACCGCCTTGGCAAAACAAATGAAGTCCAAAGTTCAATTCCTTCACGCATGAAGCGTGTTTCCACTTTGGATGTGAAGGTGGATGACTTGCTGAAAGTAAAGAGGCACGTCGTAATTCTCACTAGCCATGGGGCGCAGGCCAGTTCAAAAGAAAGAACTAAGGAGCAAGCTTCTTCTAGCTGCGACGCAAGCAAGGATGTCGGTGATTTCCCTTGAAGAAATGCTGGATCAGCTCCTGAACAAGAGCTTAAACTGTTCATCATCATAAAAAAAAAACACGCTTAAAGTTCTCAAAAAAAAAAAGAAGAGGAAGACTCCTGAATAAGAGGATAAACTATTCGCACATTCAAAAAGAAGACTCCTGAATAAGAGGCTAAACTATTCGCATATTCAAAAAGAAGACTCCCGAACAGGAGGCTAAACTGTTCGCACATTCAAAAAGAAGACTCCCGAACAAGAGGCTAAACTGTTCGCACATTACAAAAAGAAGACTCCTGAACAAGAGGCTAAACTATTCGCACATTAAAAAAAGAAGACTCCTGAACAAGAGGCTAGACTATTCGTATAAAAAAAAAAAGACTCCTGAACAGTAGGTTAAACTGTTCACACATTCAAAAAGAAGACTCCCGAACAGGAGGCTAAACTTTTCGCACATTCAAAAAAGAAGACTCTCGAGCAAGAGCATAAACTGTTCACTCAAGCCAAATCTGTGTACTACTCCTTGCCCGCAAGAGTA
Source organism: Selenicereus undatus (assembly GCA_017589665.1). Classification (NCBI taxonomy): domain Eukaryota; kingdom Viridiplantae; phylum Streptophyta; class Magnoliopsida; order Caryophyllales; family Cactaceae; genus Selenicereus; species Selenicereus undatus. The sequence continues at coordinate 38,965,603 of JACYFF010019584.1, forward strand.
TAAACTGTGAACGGCAAAACAAATAATAAAAAAATGCTTAATTGAACAACGTAACAACTTGATCTTATTGGAAATTGCAAGTACCCATAAGTAAGTAGGCAGCTTCAGCAAATCAGCAAATCACCAAGTGCAGTCAAACGCAACACACACGAAAAAAAAGGGGGGCATGAAAGAGAAGAGATCAAAGACATCACCTTTCTGCCGCCAAGCTTCTCCTCGTGACTTCCACCATTATGAACCACCTGAAAATAGAAGAAAACACAAAGTCAATTCTTTTCAGGAAAGAAATCAGTAACCAAAGCGGCGTCTAGACAAGATAAATGCTAAAGAAGGGAGAAGTGTAGAGTAAAATCAATCAAAATGTTGGTTGACGCCCAAGCTAGCTGCTCCTCGCTGCCCACACCACTTTCGTGCGTATCAGTTCCATTCGAGGCCCATGGCCAAGCAGCGAACCATGTCGCAAGTGGTTCTTCAAATCTTCACACCACTTTTGTGCGTATCAGTTCCGTACGAGGCCCGTGGCCAAGTAGCGAACCGTGTCGCAAGTGGTTCTTCAAGTCTGCATACCACTTTCATGTGTATCAGTTCCGTTCGAGGCCCATGGCCAAGCAGCGAACCGTGTCGCAAGTGGTTCTTCAAATCTTCATACCACTTTCGTGCGTATCAGTTCTGTTCGAGGCCCGTGGCCAAGCAGCGAACCGTGTCGCAAGTGGTTCTTCAAGTCTTCATACCACTTTCGTGCGTATCAGTTCCGTTCGAGGCCCATGGCCAAGCAGTGAACCATGTCGCAAGTGGTTCTTCAAATCTTCATACCACTTTCGTGCGTATCAGTTCCGTTCAAGGCCCTATGGCCAAGCAGCGAACCGTGTCGCAAGTGGTTCTTCAAATGATTCCTCAACCTGCGCGAGCAACAGTACAAGAGCAAAAAAAACGGGGGGTCTTGGCATAAAAAAAAAATAGTGAACATAAGCGACAAAAAATGCCATTTTTCAGTAAGTGAGCATGATGTCGCAATATGAAAAAATGCAACAATAAATGAATGCGGCATTACAACAGCTCAGACAGACGTGAGAAGACTCGTCAGTCTAATAAAAAGACTTCCTATGGATTCATTTCAGCCAGAGTCGTAGCTTTTATTGCTCATGGTAAAAAAAAAATGGCAAGCTCTTCAAGACACGACATTGCAAGCGTCAAAAAATAGGCAAAGTTGCAAACTACTTTTAGTTCAATGAGCATGAAAAAAAAAAAATCTTCCTCATTTTTACACATAATTTGACCACAAATTCTTAATCCCCAAGATTGGTACTTGGCTTTGTGCAAGTTCTTTAGTAAAAAAAAAGGGAGACTTGCTTTTCATATTCAAAGGAAGAAAATGAGGCCAACGCATAAAGCACTAAACAGGAGCAAAGGCATCCAACAACAATAAAGGCACTAATGTGCAACCAGATGGGCTAGACAACACTTCGGTGAGATTTGGTGACATTTGCTTCTCCATTTCTCAGAGAAATCATGCAAAGAAACAGAGGCACGCAAAGAAGAAACAGTGGCCAAGCTTTAATCTTTTTCATTTTTTCTATTCTTCCTCACACAGGCCCAGATTATGGTCGTGCTTGTCAATCCCTTCCTCATTCATTTTCATGACTTGCATCATTTTAAACCCAACAAAAAAAAAACCAACCCACAACTTCATTACCTTGGTTATCATGATAAAGCTTGAAATGTCAACAAGCTAGCCCAGAAAAAGCTCACAATCACCCAGTCGACAAAAATGGGGCGTCATTACCCACAAGGGCCTTATTTCAAAGATTCAAAAAAAAAAACCCATCGAAACCCATCACAAACCCTCTTCTTATATCTCTCATGGCCATCACAAAGTGATCATTAGCCTCACTCAATCAAATGCACAAACCCAACTAAAAAAAACAGAGGAAAGCATGGCACTTTACCAGAAGAAAAAAAGGAAGAAAGGGGGAAGATTTTTACCTCCCAAAGTGAGCACAAGATGCCACGAATTAAGCCATGGGAGGAGCTTCCATCATCAACCTCCAGCAGCAACAGAGCAAAGGGTCTGGTGTTGGGGGCAACACCTCAGGTTTCCAGATTTCTGGGTTTAGCTATGAAGCAAGCGAAGAATAAGAAAGCTTGGCATTTTAACCAAGTGAAGGATGGAAGAAGATGGAGGATGATGAGCAAAGTTGATACCCTTATGAGGGTTTAAAAATGGCGTGCTAAAAATCGAGCCTTTGACGATGACACCCACCCTGAACAGTAGCAGTGGCGACTATGAGGAGCTCTGATCCTGGGTTTCGGTTTGGGTGTCGAACAAATGGTGGCACAGGGAGTCAGAAAACAGTGAGCTTAGGGCGTTTGGTGGCTGGAAAATGACGCAGAGGAAAAGGGGTTGGCGATTGGTTTAGGGAGCTGTTGTGCTGGTCGAAGAGAGAGGAAGAAGAAGGGGAAATAGTATGCCCAGGCACGTGAGTTCTGCATGCTCAAAAAAAAAAAACAAAAAAAAGCAGACAACTGGCCCAGTCCAAGCAAAAGAAGAGAAAAGGGCAGAAGGCAAAAGAAGGCAGAATAGGTCACGTGCCATGCATGTGCCTTTAAATGAATTAAAATTGGACTGGGCTCTGGGTAGAAACGGATCAAAGCTTGGCCCAGCCCCCACACTGAGAAGCAAGAACAAAAAAAAGAGAGAAGGAAACAAGGGTAGCCAAAGCCCGGGTGTGAAGAAAAGTCAGGGCCAGGCCCACGTCTGAAAGTTAGAAGAAATGAAGTAATGGCCGGTCCAGCCCAGCTCGGGAGTGAAGAAATCGGGCCAGGCACACGTCTAAAAATGGAGGAATGAAGCCAGATGGAAATCGGGCCAGGCCAATGTTTAAAAAATGGGAACGAATCACGTACGCTCGGGGGCGTTGCCCCTAAACCCCCATTGGGGGCCACGTCACGCCCCTGAATCCCCAAACCAGGGCGCGTCGCCCCTGGACCCCAACTCGCTGACCGGTCAGCGAGACCACCGTGCTAGGTCAGCGAAATGGGCACCTGAAATGGAACGTTTCAAAAAAAATAAAAAATAAAAAAATTCGAGACATCGGTCACCCTCAAACGACAAGTCTCGTACGTGACCTTGTCTCAAGGGGGCAATTTGTAGGCACTCAAAATTTATTCGTGCCGTACCAAAATTAAATTTAATTAATTAATTGGGTCAACCCTTTTAATTAATTTAATCAGGCCTAAAGACTTGCAGATCAAGTCCAAAATGAAGCCCAGCTGACTATCAAGTCCAGGTTCAGTTAAAATTCGAGTCAAAGCCCAAATCGAGACTCAGGACGACTACCAAGTCAAGTTATGACTTAAAGCCCGAACGACGTTCAAGTGATGGCGCGATCAAAGTCAAAGTCAAAAAGGTCAAAGTCAAGATCGACTCACAAGTCAAACATAAAAAACGACTCTCAAGTCAACGTCCGGTTAAAGCTCTAGGCGACTTCTAAGTCAATGCTCTGCTCAAGCCCGGTAAACTCCCAAGTCAAAGTCAAAGTCACAGTCAAAGTCGAACAAACGAAAGTCAAAATAGTCTGGGGTAAAGCCTAATTGAAAGACCCAAAATCCAGGTCAAAGCCCAAAACCCAAGTCAAAACTTGGGAGGAGGGGGCTTTCCTATAAATAGATCCCCACCCCTTTTATTTCAAGGGTTGGAAAATCCATCCTTGAGAGAGAAAGAATCAGAAGATTTTGTATCGATAGAGATTGTAACTCATTCAAATCAATTGAATCTATAAAAATTCAATGTTTGTAATTTGTGATTACAGGGGTGTAAAAAAGGACATGTTTCGATCCCTTTTTTGTGACAAATAATGTAAACAAGCTACGTTGGATGACAGCTAAGCAATACAAGGGTCCTACTTTACCATTGTCTTAGTAATATTATCACGGGATAGCATGTCTCATATCATTTCTTCGAATCAATGATTATTCACCGTCCTGGATTAAGAATTCTTTGTTCCTGGATCATCATTGACACATTAACGGACGAAACCTCCCTTTGCGCCTTCCTCTTATTTCAACTGGTTAACAGTGGTTCTCATGGGTACTTGTAGGGGGGTCTCCATTTCTGTCTCGTGCCTTGATTGCTATTCTCTTTCCACCAAGCAACAAAGTCATTGTAAAACATTTATGTGATATTTGATTGGATATAATGTCATGGGAATGAAATACAATTAACTGTGCAATATAATAATTATTACTTAATTTGTGGCAATCATAATTACAAGATAGTTTTTTTTTTTATCACAATACTCCCATAAAACCAAACGAGGTAATAAAAACACAATTACAAATATGTTTGCATTACAAAGTTGATTATATCTAACCAAACATCATATTAGAATATACCTGTAAACAATTGTGAATGAAATGACAACCCCCTCGGTGGACCCTAGGGCATAGACATTTCTTTTGATGGATCACCTTCGCTCTGCTCTTATGTTTCCTCTAATGCTTACTTATTTCTACAAAAGTAGTAAATGTTGGAAATAATATGTGGAACTAGTTAGGGATAGAGTTGGCAAAATTGGTCCAACATGATTACCAACTCGAAAGTGCCATGAAATCAAGTAAGTTTGGGAAAAGATTTTTAACCCATTTAATTAAATAAATTGACCGTTCAATCTGTCTAATTAAATTGGTCAAATTCAAGTTGAGATTCTTGACCCAAAAAACATATTTAATTTATTTAATTAAATGAGCTAAACAGGTCAATCCACCTAGGATTTGTTGTTCTTGTTGGGAAATATGGGTATAGTATGAAAATGAATGGAAATGATGGCCAAGGAATGGGAAAGATAGGAAATGAATGGTATTTTTCTTGAGGAGTGGAAAGAAAAGATATGAAATTGTATAGAATGGGAAGGAAAAAGATGGAATAAAAAGTTATTTTTTAGAGAGAGTGAAAACTATGTGAAGGAATGGAAAGGAATGCTATAGAATGAGGAGGAATGAGAATGAATGGATCTTTCTTGAACTAGTGGAAAGGAATGGCAGCACATGGAAACCCTCCATTTACCATGAAAAAAACAAGACCTTACTCATTTATCATTCACCCATTTACCCTTTTATTTGATAATCAAGGAAAAAAATTAAAAATAAATAAAAAATATAAATTATGATGAATCGGGGAAGTTTTAAACGAGAATTGCTTGATATGGTGTGTAAACTTAATTTTTAATGCTACATAATTACATATTAGTTGAGAACGTAAACGTATAAATGGGGATTCAAATGACCTGAACTTGACTTGCTTATCTTAAAGGGCTAAACACATTAAAATCATATCAACCCATTTAAAAATTAATTGAGTACAAATCAAGGTTTGTCAACCTATTTAATAGATGAGTTAGCTTTAGATTGAGGAATTTCAATCCGTTTAAGTTTGATACAAATATGAACCTGGTCCAACCTGACCTATTTTCCAACTCTAATCAGAGGTCAAAGCATTGATTCGCCTACACAGGGGAAAACTAGATTCTTACAATCATATGCCTTAGTGCTAATCAATGTCTTGTCCCTTATTTTCACTTCATAGGTACATTATCAACGTCACATCTCTAAATCGAAACATGCAAAACAATATTCTCTTTGTCTCTGAATCATTGTCCTCTAGTTCGAGCTCAAAGTGTGACATCTTACACTTCATTTCATCTAGACTTCAACTTTTAATAATGGGTAATTTAAAATTTTTATTTATATTTTATGTTTTTTTTTTGTAAAAAATAAGCCAACATGAGCAATTTTGGAGCTTTTGAAGCTTAATGGAACCTCAAAACATTTAAAAAATGTTCGATCGTCAAAGGTGACTGAATAAATACCACTAATCCCTTTTTTCAAATCGTAATCAAGATTTATTTTGAATTTTTTTGAATTTTGTTAATTGTGCATAGAATAATGATTTCATGACTTGCTTGATGGAATTGTCCCAACTTATCGTACAAAGATTGGTCTATATTTTGCAACATGGAAATTTCATGGAAAAGAGGCACATGAAGTAGTCAAAGGAATGGTAGATATCATTATCAATCATAGGGGCCCGCTTGTTCCCCCTTAAAGCTTATGACATCGAGCCCCTGGCTTGTTTATTGCACAAGTCTGCTGTAAGGAACAGCCAGGCATCTAGTCCAGCAAAGGACCAAAAGCATTGACCCGACTTGGTAATTCATCGCCTAACACACACTAAGTCAATCTGCGGTCAAGCGAAGTCAAAACAACTTTCCTGTGATTAATACGCTAGCCCAACGATTCCCTCGATGCAGCAGTAAGCTAGCATATCAAAACATGAAGACGATAGAGCCTACGAAGCAAGGAGATTGGGTATTTTCCAATTCTTCAAGCAACATCGGCAGTTGAATATGCTAACAAATCGGAAGTTGAATGAAATTAATAAATTAGAAATGCTAGTTTGGACATTATAAATCTACTGTAACTAGGAAAGTGGCAGGCTTGATACTAGTGTAAATAGGGATCTTGGGACACATTGTAAATCATCAAGTCATCTCCCTCTAAATTCCAGTATTAATTTATAGCAATTTTAGAGGTTATTGTAATTAAAGGAATTCTTTCAAATTAAGTTTAATTTCAATTTTTTGTTCTAGTTTTAATTTAATTTTTCTAGTTCTAGTTTTAGTTCAATTTTTCTAGCTCTAGTTTCACTTTAAGTTTTCTGCTTTTAGTCATTGAAGCTTTATAGTTTAAATTTAGATCAAATTTTGTCTTTCAAAAAATTTCCTATACAAAGTTTCAATCTTTACTATCCTTTGGGTTGATGGTGGATATTAAAGTCTTGTGGTGATCACTCATTCAAGAGTTGGATTTTCTTCATTGGTTTTTTAGCATGAGAATTCTCTGTATTAATTTTAAGAAAGTAAGGTAATATCTTTCTTCCCTCTTTAATTGCAATAGAGGATAGGGACTAGAGTGTAAATTGATGTAAATTTATTACTATATAATACAGCGCCTGGCTCCCAGATGAAGTGAGCCAAAACACTTCCAAAAATCTCGCATGGTATCAGAGTTGCTCTGATTTGTCCCAAAAAAAAAAGAATTTTCACAATCATCTTCTTCTTCCTCATCTAGGCTGAAACCCTAACCCTAGCATGGCCAGCAACGACAGTGGCAACCCACGCCTGCCACCCACGTCTGGTCAGGCAACACCACCCCTGACCGACGGTGAGTCGTCGACGGTATGTCCGCCGCCAGGGTTCAGCCAACAGCCTTCCTTCTCTGTCGTGAATCCACCGCCGTGCACTTTCGTCCATCCGAGTATCTCGTATCTCTCACCTCTTGGGATGGCGCTGCCGCTGGTGACTCATGCGACGCCTCAAACCCCAATGCCGCTGGGCCTCCTTCTAAAGCAAAGCGCTGATTGGGTTTCGCCATTGACCACCTCTTTTGGTTATGGCGTGAACCAAACCGGGCCCATACCAAGTGGTATGTTTGGAGACCCGATGTCGGGTGTTACACTGTCCCTTCTTCCCGGGTTGTCTGCGATCAATCCTAGTATGTGGACAATTAATATCAAGACGTTTGTGACAACTGTTCTTGAAAAGGTTGACGATTTTTTTGTCCTGGAAGACGCAGTTTTTGTCGTTCTTAGTCATGCATCAATTGCATGGATTCGCAGACGAAACTATCGTGCAACCACCATCTCACGTGGTGCTTTCGCATGATACACATCAACCGAACCCGACATATAATCTTTGGGTACGGCTTAATCAGTTGCTTTGTGCTTGGATCTTTGCTACCATCTCGAAAGATCATTTCACTAAGGTTCGCAACTTACCCCATTCTTTCACTATATGACAGTGTCTTGAGTCTAGATTCAACTTTGCTAGTTTGGCTTGTGCAATGGATTTGAAACATATGTTGATGAACCTTGAAAAGTCTGATACACAGCCTATGGATGACTTTCTTCGTGGTGTTAAGAACATTGTAGATTCTCTTGCTACTATTCATTCTGCAGTGTCTGATATGGATTTGATTCAATATACCTTGAACGGTTTAGATTCTAATTATGATGGGTTTGTGGATGCTGTAACTCATATGCCTGGCTTGTTAATGTTTGATGATGTGCGTAATAAGCTACTAGTTCATGAACAGCGAGTTCAGTTCCTGAAACGACGTAACAGTGGGTCAAGATCCTTGACTCATCATGTTTTTGCTACCACTACTGTTACGTCAAATGAGGGAGGGTCTAATTCTCAGGGAAATGGCTCTAGTCAGAATCGAGGCAAAAACAATCGGAACAATCGTGGCCGAAACAACAAAAATAACAAAGGGAGGAACAACAACAAGAGTGCCTCTCAAGCCAATTCAGCTACTAGGGGTGTACCTGCAGGTTCTGTTTTATGTAATTCAGATTTGTCAATGTCACATATTTAGTGTGCTTATGCTTCTGTTACTAATTCTTTAGTTGCAGGTAATGAAACATTTGAGGGGGTATTGGTTTCTGGTCCTAACGTTATTTGTTAGATATGTCATTCCCCTGGCCATAATGTTTCTGTTTGCTCTATTCGATATCAGCCACGTTCTTCTAACTCCTATCCTACCAGGGCTAGTTTCACGCCTGCTGAGCCCACTAAAACCCTTTGGTACGACAGGAGTTAGAAGAACGTGGTTGATATCGAATGGAGCAAATAAAAGCATTATGGTCAGGGGAATGACATATCTGATAAATTACGTTAGGACCAAAACCCAACACCCCCTCAAATGTTTCGTCCCGGATTCAGCAGAAGTGGCTGAACGAACACAAGACGTAAGTCGGGAAGGGGAGGGGAGACTCAACACGGGAGCGAAGGATGGGGAGACACTAGTTAAACTCAAGATATCGTTAATCATGCAATCTACATTACGTGGCATTAGAGCACGAGTAGAAGATAAGTCTTGAAAGGGAAAAACATTTTCATGAAATCATACATGTCGGTTAACATAAATCTTTTCAGTTTTTGAATCATAGCAACGATAACCCTTGTATTGGTTAGCGTATCCTAAGAAAACACATTGCACAGATCGAGGTTGTAATTTATTTGAGGAAGAAGCAGGACTGTTTGGAAAACATTCACAACAAAAGGTCTGCAAAAAATTGTAATTAGGAATACGATGAAATAAATTTTCAAATGGGCATTTGTTGTCATGAATAGGTGTGGGTAAACGGTTGACAGTAAAAATTGCAGCAAAAGCAGCTTTTATCCAATAAGTAGAAGGAAGCTGAGATTGAATCATAAAAGTTCTAACCATCTCTAAAATATGCTTATGCTTCCTTTTAACTACACTATTCTGTGCCTGAGTTTCAGGACATGATTTTTAGAAAATTATTCCTGAACTTAGACAATGATCCTGAAGAGTAGTATTCTCAAATTCTAAACCACCATCATATTGAAAAATTTTAATCTTCCTATCAAAATTATTTTCCACCATTTTCTGAAATTTAAGAAAAATTGAAGATACTTCTGACTTGCATTTCATAGGATACAGCCATGTGAAATGAGAGAAATCATCCACAAAAATAACATAATACCAAAAATATTTAATAGAATCACGTGGTGCTTCCCAAACATCAGAATGTATAATATGTAATGGGGTCTTTGAATAATGATCAACTACAGAAAAAGGTAACCTTTGAGATTTAGCAAGACGACATGTCACACAATTGTCCTGAAAAACAGAAGAATGAAATTGTTTTATTATTTCTAAGGACTATCTAAAACTCGTGTGCCACAATGACCAAGTCTTCGATGCCAAACGTCTCCAGAATTATGCAAGACAGCTAACCCAGGAACATGCTCAGGAAGACTCCTAAGTGAGACTAGATAAACTGTCTTTGTCACTGGTAGGCCCCTGTAAAAGGACTTCAGTTGTGGTATTGTCCTTGACACAAAAAGTGGAGTCAGAAAACTAGACATGACAATTGTTCTCACGACACAAACGATGCACAGAAAAGTAGATTGTGTTTGAGTTGAGGAACATGCAACACAAAAGTCAATTTAAGCGGCCTATGACAAGTCTTAATACTAAGATTTTCAACATGAGCAATAGGTAATAAATTATCATTACCAACTTCAACTTGAATAGAACTTGAGTAAGGTGTTTTTAGATAGCATACTGTCATCAGGAGTCATGTGGGATGTTGCACCAGAATCTGGATACCAAAGGATTTCAGTGGGCTCAGCAGGCATGAAACTAGCCATGGCTGGATAGGAGTTAGAAGAATGTGGCTGATATCAAATGGAGTAAACAGAAGCATTATGGCTAGGGCAATGACATGCCTGACAAATTACGTTAGGATTCGAACCCAACATCCCCTTCCCCTATGGCCCAATCTCCTCCTCTTGGTCCAAGTGTGTCTCACTCTAGTGTTTCTATCACCAATGTGCATCCCATGCAAACTAGGTCCAAGTCTAGCATTTCAAAGCCTAAGAATATTTTGTCTCTCACGACACATATGTCTGGGTCTGAACCCACTTCCTTCAAGGAAGCTATTTCCCACCCTAAGTGGAAAGCGGTTATGACTGACGAGTTTAATGCTTTGATTTCTAATGACACATGGGAACTAGCACCACCACGTTATGTGCATAATTTGGTGGCAAGTAAGTGGGTTTTTTGGATAAAGTACAATTCTGATGGGTCCTTGGAACGTTATAGAGCAAGACTAGTTGCTGCGGGGAATCATCAACAAGCAATATTGACTTTTATGACACTTTTGCTGCTATTGTTCGTCCTGCCACCATTCGTCTTGTTTTATTTATTGCTATCACTCATCACTAGCCCATTCGTCAACTTGATGTAAAGAATGCTTTTCTTCATGGTATTCTCACTGAAAAAGTTTACATGCGCCAACCCCCTAGTTTCCTTGATCCTAATTTTCCTCATCATGTTTGGCGTTTCAAAAAGGCTATCTATGGCTTGAAGCAAGCTGCTCGAGCTTGGTTTCACCGCATTAGTAGCTTTCTGCTCACATGTTCCTTCACCCGTAGCCAATCTGATCCGTCGATGTCCACTTTTCGAAGAGGATCCCATATTCTCATTCTGCTCCTTTATGTTGACAATATCATATTGACTGGTAGCTCAATTTCTCTTCTATCTTTGTTTATCTCTACTCTTTCTAAGCAATTTGCAATGAAAGATTTGGGAGATCTACACTATTTTTTGAGAGTACAGGTCATTCGTTCTCCTTCGGGCCTATTTTTGTCACAGCATAAATACATATCTAACCTACTCCACAAATTCCACCTTCATACATGTAAACCTGCTAGCACTCCTATTGTTGCTAGGACCGCCCTCACTCTCTCAGATGGAGAGTTACTTGCAGACCCCACAGAATACAGAAGCATGGTAGGTGCGTTACAATATTTGACCATGACTCATCCTGACGTTGCATATGCAGTTCATGTAGTTTCTTAATTTATGCATGCCCCCCGTACTGCTCATCTTTTTGCTGTGAAGCGTATCTTCAGGGGACATTAACTGGCGGAATTCACATTCGACCTGCCACTTCTTTGTCTCTGATTATCGCCTGTTCAGATGCTCACTGGGCTGGGTGCAAGGATACATGTTGGTCCACTACAAGTTATGCTATTTTCTTTGGACCTAATCTTATTGCTTGGCGCTCGAAAAAGCAACCCACTGTCTCCAAATCATCTACTGAAGCTAAGTATAGAGTTGTTGCTTATACAGTTGTTGAGACCATCTGGATTCGAAAACTACTTGCTGACATCAGGATTGTGCTCTCTACACCTACTCATGTGATGTGTGACAACATCAGTGCCACATATCTTACTGCCAATCCTAGCCACAATGATCATTCCAAACACATTACAGCTAATTACCATGTTGTTCATGAGCATGTGACTGATGGAGATGTCGTTGTGCGTTATGTTCCTACTAAGTTTCAGTTAGCTGATATCTTTACAAAAGGATTGTCTTCAAGTCAGTTTTCATTCTTAAAGTCCAATATGTCCATTTGTTCCCCTCCAGTACAGATTCAGGGGGTGTAATAGCGGATAAGGACTAGAGTGTAAATTGATGTAAATTTGTTGCTATATAATATAGCACCTGGCTCCCAAATTAGGTGAGCCAAAACACTTTCAAAAATCTCACAAATTGCAATAGTTTTTACTTCAATTTCATGCTCTATTTTTGGATTAGATTTTTATGAAATTCTTTGCTATTATTTCTAATTAATTTTAGTTAGGTTGTTTAGTTTGGTTTAGTTTAGCAGTTTAATACTAATACTTAAATTCAACCTATCTCTGTAAACGATCTATATAGTGCCACAACTACGATTGCAAACTTGCAACTTATTTTTCTAGTTCCTGAGATAAAACACTTAGGAAGAAGATAAAGACAACCAATGCTAACATGCAAAAAAGGTATGGAAGAAGGTGAAGACAACAAGTGCTAGAAATGTCATTGTCGTGCCAATTTGACAGCGACAACCCATGGCCATGTCAAATGTCACGATCATGCCATATTTTTTCCACGCTGTTGCTTTTCCTAATTTTTTTTTTTGAGCAACTTGGCAAGGCCATGTCAAACTTGGGGATTCGGGGTCTATATAAACCCCTCTTTCAGCCCATTTGTAATTAAGTAAGTTTAGCTTAGTTTTTTAGGGTTCTTGGGTTAGTTCTTTGGAGTAGATTTGTGTTAGTTTTGCTAATGTAGCCACATTTCAAATTATTTGGTTCTTAATTTCAAGAATTTTATTCATTCTCCAAATTATTTACTTTTCAAGTTCTGTAAAAGTTAATTGTTCAGTCTCTCACTTATTCTCTTGAGTTTTAGGATTGAAATCTACTTGATGTAGATTATTTCATGTGTTAATGTTGTTGTTTGTTTTTTAATCACGTTGTCTTCCCCTTTTGTTCTTTCAATCTCTCTCTCTCTTGGCTCAAATTCCCATTTTCAACTCTCTCCTTTCAAATTTTGGTTTGAAAACCCACATATAAAAAGTTGAGTCTTTGTTGTATTATTAGTTAGATTAGGGGTAGGTTAGGTGAGGTTAGTGAAAATAAATGAAGAGTAAGCCTCAATTCACAAATTCCACCTCACTTATGCTCCATTCGGAGATTTAATCTTTCTAAATAATTTCATCTCTCTACCCTCTTCTCCATTTAATTCAAATTTGGTGTTTTTTAGGTATGTTTAATTGTTAGTTGTTTCATAATTTGAATCAATTTTGTTTAATTTTTCTTAGTATTAATCTTGTTTGGCTAATTGTGTTGAAGCTTTAATTAGTTTTAGTTAAGGTACATTGTACAATAATAATGTATATTTTGGGGTATTTAAGATAATAATCCTAATGTTAACATTGGATACTAACAACATGTATTTTGAACATATTTAATGTTTTTATAAAACATTAAGTTTGAAGGTGTTTTTATTGGATGCTATAATTGTATCTGAAATATTTATAATTGCATATACTTAAAAATTCTTACATTTTAAACGTATAGATTTGCATACCATGTGAAATTGTGTAACTATTACACTGAGTAATAACACATTCAAACTTGATGCCGCTATGAAAATGTTAAATATGGTCAAGTATGGACAATTGTCATCCAGTGTTAAAGTTGGTATTATTGTCGTCTAAAACCCTTAAACTATAGATTATTATCATCCAGTGTCCCTTTAATTAATCTTAATTAGTACCTAATAATTGTTAAGCCAGTTAGTTTAAACATATTTTAGTTTCTTGCTTTTGATTACTGCAGATTTGAGCTAGATTAACTAATAAGTGATCTAGTTTCAACATTGTCAAAAAGGACAACAATTTTCCCTTACTACCACAAACAGTATTTAACACCTCTTTGATTTTTGAAACATTAAAGAAGTTAAAAATGGTATGTAAATATTTGTTACTTTACTCAAATCGCCCCATTGTCCTCAATGTGGAATTTTAATTTGCCTTCAAAAGTTAACTTATCTATTCAATTTTCATTAACTATAAAAGTCGACAATTATCTTGATACATAATGACAGAAAGAAACTAGGGAGTAAAATTGAGAAAAAACAAAATATAAGGGATGACAATTATTTAGAGACAAATGGACTAAGCAAATTGAGAGTGTGCGAAACAAATTTCCTACAAGCATCCCACGGGATGCGCTTATATGGGAGAATTGTAACTGTTAATTGGGTATAATTTCAGAAGAGGTCTAGGAGGAAGAACTTTGAATGGAAAAGAATTCCTTAAGTTATGAAAAATGATTGGAATATAATTGATAGGAAAGAAGTTGACAATTTAGTCATCGGAGAAGTTTTCAGAAAAGTTCATAGAGAAAGCTTATGGAAATGCAACTATATTAAAAATTTTGAGATCCAAATGCAGGTTTCTAATAAAGGCCATCAAATTGACTCAGATAACAGCAGAACAATTTCTCAACTAATTGGAAATGTAAAGTGTCATTCAAATTACATTGAAAACTTCTCTTGTCCAAAGGTATGCAGTCCATGCAGTGAGATTGAATCTCTTACCAATGGTGTAAAAGAATTAAAAAAACTTCCAATTCATCATGATAATCTTGTTGAGTCAAATTTATTTGAGAAGAGTAGAGGAAATAAGATTTGAAAGTAGAATGTCACCACATGCCCAAGAATGCAAAGCATTCAACTACTAATACGTAGGGAAAAACTAAGCAGAATTCTCCTACTCCAAAAGATATTGTTCAAGAAGCTCTTGAGATGGGCAAGAAACTACGCACTCCGAGGTTGGGGATGAAAGTCTAACAATTAGAAGGATATCAAGGAAATTGAGAAAGTAAGTTAAAAGTAGGACGAAGATAAGATCATAATATGCTAGTTAAAATCGAATGAGAAATAAGAAATTTATAGTCGCTATATTATTTAAATTTAGTGGAATTTTTGTCTTTAATGGATAAATTCGAAGTATGCTAAGTGGGTGTTTATAATTGATTTTGTCCTTTTCTTTTAATGGGTTATACCCTACTAATAAGAGTTTTGTAAACCCCTTTGAGATCATGATTCTATGATTATGAGCATAAAGAATGGCATGCTCACATAGAATACTAGAACTTTCCAAAAGGACCCTACTGCGACTTGTTCCAATTACATCGAAACTTTCCCCTTGAACTCTTAAACGACAGTTTTTAGTCGATTGTAACTATCACATACTCAACGTCACTCACTTCTATTAGAACTTCCTATAGACACCCATGAGTAGACCTAATGTTATGAAGAAGAAAATTCATAAGATCAATTACATCAATTCTATCAACAGGGATGACACCCAAAATTCTCCTCATATTTGGCAATCTAGTTAATCGGCTACTAATCATATTGTGTGACTAAGGTTATAAGTCTTAGTAGGTGGCATTCTAACCATTATCAAGTGCAGAGGCTATTTTTCTTTCTCATGATGCATTTAGCTTATTTAATCATGTTCGAGTTAAGCCTTGAGCCTATGAATGCAAGATTGCTTTGATTATACTCATTAATCTCACAAGACTACGACTTCTTGAGGAAGCATCTTAACCATTGGCCCTATAAGTTCCCCGATCTGCTTAATTTCTTGACCATTATTCTAAAAAGTGATAACCTACGAATGATTCCAAGGTCTACCCTTGCATCTTCTACAAGGTCTAACTTAGGGTGAAGTAGAGCTCAACAAAATCCGACCTTCACATTGTAGGCATCAAATGCTAAGGTAGTTGTCAAAAATTAAACTCAAGGCAAGATTGAAACTAATCTTGGCACCCCAAGATTGTTTAAGCATTGTCATGCCACTAGACTTTCATTGACTAACAACAATATCTTAAATTAAGTCAAACATTGTGCATAAACAAAAAAGGCATTCCACAATCCACACCACTAAAGAACACTGTTAAAGAATTGGAGAATTTTTCTTACCTTAATATTCTCCTTCAAAACTTGAACCAGCCGCCCTCTAAAACAAACGAGGAACATTTTTCCTGATGTAGCAAACAAGGTTCAAGTAGTGCTACAAGAGCCGGATCAGACTAGGTGGTTTGACTGCTGTTGTTTTCTATAAGTGTACAGTTTATCATTGTAACAATTGAGGATGTCGTCCTTAGAGATGGATTATGAAATTATGTGACTAAAATTCTAATATAAATTTATGTTAGAGGCTAAATTAACAAGAACCAAAATCAAATTCTTCTACCAAACAAAGCAATTTTTATTTTTTGGTCTTAACAATGCAGTTGATCGAAATTGTTAAGATTTAAGGGACAATGAACTAAATAACATAAAGAATTACTCATGAGATTGGGCAACACCATTCCAATTTCTTGTATCGAATGAAAATAGGAATCAACATTTAGAAAACGCCAAATCAAATTGAGCCCATCATCATCATCATCACTTAATCAACAACATTAGCAAACTGAAGACAAAAAAACAACTAAGTGTAGAAGTTGAATCCTAGTAAATGACAAAGGACAATGAAACCTAAATCCAAACTCATTTAATACACACCTAGAACAAAAATCAAGTTTTGTGCATGAAATCGAATTCAGTAGGAGCAGACAATGCCCAAAATCAGGAACGATGACTAACTTTGCAAGCGTGTGGGTATTAAAGTAAAGATTAAAGATCGTCCCACAAAGACCAAAGCAATCTACCAAGTTTTGTACCACTAAAATGCTCAGTAGATTAAGTAATCAAGTGGAATGTTTATCTAGACTAGTGAATCTTTATATTGTAGATTGAGAAATCAATCAGTAAAAGACATCTATGGATTTGTTTTACCTTTCCATGAGTTAGATTATTGGATTAAACAAGTGCTCTTCTCAAATCTAGATGATTCAAAGGATGGTAACAAATAAAATTTAGCCCTTTCTTTTGAAAATAACTAAATTGCTTAAACTAATCTAATCACCATGATTTCGAGGGTTTTTATTTGATTACCACTTTTCTCCTCTCAAAGTGCAATCCTCTCTCAATAATAAAAAAGTTAATTCTAGTCTTATTGATGTAATAGCAAGTTTCTCCTTTTGGTATTTCACCAAACTATCTAAACACATGTAAGTAGATTGGACAAAATCACTCACATTCAATCACAGCATAGGATATATTGAACTAAACCAAACAAGATTAAGCACCAAATTTTGTAAAATTATGAATCCAACATCTCATTGTTTGGTTAGCAAATACCTAGACTAGAAAATCTACTCGCTCATAATTATTCTAACAAAAACAAAAGAGATTGAAATAAACATGAATCTAACTAGAATAAACCAAAAAGAAGTTCAAGAAGTGAGGAGAGAACTATGCTTAGCAACGAAGGAGATCTCTTCAACGATCTTTCAATCTTCAAGCCTCCACTTGCAAGTTCCTTCCTCTGATTCTTCTATTGCTTTAAAAAATGATTAGAATGGATGAACTTTGGAGTGAGATGAGAGATGGAATGAGTGGTGATGCCCTTCAAGCAACTGAGAGACCCGTTTAAATAGAAGAATTCAACTAATCTTGGCTACACAATTAGAGCAAGAGGGAGAGTTCAGCAGTTTGGAGTCCACTACAGCTTGTGGTGGTCTCTAGACCATGGTTGTTTCTTTCTTCTTCTTCATACATACATATGGAATGGGGGTACCTCCATGGTGAGTCAAATTGAATCCATTTAGGGCTCAATGCTACGTCAAAAAGCTTTTAAAACTTGCAAAACACATCAAAGAAGCTTGCTCATGTGTAAAACAAAAATATGGTCGCAAATCAACCGCTAAAGCACTCAATCCCCCAAGAAATGCTAGCAAATGACCCTAAAATAATGTACAGTTTTAGCACCTATCAAACTCTCTAGTGCTTGAACTATTGTTTGTCCCCAAACAATCATAAGACTAAAATTTTTTATTCACAACCTCCTCATGAATGACAATACCAACACCCTTAATGGTAAAACCAGGCCTAAGTTAGCCCAGAAGTGATTAAAATATTTAGCAATCAGATGGGAGAATGAAGTTCTCGATAAATCCTTAAATACCATAATGTCTGAATTTGAACAAATCACCCAAATCATCTCAAACAATCACATCCGCACATGGAATAGATAGAGCTAGAAAAAATCGGTAGAACCTCACTTTAGTCATGTGAAACTCTTCACTCTTGTGGTTAAAGTATAGTAAGGTGCCCTTAATTCTCATTCCAAAGGCTCAAATCTACGATAAACTTGTTCAGACTCTCTAATTCGCCACTATTAAGATGCAAAACACACTAGATAATCAAGAGCACTTAATATGGGTTGTAACGGGGCTATGGGTAAATGTTAATAGCGGAACATATATTTTGGGAACGAGAAGCTAAAAGCCCAAGACTAAAAGCAAGACCAAGCTCTTCCAATATCTCATGGAATTTAATCCTCAAACTAATACCACTGAAATATACAATCAAATCTCCTTACACAAATCTCACTGAGAGAAGGTATTGAATCACAGGAGCAAGTATATACAATCCAACAATGCCAAACTCTTTTATTCTATTTTTTTAAAACAATTTTTAGATTTTTTTTCCAAAGAGAATGGCCATGGAAATAAACATTAAGTACTCTGCAATACCAAACCAAACTAAACCACCAAAAGATCTTAATACCCTCAAACCAACTCCATTTAAAATATCATGAAGTGAAACTCTATAGTCTTGGCTTAAGGGTAAGATATGTTTTTGGCCAAGGGCTATATATGAAGTTCATATCAATAAACATGTTTAAAGGCCAAAGCGGCTAGCAAAGGGTATATCATGCATAATAAGGGTGGCTATCTGGTCTATTTGGCTCAATCAAAACAAGGAATGCCTCAATCAATTTGCCTAAATGCATATGCTTATGTGATCTTGAATGAGAGTCAAAGCAAGTTCTAGAGAAATGGTGTCGAGGTAGAGTCACTCAAAAAAAGGTAAAGAGACTAAAATTGATAAATTAGTCTTTGAAAGTTCAAGGCCTCATAGGATATCTACGAAGGTCAAAGCTTGCTCATTAGGATTCACATGCCGACATTCATGTAAAGATTCCTTGTGCAATCAGCTCGCATTCAACGCATGGTCAAAACATGAAGTGCATTTGCAAAAACTCCAAACACTTTTATTTACAATTAGGCATATCAAATGATCAAAGCAAACCAAAGAAAGGTACCTAGTCGACAAAATTCATTATCGAAGGTTTTCTCTTTTTATCAATTTTTTTTCACGATTTTTTCAAGTTTTTTTATAGTTGTTTTTTCTTTTATTATTTTCAATGCAAACCTACATGGAGTTAATCCTAAAATGTAAAATTAACTTAAAATGCCTATAATAACCTAAATGCATAGGAAACGGAAAACTATGAAAAGAAAATGAGATGCACAAAGTAAAAAGCTCTAATTGTATATTAACTCTAAAATGCAAACTCTGAATGCAATATGTACAATATATACATATCCACATACTCAAGAAGACACCATCAATTTTAGTAACTCCCACATGTTTGGACAAAGAATTGTCCTCCATACAAGCATATAGAGTCAAATAGGGGGACATACAAAAAGCTCTAGTAAGGAGGAGCAGGAGGAAAGGAAGGGTAAGGGTTGTTATGAGAGATGTTAATCATGCCAAGTCTCGAAACAAGCCCTATAGTCCTGAAAAGGTTGGTTTTTGGAGACTATCATCCCATGGAGCTCATCATGTTGCTCCTAGACAAAGTCAAGGTGGGCAGCATTCTTAGACTGGACAAAGGCTCTAAGGGATGCTTTCTTCTTCTAAATGGACCTAAGGGAAGCATTAACCTCATCAAGATCATGAGAAGAAGTCAGATGAGAGGAACTGGAAGCTCCACAGTGAGTGGGTGGGGGAGGGGGTAGTGTTGGATGGACTTCCTCGTCATCACCAGGTAAAAACCAAAGATTGGCCTTATTTTGGAGAGTGGTACCCTCAACATATGGAAAGGGCATAAGCTGATTCCCCGAGTACATCCAACACACTTGACCATCCTCTACCTTACAAAACTTCACTTGTTCAAAAGTGGCCAACTTCAACCACTCGCACCTCAGAACTCTATCATCTAACCTAGGGTCAACATCTACAGAGTTAATGGTGGGCATAATGAGGCCCTTAATCACTATCCTACCCAAGGCATACTAGTGGCTGCACTATATAACTGAGAAGCCAAAAAGACCCCTGGGTTAAGATATTTACCATTAATCATATTATATAGGAAATACAACTCAAATAGTCGAGGCACATTCAAACAATCCTCCCTAGCAAATAATCCACAAACTAACAATCTTTAGGCCACTCTAATGTAGGGGTTTCAAATGATGGTACCTTTGGAAGTGCTAGCATCATAATGATAGTCCCCCAAAATTTCAGTCCAAAAAACATTAGGGTTAAATTCTTTTTGGGGGGGGGGGGGACATGTCAATAAGTTTAGCCCAAACTTGATGAGAAGCTAAATACATAATTGAAGGTACTCGAGTTCAATTCATAAAACTCCCCATTAAAATAGAATGAACTATACCCCTTTTTGACAGCATGGCCCACTAGTGACTCCAACGTGTGATGTACTAAGAAATGCAAGAGTTAACCACTATATGTATCATTTTGGGTGTCAAGAAATTGACCCATACCACCTTGAGCAAATAACCAATGAATGTTATCCATCGAACCCAAAGTGGTCAATAAATCATTATCATAAATCTAGTAGCAATAATTTTTCCACTATTCAAAGCATTGAACCTAACAATATGATCGAGATTAGTTAAACTAAGAGATGAGGAGCATTAGCTTGTGTTCTTGAGTTGGTAGATGTTCAGGAGGCTCATGGTGCCCATTTCGGTGCTTGAGTTGATGTCCCCCTTCCTTGAGTGGTCTTCTACTTCTTTTTGGATGCCATTGGAGATAATTTGAGAGGAATGTAGGAGGTTTGCAAGAATCCTCAACAATGGGGGATGTGGGAGTATGGGAAAAGAGAGAAGATGGAGAAATTATAAGAGTAAGTGGTGATGGAGGTTGAAGGAAGAAGGATTAATGGAGAAATGGAAGACATTGGGATGAAGAAGAGTGAAATTGAAGGTAGAGTTGGAGGGTTTCGAATTGGGGAAGATGGGGAAGAAGAAGGTGAAATTTTTATAGAAATTTTGGGAATTTTGAAGATTGAAGATGAATGTGATGAAATTTAAAAGATTGGAGTTTAAATAGAGGAAGAATGAAGGGAGTGGAAGGTGTGGTTATGGAAGTTTTAGATAAAGAAGGAGAAGTGTTATAGAGAGGGGGTCAAGAGGAAGAAGATGAAGAATGTAATAGTGGGTCAAAATCGGGTCAAAAACCAATAACCACGGCAGACCGGGGGTAACCATGGACTGGGGTCCCACTACGTAGGGTCAGTGGTGCCCTCTATCCTCTCTTTTTTTTTCTTTTTTTTTTCTGGGCTAGATTGGTCACGAACCGTCCATGGCCAACCTTAAGTCTTGACTTTTTTGACATTTTCAGCCACGGATTGTGGTTTTAACCACTAATAGTCCATGGTAAACCCTATCTCGACCTACATCACTCATGCACTCTCTTTTCTTTTTGGTTTTTTTTTTCCTTTTCTTCTTCTTTTTTGTTTTCAAATATCCTAAGAGCTATATGCATCAAAGGTGAAAAGAAAAAGAATGTAACAAAATGACTTAGGTTGCCTAGGGTCTGGAGCTTGACCTTATTTGTCTATGAGGACATAGGATCGGTTAGAGTATGGATGCCAAGCAGCCTTTATAGTAGACCACCGTAAAAGATAGGGCTTAAGCCGCTATCCATTAACCTTGAAGAAACTAGTGGACTTACTCCACACCTCAATCGCACCAAGAGGAAAGACCTTTGTGACTTGAAATGAACCCTAACCACTTGGATCTCAGCTTGCTTTGAAACAATCTCAACTTTAAGTTAAACAATAAGACTATGTCACATTCTTGAAACTGCTTCTTCAAAATGTATTTGCCATACCAATGCTTGATTCTCTCCTTGTAAATTTAGGAACTCTCATAAACCTCCAACCTCAACTCATTAAGCTTATTGAGTTGCAACATTCTCCTCTCTCCAACTGCCTTAAGATCAAAATTGGGTATTCAAATAGCCTAATATGCTTTGTGTTCTAACTCAACCAAAAGATGGAAAGACTTTTCAAATGCTAACTAACATGAAGTAGCGCCTAGAGTAGTCTTATAGGTGGTCCGACATACCCATAGAGCATTATTAAGTTTCAAGGATCAATCTTTTCAAGACTAGTCCATCATCTTCTCCAAAATACTCTTCAATTCACAATTGGAGAACCCACCTTGGCCACTCGTTTAGGGGTGGTAAGGTGTAGCAACATTGTGAAAACCCCATATTTCTTCAAGAGAGACTCGAGTGGCTTATTGCAAAAATGAGTTTCATTATCATTCAAGAGAGCCCTTGGAGTGCTAAATCTTGTAAAAATGTTCTTCTTGAGAAACTTGATCACCACCCTGGAGTCATCAATAGGGTAGCAATGGCTTCCACCCCCTTGGAGACATAGTCCGCCACCATAAGGGTATAGAGATTATTGAGGGAAGGAGGGAACTGACCCATAAATTCAATTACCCATGCATCAAAAAGTTCCACCTTAAGAATACCACTTTGAGGCATCTCTTGTCACTTAAATATTCCTCGTTCTTTGGCATCAATTGCATGTGATCAAAAACTTGTGTCTTCAACAAGAGTGGGCTAATAAAAGCCCACTTGAAGAACTATGGCAATGGTCTTGTCCGAACTAAAGTGTCCGTCATAGGTAGAAGCATGACAATGGTGTAGGACACTATAGGCTTCATCTTCCATTGAGCATCTTCTGTAACGGCCATCTCCATACATCTTATAGCGAAGGGGCTCCTCCCACACATAGTACTTAGCATTAGTAAGGAAGTTCTTCTTTTGTTGATAGGACAACCCCGGAGGCAACACTTCACACATTGTACACCAAATCTGTATACCATATAGTAGCTTGGTGAAACATAGTAAGAATTTGATCATCCAGGAATGATCTACCACCACATTCTCTAGCCCAACCTTGTCACAAATCTCCAAATCAAACTCTTGGAGAAGGAGAAACCATCAAATGAGTGGAGGCTTAGAGTCAAAGTTCTTTAAAAGATGCTTTAACATGCCATGATCTGCAAAGACTATCACCTTGGAATTGATAAGGTATGAACAAACTTTTTCCAAGGCAATTACAACGGCTAAGAACTCTTTTTCTATTGTGGCATAATTCACTTGAGCCTCATCTAAAGTCTAGCTTGTATAATAAATTGCATATGGGTTGTTGTCTTCCCTTTGTCCCAGAATGGCTCTCAATGTATAGTCACTTACATTGCACATAACTTCAAAGAGAATGTCCTAATCTGGGGCTTGCATTACTGGAGTCAAAA
Source organism: Selenicereus undatus (assembly GCA_017589665.1). Classification (NCBI taxonomy): domain Eukaryota; kingdom Viridiplantae; phylum Streptophyta; class Magnoliopsida; order Caryophyllales; family Cactaceae; genus Selenicereus; species Selenicereus undatus. The sequence continues at coordinate 38,989,014 of JACYFF010019584.1, forward strand.
TAAAATCCGCTTTCAACATGAGAAAAGCACTAAAACATTCCTTATTAAAGTCCAAAGGTACATCCTTGACAAGAATTTGTGTGAGAAGTTTTGCAATTTTTGAAAAATCTTTAATGAACCATCAATAAAACCGATATGTGCAAGAAATCTCTTTACACCCTTCATAGAAATTGGTGGCGGTAATTTCTAAATCACCTCCACCTTTGCTTTGTCAATCTTAATTATTAGAAATAATGTACCCTAAGACAACCCTTTCTTGTACCATAAAATGGCACTTGTACCAATTCAAGAGAAAATTCACATCCTTGTATCTTTGCAATACTTTGGACAAATTATTCAAGCAATGGTCAACAGATGTACTATACATAGAAAAACTATCCATGAATACTTCCATAATGCGCTCGACGAAATCAAAGAAAATGGTCATCATGCAACATTAAAAGGTAGTAAAAATAGGGTGAATAGGGATTTGGAAAAGTAAATGTTGTCTTTTTTTTGGTCAATAGGTGAATAGGGATTTGGAAAAACCCCAAATGCCCATCTAGGTAGTAAAATAGGAGTCCTTGGCTAACCTTTCAACTGTTGGGCCAATGAAGGGAAGGGAAGAATGGTCCTTACGGCTGACTTTATTCAACTTCCTGCACATGCCGCAGCCCATGACTGTCTTAGTGGGAATCAACTCATTATTCTCATTTTCCAACACTATCATCCCTTCTTCATTAGGCGTATCATGAATTGGGCCTACCCACTTACTATCGGAGATATGATAGACAATGCTGACTGTAAGCAACTTTAAAATTTCTTTCTTGATCACCCCTTTTATATTAGCATTTAACTGTTATTGGTGCTCAATTAAAGGCTTATAGTCATCTTCCATTAATATACAATGCATGCACACAGAAGGATGAATTCTTTTTAGATCATCAAGAGTATAGTTTATAGCTTTGCAATGCATTCTAAGCACTTTAAGTAAAAAGTCAATTAGTAAAGCACTTAGATTTTCATTAAAAATCACAAGAAGTGTTAAATTGGGGTCAAGAAATTCACACCTCAAAGAAGAAGGGAATGGTTTTAATTCTATCTTGGGCGCATACTTCTCATCCCAATAGGACTCATCATCATTTCCTAAGTCTTCCATGTCGGTAGGATAGGTGGAACTTGTGGAGAAGTTTCAAATGACTGAGCACACATTGCTACCTTAGGATTTTCATCCTTGGCAGTACTATCATTCAGCTCGTATTGCTTAAAAGGATCACTAAAAACTTGGTTAGTGACTTCTCTTTTGCTAAGTTGTCAATCACATCATTCTATGATACCAATAAGAAATAGTAGGGAATTTAGAAGTGTGAACAAGTTAAACTCCACAAGTTCATCCCCTGCATCAAATGACAACTTTCCATTTTTTCCATCAATATAGTACCCAACAGTGGCCAAGAAAGGCCTTCTAAGAATGATTGAGGTGCACGTATTCTCTTCCATCTTAAGGATCATAAAACGCATTGGCACATATAAATCTCCTACATTGATGAGGACATCCTCTAAATCACTCATAGGGTATTTCACAGAACGGTCCACCAATTGTAAGAAGATGGTAGTAGGACTCATCTCTCCTAGGTCTAACTTTTCACATATAGAAAGGGGCATCAAGCTCATACTTGAGGCGGAGTCACATAAGGCATGATCAATGCATACATTCCCTACCAAGCAAAGGATGGAGAAACTATTGGGATCCCTAAACTTAGCAGGAAGTTTGTTTTGGATTACGACACTACACTCTTTAGTCAATGCCACAGTCTCATACTCTTCTAGCGTTCTCTTATTAGAAAAAATCTCTTTTAAAAACTTAACTTATGAAAGCATTTTAGATAAGGCATCGGTACATAGGATATTAATGTAGAGTTTCTTGATTACCTCTAAAACTTCCCAAATTGCAAATCAAGCTTAGCCTTAGCCATTTTTTGAGGGAAAAGCAAAGGCGGAGTAAAAAGTTTTAGGGAAGATTGTTTTGGGATCCTTAGGAACCCCATTGGTATCATGCACAACATCATTATCATGCATATTATTAGAAGGATTAGGCACCTCTTTCTTAACAACATTCTCGTCATGTAAGTTCACATCATTAGTAACCCCCTTAGACGCCTGAAGTTGTTTGTCATCCCTCAAAATCATGGCATTGCATTGCTCCCTAGGGTTAAGCTCGAGCTTACTAAGAAGCCTACCAGAAGGTGCAAATGAAGAGCTAAATTGTTGGCTAATTTAAGCTTCCAACATTTTATTATGAGTAGTAAGCACATCAACCTTAGAGGCTAATTGCTTAATATACTCATCTTGCTTTTGTTGCACCATAAGAATACTCTTCATCATGGCCTGTGAGTTAAACTTTTGGGTATCTTGTTGGAGAAAGAGAGGCCTTTGAAACCCAGGGGTGGTCTAGCATTTATTTGGGGCATAGGGGAAGGGTTCAGCATATATGAGAAATTTGGGTGATGCTTCCAACCCATATTGTAAGTATTGGAAAAAGGGCCATTGGTTAGTTTATGGTTAAAGTTGTTGATAGAATTGGCTTGTCACCAGTATCTTGGGCAAAGGGCTCCCAACTTAGCAATTTATAGTCAAATGGTCTACAAAACAAAAAATTGCACATGGACGGGGAGGGGCAATTCAACCCACAACATTTACATTTAAATAGTCCAATCTTTGAGTCATAGCATTCACTTTAATAGAAAGTGAAGTGAGAACTTCAACTTCTAAGTTACCTCCAACCTTCTTGGGTTGGCCTCTTTCGTTGAACCATTTATAGTTATTAACGGTCATCTCCTCGATTAAATTACAAGCTTCATCCTCTGACTTGTTCATCAAAGTGCCACATGTTGCCGCATCTATGGTTGACCGTATAGGTTGAGTATCTCTATTGTAGAATGTTTGCATAATCATCTACTTTTGAATTCCATGATGAGTGCATAACCGTAGCAGATCCTTGAATTTATCCTAACCCTCATAAAGCATCTCAACCTCCCTTTGAGCAAAAGTTGTGATTTTGGTTCCTTAAGCTTGCCATCTTGTTGGGTGAGAAGAATTTGGCAAGAAAGATCCTAGTAAGGCCACCCCATGTAGTAATTGATCTGACCAGCAAAGAATGGAGCCTTGTGCTCACCTTCTCCCTAAGTGAGAAGGAAAATAGTCATAGATGAATGGCATCGGTAGAGACTCGATTGAGCTAAAGTATCACTCACCTCTAAAAAGATTGAGATGTGTAGATTGGGACCTCCATCAAGGTGCTACCAAATTATGATTATTACACCATAGAAATAAGAGTCAGTTTGAGTTCAAAATTGTATGCCTCCACATTAGGACGGGCAATACTTGAAGTGATGCATTGGGCCCCCGGGGTAATGAAATCGCAAAGTGTCCTTTCGTCTCCTTCTCTAACGGCCATTTTATGAGAGGTCTCACGAGCCTTGTGCTTTTGCTTCTCTAACCTTTGTTTATTTCTCCTCAAATGAAAATTTCTTTCCATCTCAAGATCAAGATCATATGGGATAGGACTTCGCATAAAACAAAAAAAAAATCCTGTAAGCATCAACACAAGCACTATCAAAGCAAATCCAAAATAAAAATGAAAATTGCTTAGTCAATATTATAAGGACTAACTCGATGTTTGACTATTTAGTTCCCGTCAACAGCACCAAAAACTTGGCTCACTTTGCAAGAACACAAGTGTTGTAGTCAAGATTAAATATTGTCCTATAGAGACCAATGCAATCGACCAATTAAGTTTCATCCTACTAAAATGCTAAGCGGATTAAGTAATCAAGTGGAATGTTTATCTAAACTAGTGAATCTCTATATTATAAATTGAGAAATGAATCTACAAAAGACATGTAGGGATTTGCTTTGCCTGTGATGAGTTAGATTCTTTGATTAAACAAGTGCTCATGTCAAATTTGGATGATTTAAAAGATGATAACAAACACAATTCAGCGCCTTCTTTCAAAATTAGCCAAATTACTTAAAATAATCTAATCGCTATTCTTTTATGGGTTTTTATTTTAGTCCAAGTTTAAGATCTTGATTTATCTCTTTTTTCCTCTCAACATGCATTCCTATCTCAACAATCACAAATTTTAGTTTAGTCTTATCGATCTAATAGCATGCTTCTCGTTTCGGTATTTCACCTAACTATCTAAACATATGCAAGTGAATTGGCCACGAGCACTTATATTCATTCAAAACATAAGATAGATCAAATCAAATCAAATCAAACAAGATTAAGCACCATATTTAATAAAATTAGGAAATCCAACATCATTGTTTGGCTAGCAAATCCTTATAATAAGAAATCTAGTCACTCATAATTATTGTAAGAAGAACAAAAGAGATGAAAGTAAACATGAAACTAACTAGAATGAACTAAAAAGGAGTTCAAGAAGTAAGGAGAAAAGTGGGCTTAGCAATAATGGAGATCTCTTCAATGATCTTTCAATCTTCAAGCCTCCACTTGCAAATTCCTTCCCTTAAATCTTCCATTACCCCCAAAAATGATTGTTGGAATGGATGAACTTTAGAGTGAGATGAGAGATGGAACGAGTGGCAATGCCTTTTAAGTAGCTAAGGGACTCTCTTAAAATAGAAGAACTTGAGTAATCATAGCCACATAATAAGAGGAAGACGAAGAGTTCAGCAGTTTGGAGTCTACCATGGTCGGTGGTGGTCTCTGGACTAGGCCTGGTATATGGGTCATTTGGTTTGGGTATAGATCGGGTTAAGTTTAGGTCGGGTCATGTTTCATGTTAGTGACATTCCGGGTTGGGAGAACTTCGATTTGGGTCGACTTCGGGTCAACTGATAGAAAAGTTCAGTTCGGGTATGGTTCAGTTTGAATCAATTCGGTTTTCAAGTCAACTTCCGGGTGCACCTATTTCAGTTGTCGAGTAGGGTATTGATCTGGGTTGTTCAGTCTGGTTTTCAGGTCTCGAGTCAGTTTTGTCATGTCCACTTGAGACAATAGTTCTTTCTTTCTTCTTCTTCTCGTAGGTATATGGGCTGGGGGTACCTCTGCATGTGATGAGTTAAATTGCATCCATTTGAAGGTTAATGCAGGGTTAAAAAGGTCTCAAAAACTTGCAAAATACATTAAAGAAGGATACCTAAGCGTAAAATGAAAAAAATGGTACAAATCAACCTCTAAAGCACTTAATCCCCTAAGAAATGCTACCAAATGACCCTGAAACAACATACATTTTTAGCAATTATCAAACAAGCAGCACCAAAAAACAAATTTTCACTCAAAATTAACAACCAAAATAGATTACAACTTGAAGGCTATAAAATGAATTTCAAACTGGAAATGCAAAATGAAGAATAGAGTTAAAAAAAATTTAAAACTAAAATCTCTTCTTGCCACTGGCTACTCTTGTACTTCTTGAACCGCTTCAGATTTATAGCCCTAGTTTTAACAATTGGTTATCCCTACTTCAGTTAATCTCTTCAATCTGTAACTAAACAATTGATGAAAGATAATGATAATAACTGATTTGATGTTGACTGGTTATAGTGGTGAAGGATCAAATATAGAGATGATGGTTGTGAATTGATGATGGCAATGAATTTTGATAGAAAAAAGAAAAGACACATGATTGGGAAATTAAATGAAAAAAGGGGTTAGGGGTGAGGGTTTAGGAAGAAAAAGAAAAAGGAAGTAAAAGGGATGCATTGGCTCATTGGAAAAGAAGAAAGAGAAAAAAGAAAAGATGAGGGAGTCTCGGGTTGTACTGGGGAGGAGAGAGGCAAAAATGAAAGGGGAAGATAGGGCTAGCTAGGTCACATGAGAGGCATATGGAGAAGAGGAGATTAAGTGATGTAGCTAGGCTGAAGTGCTTCTAGGCCAAGGAGAAGGCCACGCTGGTTGGGCAGAGTGTAAGGATGGGGGGCCATTACGTTATGTGGAGTGCAGGTGACATGGCTAATGAAAGAGAAGATGGACTCAGACTGGGTTGGCAGGCTTAGACCTATTGAGCTTAGTCATTTTCTCTTTCTTTTTTTCCTTTCTCCACTTGATCCAATCATCTTTTGGTTCAATTTTTTCCAAGAAATTTATTCATTCTTTCAATTTTCCCAAGTTCCTACAAAATAAGCACATTTATATTAAAAAATCAATTTATGCATTCATTTTGACTAAACATTGGATAATAAAAAGGTATAAAGCGTATCATATTTGGGTTGAACAAATACCCTCACACATAAATTTTGCTCGTTCTTGAGCAACACAAAACTAAAAATCCTGTAAAAAGAAAATGAAATCCTAACTCACTTTCGTAGGAATCACAATTGCATTTAGTATGTGTAACAAGCCCTTCCTAAGTTACCCCGAGTTGATGAGTAAGATCTCGTGAGAGTTTGTAGAAGATATATCTATAAAATCTAAGAAATAGAAAATGAAAAATAAAAAATCTTTTTGGGTTTTTTAAATCATATATAGAACATTGGGGGAAATATATGCATTCAATCAACCACATCACTACAGTAACCTAAGCATTAGATCATATATAAATACAATGTACACATCAAGAAATTCTTTGCCCTTATTGATGACATCTATATACAATATCTCACCCTACTTAAGAAATACTTACAAGCCCGATTGGTAGAACCTCACTTTAGCAAACATGTGAAACATGTACTCCAGGCTCGTATGTTTATCATATGATAAGATTCACTCAATTCTTCTTCGAATCATTCAACCTACTATAGGCGTGCTAGGATTCTCATTTTTCTACCTCTAAGATACAAAATGCAAATGATAATTAAGAGGACTTAAAAGGGATGTAATGGGGTCAAGGATAAAAGGGTTAGGATAGGGATAATCGATTTAGGAAATGATGAGCCAAAAGCCAAGTGACTAATGAGCAATCAAGTACATCTAACAACTACACCACATACTCTTCCAAAACTTATGACAACTTAAGGCACAACCCTCAAATTCAACCATAGGAAATTAGTTCAACTAAAAATCAAATATATACAACTATGCCGAACACTCTTATTCACACCATTTTTCCCATTTTGAATTTTTTATTTTTTTAAGTTTTTGTTGGAAATTTTTCATTGTTTTTCCTTAAATGAAAATGAATGAATGGAATGTAAGAAAAAAACACAACTTAATTTTCAAAAAATCCCCTGACCACACCCAAACACCCAACATCAACCACCAAATACACCATCACCCAAAGGCTACCTATCAAATGCTGAAGTGTTGCTCCACTATTCTTAGCTTGGGCAATAGGAAATATGTTTATATCAAGGCCAAATTGAAGGGTACACAATGAAAACGGTCAAGGCTCAAAGTATAAAAATGGGCAAAACTTTCAAATCAAGGTGGCAATTTGGCTTATGTTGCTCACACACAAAAAATTTCTCTATCATATTACCATAATGCACATGTTAAATGTGATTTTGAAGAAAATCAAAGCAAGTTCTAGAGATGTAATCATAGAAGGGACACAAATGAAAGAAAAGTATGAGATTAACTAATGATGAGTTAGTCTTTAAGACACAATGTCTTACATGTTCATGTACCAAAATCAACAGTACGACATAAATATCACACTTTAGACTGAGTTCTACAATGGATAACATATCTGTATACAATCTAATAACTAAATTAGAGGAGGACATAATCAATTAGAATAGTACATATTCCCAAAACAAAAATCCTTTGGACTTTTCAAATTTTTTCAATTTTTTTTCCCAATTTTTTCAAACTTTTAATTTTTTCCAAAACATAGTTTCCCTACCCTGACAACTGAATTTGACAATTCCTCATGGGGAGTGAAAAGAAACATAAAAACAACAAAAAAGCAAAACAAATATATACAAAAGAAAAATAAGACTCAAAACTAAAGAAAAAGCCAAGACTTTAAAATTAAAAAAAAACATATATTCAAAGAGAAGCACAATAAAAAAGCACCAAATATACAAAAAGAAAATAAAAGAAGAAAAGAGAAAGGAAGGGGAAGAAAGTTCAATCAAACAAGGTTGAGTGCTGAATACACTCAAACTAACTCTATAGCACATCATTCATCAAAACCCGATTCATGGAGTATCAAACACTCTACATCTTCTGCGCTTGGTAACTCCGAAAATAGCTATAATTTCTAGCTATTCACCTTAAACTCGGCACCATTCTCAGGATCCTATATTTCTACTGCACAATAGGGAAACACATGAGAAACAGCATAGGGACCCGTCCAATAAGACCTCAATTTCCCTAAAAAAAGATGGAATTTAGAATCATATAAAAGCACTTTCATTCCTGGGGCAATCTCTTTACTAAAGCAGTGTCTGTCATGAAACACTTTGGCCCTCTCCTTGTAAGATCTAGCACTCTCATATGCCTTAACTCTAATATCTTTCAGCTTACTCAATTGCAGTCTCCTCTCCTCACCAGCCTTAATTAAATTATAGTTAAACATCTTGATGGCCCACCAAGCCTATGCTCAATTTCAACAAGAAGATGATAAGGTTTACCATAGACAACCCTATAAGGTGATAAACCTAAGGAAGTGTTGAAAGTTGTCCTGTAAGCCTATAAAGCACTAGCAAGCTTGTCAGCCCAATCCTTTATATTCCTACTCACAGTCTTCTCAAGAATCTACTTAATTTGTGAATTGGACACTTCTACTTCCCACTAGTTTAGGGATGATATGGGATGGCAAGTCTATGGACTATAGACTACCTTCAATAAAGTATCAAAAGACCTATTAGTAAAGTACATATCTTGATCATTGATAATAATTCATGGCATGCTAATGGATCCTAGAAGGGATGGCCTTTGCCCAACTTAAAAACATAGCCCATTGCTAATAGAATATACTTATTCGCAAAAGAAGATGGAAATGGTCCCATAAAATCTATACCCTATGCATAAAAAATCTCCACCATAATGATAGGACTAAGTGGCATCATGTCTCTCTTGCTAATCCTACCTAACTCTTGGCACCTAGGATAATTCTTACAATATTTAAAAGCATCCCTAAATAAGGTAGGCTAATAGTTACCACACTAAAGAACTTTCATTATTGTCTTTCTTTTGCTGAAATTACCCCCACATGCTGGGTTATAACAATGAAAGGACACTTATAACCCCATAGGTGGGAATGCACCTTCTGAAGACATTATCAAAGCAATACTTAAACAATTAAAGGTCATCCAAACAAATATTTTCACAAGATAGAGGAATCGATCTCTATCATTCCTAGTCCAATCCTCAGGAATCTTACTAGACATTAGGTAGTTAACAATATCAGCGTACCAAGGGTTAGGGTAAACTAAAAATAACTATTCATCAGGGACGCATTTAGAAATATGGGGCTCAAGATCTATGCCACTGATAATCCCATACAAATGGTTGTAGCTAGGTTATTAGAACCTTTCTTATCTCTAATCTCATAATCAAATTCTTACAAAAGCAAAATCCACCTCACAAGTCTTAGCTTAGCATCCTTCTTAGAAACAAGGTGCTTATGAGCATAATGGTTAGTATAAAGAATGACATAAGACCCAATTTGATAAAGTCTAAACTTCTTAAAGCAAAAAATCACAGCAATAAATTCTTTCTCAGTCATAGTGCAATTCAGTTGAGCATCATTCAAAGCATGACTATCATAATAAATGACATAGAGTTTCTTATCAATATGTTTCTCTAAAACAACCGCAATAGCATACTCAATTGCATAGCACATCAACTCAAAGGATTTTGCCCAAATGGGATGATGAAGAATGGGAGTAGAGGTCAAGGCTTTCTTTAAGCTTAGTAAATGCTATAGACACTCCCTAGAGAAGTGAAATGGCACATGCTTAGCCTAAAGGTTGGTTAAGGACTTAACTATGTTACTAAAGTGCGTAATGAAATGACAATAGAAGTCAGCATATCCAAGAAAAGACCTCATATTTTTCACACAAGTGTGAGGGAGAAGATTAACAATGAAATTAGTCTTAGCCTTATCAGCTTCAATTCCATCCCTAGAAATAACATGGCCTAAGACTATTTGATATATAACGAGTCCTCTTGGCCGAGCACTAATGCACAAAGATGGTTCCGCTATCCCAAAATTCCCTTTTCACCAAGTTCCGGCACATAAGCCCATTTTATCATGGCATTTCACCCAATAGATGGGCTCAAAAATGAACAATCTATGGCTCATTGGAAAGGTGATTGAGTCCACTATTGGATTATATAAATATTTTTAGTATATGTTTGCATTTGAATTCCCTAAAGAGGTGGAAACTCAGACACATTAGGGTAGGTTTTTACCTGGTAAACTTGCAAAATTTAGCTAAGTTTGGACCTTACCTAATGAGGCCAAATTAATGCAAGCCCAAATTTTACTGATTTCCTAATATGTTTATTTTAGCTCTATGCACTAAAATTCAACATTGGATTTCAAATTTGGGAGAAATGCCTCAAATATGTTGAGTGTGCAGAAAATTTCTATTTTGAGCAATATGAAATTTGGCCTTAATTGAGGAGTACAGAGCTGTAATATTTGAGATTACTTAGGATAGGGTGATTCTACACACACTAAGAAGAAGTTCCAAGTGGTGGCACCCCCATTAGGGAATAAAACCTTCTAGAGACTTCCTGTAATGTGGGGATGAATATTGGAAAAATACAGCTCATCATGGTTGTAATTATCCGAACATTTTGATTTGTTTTTATAGTATATTTTATAAACTCCCTATTGGTCCACTTGTCTCACTAATATAATAGCTAATCTCCTCCATTGTGGGTATTAATACACCCAATTACCTCCATATATACTCAGCATGAGTTGAATTATGAAATGAAAGGCAAAAGGACATCTTCTACCAAAAAGCATTTCTACATCTTTATCTCTTAAATTAAGACTGGTGATTAGTGTCGTTCCTTTAGAATTCTTCTTTGGTTTCTAAGAGCCTTTATGGGTGGAATTTGCTAGGAAGTAATTTAATCTATCATTAGGATCTTATCTTGGGCAAAAATCTTACTATCTTGTTGATTGTTTGAGATCAAATCCAAGAGGGGCATCCTTTAAGTGTGATTCTTTCCCTATTATATTGATCTTGGGAATTTGAGGATTAATCCTAATCAAGTTGGTGTCAGAGTTAGAGCTCCTCTTTGGTGATTGCTGAATCAAATCCTTCATCTCTATTGATTCAGCCAAAAACTTCACCACCTTCTCATTCTCACCCACAAAAATCCACACTTTGATTCTCAAAATTGTTCTTCATTTGCCCACCTTTATCAACCCTCATTCCAAAATAGCCTAAATACAACCCTAAATTTTATAATAGAAGTTGAAAACTGTTAAATACATAAAACCACAATTTGCACAGGTTTCTCGTACCACTTGGCATGTCTGTACCCAAATCCTATACTTCGGAGTTTTGGCCCAGAAATTTGGCATGGCACGCCTGTGCCACTTCCCTGAGTCTCTTTTTGGGCCCGTACTACCCCTACCATGCTCTTACTTCCATTATTTTCATCGGTTTACTGCAATTTTCTCCTAAATCCAGTACTGATCATGGCCAATGAAAGAGATGCTTCTCATTCTAGAGGCATTCCACTCTAATAAGCCCATAAAATGAGAAGAGATAGGGTTATCCTTGAGCTTGAACAACAAGCAAAAGGGCTAACAACGGAGCTTGAACAAGTGAAGGGATTCAGACAACAAAACCCTCACCATTGGGGCTATGATGTTAATTACATTGACATCACTTACTTAGCCTCTTATGGAGATTATGATAATGAGGATAAAGGAGTTAGAAGAAGAAGACATCCAAGGAAAGCCCTTAGGGACTTCAAGATTGAAGACTCGGAGTTTGATGGAAATCCTAGTCTGGAAAACTACATGGATTGGGTTCAATCTGTGGAGAGGATCTTTGAGCATAAGGAGTATAATGAAGAGAAGGCTTTCAAATTGGCCATTCTCAAATTGAATTTGGCAAGAATAGACAACGCCTGAAATCAGGAACAAGCAGCATCGAAATACAAAATTTTCACACAAAATTAAAAACCCAAATAGATTGCAACTTAAAGGCCCTAAAATTAAATCTGAAACTGCAAATGCAACTGAAGAATAGAGTAAAAAAAAAAATCAAAAACTAAATTTTCTTCTTGGTACTCCTCTAGTTGTTGCATCCCCTTCATATTTATAGGCATTTATAACCCTAGTTTGAACAATTGGTCTTCTATGCTTCCATTAATTTCTTCAATTTGAAACTGAACAACTGATGAAAGTTGATGATGATCGACTAGATGATGGACTATTACAGTGGTGAAGGATTAAAGATAGAGATGATCGCAGTGAATTGATGATG
>JACYFF010019584.1:39026370-39048593 GCA_017589665.1 Selenicereus undatus
CGAGGAGGATTCTAGGGTGAGTGAGGATGAACTTATGTGAAGTGAAGACCTTTGTAACACCCCAACCCCTAGGGCCGAAAGCGTTACGTTTTCTTAACTTTTTACTTAAACTCTGGGGCGAAACGAACAAATTTTTCCTTAAAAACTGACCGTTTTCACGGTAAAAGTCTTACAAGCAATCCTTACAAATCAACGGAAGCGTAAAACTTTTAAAAGAAGCTCAACGGCTACAGGCCGGAGTTCATAAGTCAACGAGTCACTCGCTTAGAGTACACCAACCAGAATAGTTCATTAATACGGGAAACGTAAAAGATACAACTCAACGGTTCATACAACCGGACTATAGGGGCTTTACATACCAAAACATAACTAACTTTGAGCAAGAAGACATATAACTAATTACATGGTTGGCTCAATGGCCATACAAAGCGATATATGCATTACATGAACTAGAATACTTGTTTACAATCGTTTACAACTTTACAAGACTTCATTAAAGACGTAAGTACGCACACAAGACACCTTGCAAGGTAGAATAGCTTTTGTCTTGACATAGCTGACTCAACTTCTTCCTGTCATAAAGAAAACCTTGGGGAAAAGGGGAAAGAGTAGTGGGATGAGCAATCACACGGTCAGTGAATGTCCCCCAACCCCCTTAAAACCAAAACCGTTGCAGGCAATAATATCTTTACTAGTCACATATCACGTATTCATACTTTACTATCATATTAGACATTCCTAAAATTCCTATGGAAACATTACTAATCATAAACTTGACTTTAAGCACTCAAACACATTTCCAGGTCTCTAAATGACCAAACTTCTTTACTAACAAGCAGTCAAACACTTGAACAAGTGACGAGGCTAAGCACAGAGACTTTCTTTTACCTAAACATAACTTCTTAGCATTCTATTCGAACTATGTATGAAACCCTATTCACATGATGTGCACATAAGGTTATCTCTTTTTATAATCATACTTTTCTTGGTATTTCATTCATATGAGGTGCATAAGATATACACATTTGAAGTTTTAATCAAATCTCATTTATAGGGTATGCATAAATACGCTCATAAGACTTTCTTTTCATATTCTTATCTTACTTAATATCTCATTCATAAGTCATACTTAGAACATGCACATGTCATACTCAGAAAGCTTTCTTTCTTTTTACTGAAAACATGTCATTTAGCCTCTTGAGGGTCATAAAAACTCTTCTCTTAGCCTCTTGGGCTCATATTCTTTGAAAGAATCTCTTTCATCTTGGTCTTATAATGACCCTTAAAAACTTTCTTTCTGAAATACTTAAAAAGGCGAAACGCCAACTGCTTTTCTCATTTAATAAGAAACTACTTTTGAGCATAAGATCATCATAAAGTGCTGGTTGGGAGAGATCTACACTCAATTCCAGTGAGATTAACTCACGCTAAGCCCTTACTCCCGAGATGGCAACTAACTTTTGGACCTTAATCCTCGTCAGGGTCTCTAGGGACTACTCGCTAGGGTAGGGATTCCCCCGTGCAAGCAGGTTAATTCCCATTTATTATCCCTAAGCGCTTATCTTAGCCATCTAAACTGGTCATAACGACTAATAAGTTTGCTTCCTCTCACAGCGAAATTCTTTATCATGCAACTTACGCTTTTGTAAAACTCTTTAGGGATTCCCCCGTTCAAGCGAGTTCACTCCCAAAACTGTATTCATTTAGTTAAAATAGGTCAACAACAACAACAACAACAAACTCCCAGTGTGGGTCCCGCTTTCTTAGTTAAAATAGGTCATCATGCACTAATAGTTATGGCTACCATCATTTCAAAATATGAAAACTTTCTTTGAAAAACTCACCCTTATGCACATAATCCAATTTGAAGACATCGAAGGGAAGGGGGTCCATATATATCACATTTAAGCACTTCATAATTAATTCAACACAATAAGCCACACATGGCCTCGTAATCCACACGATTGCGGTCAATTGACAACTCAAACTTCCTCCTCACAAGCACCGTACCACAAGAACCTCGAACTACTCATAGTTCTTCCTCAAACCATCCAACTACCATCTCGGTTTCAACTTCACAATTTAGTATTCTAATCATCATGATATACTAAAGAGCAATATGTAAACTTGCGTAACTTACCAATGCTTAACTTACCGAACCAACAAATAACAATTAGTAATGCGCTGCAACCAACGGTTATAACCATACATACATACATATATATATGTGTGTGTGTGTATATATGTATATATATATATATATATATATATATATATATATATATATATGTGTGTGTGTGTGTGTGTGTGTGTGTGTGTGTGTGTGTGTGTGTGTGTGTGTGTGTGTATATGTGTATATATATATGTGTATATATATATACGTGTATATATATATAGGCATTCACATGACCTTAACTGAAAACAAACGTTTAGTAAGCTGAGTCGAACTAACTTACATGAAACACGATTAAATTCACGTATTGCAGTTAAGGGGTAAGCATGCTCATTTCGTCATTCGAATGTAGTTTTCAAGCTCATTTCACAAGCATAATTCAATTAAACGGATAAACATCGATTTGAGGTGCTCATTCATTGATTCGAAGTTACATTTCAAGCCTAGTTAAGCCATGCAAGCATGATACGAATCAAGACGTTCATTTATTTCATTGAAGTCATTATTCGAATCTAAATAGGCCACTTAGACTTAATACGATTCTAAGTTTTCGCTTATCATACCAATGTTACTATTCGAACCCATTTAGGTCATTTAGACATAATATGCTTTTAGGCATTGGTTTACCATGTTGATGTTACTATTTGAGTCGACCTTTCAAACATGCATTAACTAAATATACTAAACTTGATTCTAAACATGCATAGCTTACTTTGAGCCAAACTTTCAGGCACGTGTTAACTGAATGTACTAAAAAGGGTTCGAATGAGAGCTAACATATTTCAATAGCTTCGAATTTAATTCGTTTACATGCATTAGCTAGTTTAACTCGAATCGAAGCTAACCACGTTTATATAACTTCGAAATTAATTCTTTTAACATGTGTTAGCTAATGTACTCGATTTGATGCTAAACACATTTCATTGACTTCGAAATTAGTTCATTTGCATGCATTGGTTAATTAACTCGAATGGAAGCTAAACATGTTAAAAGGGCTTCAATTTTAATTCTTTTTCATATATTAGCTAATCAACTTGAATCGAGGCTAAGCACGTTAATATAACTTCGATTTTAATTCATTTTTATGCATTACCTCATTAACTTGAATCGATGCTAAACACGTTAAGCTAACTTCGTTTTTAATTCTTTTTCATGCATCAACTAATTAACTTGAATCGAAGCTAAGCACGTTAAACTAACTTGCATGTAATAGCTAATTTAGGTCATTCAACACGCATCATACACGAATTGAAGCAAGCCTAGGCTAACATGCATCATTAAAATCCTGAAAACATTTTCGAAATTAATACTAATTTAGGAGGCGAGAAACACCCACCTTGATTCCACGCTAGAGACACGCGATTTAGCTTGAATTGAGGCCAAAAATCGAACACAAACACCCAGATACTCGTATGCTCTTCGCGCGTGACTCGACCTAGCCAAAACCCTAACTCGCGATTTCTGAGGAATTTAGGCACAATTGAGATGGAATTAGGGCGAGAATCCAATTTATAGAAGAGAAAAGGTTCGAAACTCACCTTGCATGCTCCAAATCTGCTGGGTGTTCAGTCGGATTCATGCCAAACCAGCATTGCCAGTGCCTGGTTTTCGGCTCAGCCACGCGTGAGGATGGTCGTCGGCACGTGGAGACGGTGGCTCGAGTTTCTCTGGTCGGGATACGCGTGTGTGGAGAGGAGGAAGTGAAGCAGAGGAGTGGTGGAGAGATAGGGGAGCCAGGCTCAGGAAGATGAAGAAGAAGAATGAGGAGAGAGGGGGGGGTCGGGGTTTTGCTTTCGCTGAGAAAAGTAAGGGGCTTTGGCCCCTTATGCTCCTTTTTATTTATTTTTTTGTTTCTTGGTCACCAACCCATTCAACTAAAATCATTTATCCAATCTCGCAACCTCCTATTCTAAACCCAATCATTAGTATGAACTTCGATTGACTATTTGTTCCCAAATATATAAGGGTTCGATATATTAAACATCGAACGACTTCAAAGGTTGACAACTTAATCGTATTTGGGAAGCAACTAAATAAATCTGTTGAGTTATTATATTTAAGTTTTGATGATAACAAATCCAACTGTAAAAATTTGTCCAAGTAATGTTGCTCCAAACACGATCTCCAAACAGGCCTAACTGGTGTTTATAATCTTTATTGTATTAACTGGTTTGCTACATGTGAGAACAAGTCCTTAAAACAGGTTTTACTTGGTGATTCTATATTAAGTCAAGAACGCTATCTTGACAGTTGATTGAAAGGCATGTTCATGAACTCTAGCAATGCAAAGAACAACCCCAGCAAACAAGGTGGCCTTGATGTTCACAGCAGCTCTAAAAATCTTGGACAAGATGACTGGTTCAAAACAAGAAGTCTTGGGTATATAGGTTTTATTTATTTAGACATTTGTTAATATGACAATATTGAAAACGCTTTTTAAACACCTCTTGAATCGGTATTTGCGCTAAGCGCTTCAGAACACCAGTTGCGAACAACCCTGCAAACAGGGTACCTAGGGTGTTTCTGAACTGAAGTGGTCATACCCGGTTATCTTTGAAAATTCATTTCGGTTGGCCAAGATCTCCAGAATACTTTCTTTAAACTCCAAGATTGCTATTTTTCTGGAAAGGATATTTCTTGAAAATATTATGGGAGATTTGCGAAAATAGGTTTTGGGAGATTTGCCAAAACTAAAAGATTCCTTTTGCCCATATTTTCGGATATGATAAAATTTCAAAAGCTGAAGATTTCTGGTTGCCTTTTGAATCTTCTTCACGGCTATAGGAAGATAAGGGTTATCTCTTAAGATAACAAATCCCTTATACTTTGGGAAAAACTTGTCACTAGCCGTTGGGGAGTATTTTTTTCTTGAAAATCGTTTTCCATACTTAGCTGATTCTTTTGGTCTTAACTGTTGGATTTTTGTGTATAAAATCTCAGTTCTTTCACTCCCACAAGGTGCAAGAAAAGAAACCAAGAGAAAAACTAGAAACACACAACATACGCAAAAAAAACAAAAAAATTCAAAAGTGGTTTTTCTAGTGAGAAGAATTTTTCGAGCTACACTTGAGAAAAGAAAACCGACACAAGTTGTGTTTAAACTGAGTTCTCAATATATTGGCTTAATAGGATTTGTATTGTACCTTACATCTGCTTAGTAAGAAGCACCCCCAGTAAGGTGTTTGTTGACCTTGATCCCAGATCAGTCGAAAGTGAGAAAGTGTGTCCTAGTCGTGTGGACTTTGGACGTGTCCAATCTGGTGAGATTTGGACGTGGTGTAACCTGTCTAAGAGATGGAGGTTACGTGGTTGCAAGTTGTAACAAGGTGTGCTATATTTGTAACGAGTTAAGCCCGGTTTAGTGAAGTGGTTAAATCCTACACGAGGTAGGTCGTGGTTTTTCACACCTCAGTTGGGCTAGAGGTGGTTTCCACGTAAAAATTGTGTGTGCTTTATTTTCCGCATTTATCTTGGTGATTTTCGCATTTGCAATAGTTGAGAACACCCTCTGCAAACAAGTCACAAGGGTGTTTGTTATTTACAACGCGAAAATCAAACACCACAATTCACCCCCCCTCTTGTGGTAGAATACTCACGATCTTAACAAGTGGTATCAGAGCAGGTTCTCTCACAAAAGGCTAAGACCTTGAGAGATTCTGAAGATGAGTACACCACAAGGAATTCTTGAAAGGCAATCCATTACTCGTCCACCCTATTTCAACGGCCAACATTATAGTTGGTGGAAGAATAGGATGGAAAACTATATTCAGGCAGAAGATTATGAGTTATGGATGCTCATCAAGAACGGGCCCCTTGTTCCCACCAAGGTGCTTGAAGATGGTAAGAAGGTTCCCAAGGAATCCATAGAGTTTGATGCCGAGGACTATAAAAAGATGGAGAAAAATGCCAAGGCCAAGAAGCTACTATATTTTGGCCTAGGACCTTATGAATACACTCGCATCTCTGAGTGTGAATCAGCCCAAGCTATCTGGAACGCCCTGCAAGTTGCTCATGAAGGTACGAGTCAAGTTAAACAATCTAGAATTGAGTTACTTATGCGACAATATGAGTTGTTTGATATGGGTGATCGTGAGACTGTGATGGATATGTATACACGGTTTACCCACATCACGAACGAGTTAAAATCCCTAGGAAGATCCTTCACCCCTGAAGAGTTGGTGAGGAAAATCCTCATAATTCTACCTCGTACGTGGGAGGCCAAAGTAACAGCCATCCAAGAGGCTAAAGACATGAACAAGATCACCCTCAACGAGTTGATTGGTAATCTCCAAACCTATGAACTCCGAAAGAACTCACAACAAAGAGAGAAGCAAAAGAAGGATCGTGGGCTTGCCTTGAAAGCACATGAGGACACTGACTCTGACCTTGAAAATGAAGATATGGCCCTAATGACCAGAAAATTCAAGAAATTCTTCAAAAAGGTCAAGGAAAACAACAAAAGAAAAGACTTCAGTAAGTCCAGAAACACCCCCAAAGAACAGCTCACAGGGTGTTTCAAGTGCGGCAAACCAGATCACTTAGTCAAAAATTGTCCTCTGCTTCGAGAAGATCAGATGCCCGAACATCCTCGAAAACAGGGTCGAAAACACCCTGTAAACAATCTGGGCAAGTGATTCTCGAAAGCTATGCTGGTTGCTTGGGGAGATTCCTCTGAGGATGAAGGAGAATCTGAAGCTGAAGAAGGGGTCGTAGCACTGATGGCACAAAGTGATTCAGATTCAGATGATGAATCAACAATCAGCTTCTCAGATCTCAAGAACAAGGTACATGGTCTTAACAAAGCTACTTTAGAAGAACTTCTATATAATTTGATAGACACCTGTGCTGATCTAAAAAGAGAAGTTCGTGACTTAGAGCTTGAAAATGAAATTCTTAAAAATGAAAAACTCGGTTTACATGAGAATATTAACGTGCTTAGAGAAGATCTCTTTCTAAAAGAAGGCGATTATACTCAAGTTGAGAAAAAACTCTCTAAAGTGGAAGAAACAGTTGAATCCCTGCTAAATGAAAAGCAGAGCTTGAATGCCACCATAGAAAAATTGGAAACTGATCTTGCCACAAACAAACGCTGGAACAAATCCTCACAAGCCCTCGATTGGCTAAACACTTATCACAGTAGAAACAAAACGGGACTTGGTTACAAGCATAAACGGACCGTTTACCTAATACATAGGAAGTATGTGGGATTACCTGAAAACATCGTTTGCTTTCATTGTGGTAAAACGGGTCATTATAAATACACTTGTCCTTTAAGAAAACATGCCAATGAAAAGAATGAAAGGTATGTGAAACAAATCTGGATTAGAAAAGATGAGCTTTACATGTCTAAAAGAATGGGACCCAAGTGGATCTGGGTTCCCAAAACTAACCCGTGATTTGTTTTGCAGGCTGAAGTGAGAGAGAACAACCTTACAAACAACCCCACTAACACCCTTGAAAACAGGCAGTTGTGGTTTGTTGATAGTGGGTGTTCACGGCACATGACTGGTGAAAGATCAAATTTTCTCTCACTTACAACTTTGAGTGGTGGGAGTGTAGCATTTGGAAACGGCAAGTCTGGGATAATTGTCGGTATAGGTAATATTGGTAAAACTCTCTCCCACTCAATTGATAATGTGCACCTAGTTGATGGGTTAAAACACAATTTGCTAAGTGTGTCCCAACTGTGTGACAAGAACAACCTAGTACTGTTTTCAAAAATACGTTGCTTGGTTGTGAATGACGACACAGGAAATGTTGTGTTGAGGGGGAAGCGATGTCAAAATGTTTATAAAGTTTGTATTTCCACTCTTCCCCAAAATAATCCGATTTGTTTAAATGCATTAAATGATGATATAATGCTATGGCACAAGAGACTAGGTCATGCAAGCCTGTCCTTGTTAAACAAACCTGTTTCCAAAGATTTGGTTGTTGGACTACCTTCCATCAAGTATAATGATGACAAGGTATGTGAAGCTTGTGCAAAAGGAAAACAAGTCAGATCTTCTTTAAAATCTAAAAAGTGTGTAAGCACTACCCGACCTCTTGAGTTATTGCATATTGATCTATGTGGTCCCATGAGGATAGCTAGTAGAGGAGGGAAAAGGTATGTGCTTGTCATAGTGGATGATTACTCTCGATTTACTTGGACCCTGTTCTTGGCCTCTAAGGATGAAACTTTTGAGAATTTTATTGCCCTTCTCAAAAAGGTTGAAAAGAGAGTAGGACACTCATTGGTTAGCTTGAGGTCTGATCATGGTACTGAATTTGAAAATGCAAGTTTTACAAACTATTGTAATGAACATGGTGTTGATCATAGCTTCTCAGCCCCGAGAACACCCCAGCAGAATGGGGTAGTTGAACGGAAAAATCGCACCCTAGAAGACATGACTAGGACAATGCTTATTGCTAGTGGTCTTCCTAGGAACTTTTGGGCAGAAGCTTTGAACACATCTTGTTATATTATGAATAGATGTATGATTAGACCTATTTTGAACAAAACTCCCTACGAACTCTTCAAAGGCAGAAAACCCAACATTATGCATTTAAGAACATTCAGTTGTAAGTGTTTTGTGCATAATAATGGGAAGAATGTTTTAGGAAAGTTTGATCCCAGGAGTGATGAGGCAATATTTCTCAGTTATTCTTCTCACAGCAAGGCATACAAAGTCTTTAACAAAATAACCTTATGCGTTGAAGAAAGTGTGCATGTACTTTTTGATGAATCTAACTCTTTGAATGAGAATAATGCACAGGATGAAGAGTTTGAATTAGGTCTTGTCCAAAAGGAATTGTTGAACCAAGAAAAACAAGGTGAGAACACCCTGAAGAAAACAGGTACAGAAGTTGTTCCTCAAAATGACAGACAAGCTGAGAACCAAACCGGGGGAAACACCGTTGAACCATGTTCGGAACCATATACTTTAGGAACCAGCTTGCAAACAGGTGCAGAAACAGGATCAGGAGGTGTTCTTGAGCCTGATCCTACACACACTTCAGTTAGAACAGAACATGTGTCTGTGGATCCAATTAACCCAAAACCATGGAAGCACCATAGTTCGCACCCTCTTGATCAAATCTTGTCAGATATTAATACTGGAGTGCAAACTAGATCTAAACTTAAGAATTTTTGTGCTTTCTATGCTTTTCTTTCTAACATTGAGCCAAAAAGTGTGAATGAAGCTCTTGCAGATTCAGATTGGATCACTGCTATGCAAGAAGAGCTTCATCAATTTGAAAGAAACAAAGTGTGGCACCTTGTACCTAAACCTGCAGAGAGAACAATTATTGGAACCAAGTGGGTGTTCCGAAATAAGCTAGATGAGTCAGGAACAGTCACTAGGAACAAGGCAAGGCTGGTGGTTCAAGGGTACAATCAAGAAGAAGGGATTGATTATGAAGAAACCTTTGCACCAGTTGCTAGAATTGAGGCTATTCGAATCTTAATAGCCTTTGCAGCTCATATGGAAATTAAGCTATATCAAATGGATGTGAAAAGTGCATTCCTAAACGGATACCTTAAAGAAGAGGTGTATGTCAAACAACCCCCTGGTTTTGAAAATGGTGATTTTCCAAATCATGTTTTTAAACTTGACAAAGCACTTTATGGTTTAAAACAAGCTCCAAGAGCTTGGTATGAACGGTTGTCAAGCTTTTTACTTGAAAATGATTTTAGAAGAGGCAAGGTAGACAATACCTTGTTTCTAAAATCTAAGGGGGAACATTTATTGATTGTCCAAATATACGTAGATGACATTATATTTGGTGCAACTCATCATGATTTATGCCATGAATTTTCAAATATGATGAGGAGTGAGTTTGAGATGAGCATGATGGGTGAGCTTAACTTTTTCTTAGGCTTACAAATCAAGCAAACTCCAAACGGCAGCATGATCCATCAACAAAAGTATATCAAGGAGCTACTTAAGCATTTTGGGATGGAGTCGGCCAAACCCATAGACACTCCTATTTCTCCTTCAACCAAGTTGGTTATGGATGATGGGAGTCCCTCAGTTGAGGAGAAACTCTATAGGGGCATGATTGGGTCACTCCTATACCTAACCACTAGTAGACCGGATATTGTTTTTATTGTTGGTTTATGTGCCCGTTTTCAGTCTAGTCCTAAAGAGACTCATCTTAAGGCTGTTAAACGGATACTAAGATATTTAAAGCATACACCTGATTTAGATCTATGGTATCCTAAAGGCTGCAATTTTATTCTTGTTGGATATACTGACGCTGACTATGCAGGTTTCCTAGTTGATAGAAAGAGTACCTCAGGTATGACTCATTTTCTTGGACCTTGTTTGGTATCTTGGGCTACCAAGAAGCAACATTCAGTTGCCATGTCCACAGCAGAAGCTGAATATGTTGCAGCAGCTTCATGTTGTGCTCAACTGTTGTGGATAAGACAACAGCTTAAGGATTTTTGTGTTGACACTGGATGCATTCCTATTCTTTGTGATAATACTAGCGCTATTAACATTGCCAAAAACCCATGTCAACACAAAAGGACAAAACATATTGACATTCGACATCATTTCTTGAGAGATAATGTTGAAAAGGGTTTAATTTCTATGAATTTTTGCTCAACGGAAAATCAAATTGCTGATATATTCACTAAGGCACTAGCTAGAGATCTATTTGAGAGAAACAGATTGGAATTGGGGTTGGTGAAAACACCCTGAGAACACCTGTTCTCAGAGGTAGATCAAGCTGGCAAAAACACCTCATAATACATGTTCTATTCCCTTGTTTGCAATTCTTGTTATTAAAACAGTGGTCTATGCTTAACGAATATGTGTAGTCTTGTGTGCTATTATGATTATATACTGTTGTCTTGGGAGATGGAGAAAGAGTATTCATGACAGACCTTGGAATGAGAGAAGCATGTTCAAAAACAGGCGGCTCGAACAGGTATGCCTTAATTGCCATTAATGTATGCTGCCTACTTAAATTCTAGGTGTTCCCTAGGTGGCCCTTCATAACGGGTGGGGAGTTTAGAAAACCCCCTTGCGTGCGTCTGTCTTCCCCATCTTGCTCTCTCTCTCTCTCTCCTCTGTTCTTGCTTTCAAACCCTAGCAAAACCCTCAAAACCCGAAATTCTTCCTTGCGTTAATGGCTCCCAAAACTGATTCTTCATCAATCTCTGAGAGTAACAACATGATTATACCCTCATTCCGGCTCCTCCTCGCCCAATTATCCACACAATCTTCGAGTATCTCACTCAGTTACACCTCAAAAGTATTGGGCTTGAGTTGAATGATATTCCCTACTCCTTTGGTTGGGAATTAGTGGTGTATGTGGGAACAATCCCTTGTCCCATTTCTTCTGAAGCAGGTGCTGGTTCTTTGGGTTTCCAAGACCAATTACTGGAGAACCCAGAAACCATCGTTGGGGATTTTGAACCTTGTTCTTCTGCGCTATTCCCGGAAACAACTCAAAGAACAGGGGATGCATTCTTCGATGATTTGTTCATGGATCTGAAGGAGGACTCTGGTGAGAAAATAGGAGAAAGTCCTGTCCAAGGGGGTGACTCTGTTCCTCTGGTCTCTCAAACTGGAGAAAAGAGGAAAAGGGTAAAAATGGTGGCTAGGCGCACCTGAACGCCAAGAACACGACCACCACCAAGGTCTCGCCCCTCTCTAACTCCCTCTTCTCCTCCTTCTCAACCTTCTCGCAAATCTGCGAGAATTGTTTTCAGATCGACCCCCAGATCCTCTAAACCCTCTGCGCCTATCATCGAGGAGATTTCCTCTTCTACCGAAGGGTTCTCGAGTTCTGACTCTAAAGACACCGCCTTCAAACAGGGGACACTGGTGTTTTCCGAGTCCTCTGAAGACCAATCCCCTCCAAAATCAGCCACTAAACCTACTGTGAAGCCTTCTCCTGCAAAAACATCCCTCAAGCGAAAGCCCAGAACAGCCCCCCTACCAGAAGCTACCACCTCTGTTCCTGCCCCCAAATGCCCAAAGCAGTTCACTCCCTCTCCTATGTCTGACAAACATGCGCAGTTGCTTAAGCGCAATGTCGTCAGGGGGAAGGTAGTGTCTGTAAGCTTTTTTGAGGAACAGGGTCTGAGGGTGTTCTTGACCAAGCTTCGAGCCCAAGGCTAGCTTGAGTTGTTTGCAAGCACCCAGCAAGGGTGTTCTGTGCCTGAGTTGGCTGAGTTTTACGCCAACTGCAGAGTCACCGAAGGGGTGGTGACAAGTTTTGTGAATGGGCAAGGCATTAGGATTGATGCGCCCTCACTTGGAAACATATTGGGAGTGCCCTCACAAGGTTTTGCTGTGCATGTGAAGGAAGATAAAACATCCCTGGAGACAGCCAGGCTCCTAGAGGTGACCAAGCGTCTCAGTCAAAAACAAGGTCTGAGAACACCCTCCTCTGTAAAAAAGGGTGATCTGATCCCTCTCCACCAACTACTTTTCATGTTCGTCTTTAAGAACGTGATTCCAAGGGGTCAAGGGAGAAACTCAGCAGACCTTTTTGATCAGTGCCTGGTCGACTTCTTGGATAGGGAGGAACCCATAAATCTTCCGGCTATCATGATTCGCCACATTGGGCGAATTGCAAACA
Source organism: Selenicereus undatus (assembly GCA_017589665.1). Lineage (NCBI taxonomy): Eukaryota > Viridiplantae > Streptophyta > Magnoliopsida > Caryophyllales > Cactaceae > Selenicereus > Selenicereus undatus. Next base: position 39,039,122 of record JACYFF010019584.1, read on the forward strand.
CCACCCGGGCTCATGATCTCGGATATGGGTTTCTGCTGACAAGGGTGTTTGAGCACTTTGGAATAGTGCTCACAGGGCGAGTGGAGGCCCAAGTCGTTGATGAAATTGGGATTGACACTCTGCTAGGGTGTGGCTATGAGATTGGGGAAGGGTCCGTCTCCAAACAGGGTCGTCGACCACCTCGACCACCTGTTTCTGGGCAACCTTCCATCAAGGTTGAGGCTGTTCTTGAGGACAATGCTCACCTCAAGGATGAGCTCTCAGCTGTCAAGGCTGCTCTTGCTGAGGAACAAGCCCTCTCTGCCAAACGCCATGCAGACTTGCTTGCTCTTCTCTCCACCCTTGCCCCTAGCATTCCTCCTCTGCAAACGAAACCACCCTCTGCTCCCTGATTGTCTAGCCTGTTCTTTGTTTTTTTGTTTTGTTATTTTGCAATTGTACTGCTTTGCTTATTAATGAAATATCTACTTGCAGTCTCTCTTGCTTGTTGTTCCTTATGCTTTGTACTATGTTGTTCTTGCTTTTCATGATGCCAAAAGGGGGAAGAAGAGTGAAAACCTATTGACAATGTATGACGATTGAATGTGACAATGTATGCGAATGAACCTGACCAACCTGACCTTGACTTACGTGGATCCATTTTTTGGTTTGTCAATATGGTCACTTATCCCTATCAGCATTCATCTTTTGTTTTGTCAATATGGTCACTTGGTTTGTCATCATCAAAAAGGGGGAATTTGTTGAGTTATTATATTTAAGTTTTGATGATAACAAATCCAAGGGTAAAAATTTGTCCAAGTAATGTTGCTCCAAACACGATCTCCAAACAGTCCTAACTGATGTTTATAATCTTTATTGTATTAACTGGTTTGCTACATGTGAGAACAAGTCCTTAAAACTGGTTTTACTTGGTGATTCTATATAAAGTCAAGAACGCCATCTCGACTGTTGATTGTAAGGCATGTTCCTGAACTCTAGCAATGCAAAGAACAACCCCAGCAAACAAGGTGGCCTTGATTTTCACAGCAGCTCTACAAAACATGGACAAGATGACTGGTTCAAAACAAGAAGTCTTGGGTATATAGGTTTTATTTATTTAGACACTTGTTAATATGCCAATATTGAAAACGCTTTTTAAACACCTCTTGAATCGATATTTGCGCTAAGTGCTTCAGAACACCAGTTGCGAACAACCCTGCAAACAGGGTGCCTAGGGTGTTTCTGAACTGAAGTGGCCATACCTGGTTATCTTTGAAAATTCATTTCGGTTGGCCAAGATCTCCAGAATACTTTATTTAATCTCCAAGATTGCTATTTTTCTGGAAAGGATATTTCTTGAAAATATTATGGGAGATTTGCGAAAATAGGTTTTGGGAGATTTGCCAAAACTAAAAGATTCCTTTTGCCCATATTTTCGGATATGATAAAATTTCAAAAGGTGAAGATTTCTGGTTGCCTTTTGAATCTTCTTCACGGCTATGGGAAGATAAGGGTTATCTCTTAAGATAACAAATCCCTTATACTTTGGGAAAAACTTGTCACTAGCCGTTAGGGAGTATTTTTTTCTTGAAAATCGTTTTCCATACTTAGCTGATTCTTTTGGTCTTGACCGTTAGATTTTTGTGTATAAAATCTCAGTTCTTTCAGTCCCACAAGGTGCAAGAAAAGAAAGTAAGAGAAAAACTAGAAACACACAACATACGCAAAAAAAGAAAAAAGAAAAATTTCAAAAGTGGTTTTTCTAGTGAGAAGAATTTTTCGAGCTACACTTGAGAAAAGAAAACCGACACAAGTTGTGTTTAAACTGAGCTTTCAATATATTGGCATAATAGGATTCACATTGTACCTTACATCTGCTTAGTAAGAAGAACCCCCAGTAAGGTGTTTGTTGACCTTGATCCCGGATCAGTCGAACGTGAGAAAGTGTGTCCTAGTCGTGTGGACTTTGGACGTGTCCAATCTGGTGAGATTTGGACGTGGTGTAACCTGTCTTAGAGAAGGAGGTTACGTGGTTGCAAGTTGTAACAAGGTGTGTTACATTTGTAACGAGTTAAGCCCGGTTTAGTGAAGTGGTTAAATCCTACACGACGTAGGTCGTGGTTTTTCACACCTCAGTTGGGCTAGAGGTGTTTTCCACGTAAAAATTGTGTGTGCTTTATTTTCCGCATTTATCTTGGTGATTTTCGCATTTGCAATAGTTGAGAACACCCTCTGCAAACAAGTCACAAGGGTGTTTGTTATTTACAACGTGAAAATCAGACACCACAATTCACCCCCCTCTTGTGGTAGAATACTCACGATCTTAACAAAATCGAATAACGACTAAATTAAACTATCGATGAAATTTAAAGACACAAATAGCGCGAATGAACTTTAAAATCAATAATAGCAATAATAATCCCTTTTTATAAAATTCTAGCTCCCACAAGCACATCGATAATAATTTAACTCACACAGTTACTAAAAATAGGATTTTATAACGTAAAAAGATAATACAGCTAGCTTAACAGAAAAACAAAAACGGGGGTCTTACATTCTTCCCCCCTTAAAAGAATTTCACCATCGAAATTCTAAATCTAAGTTCGGTCTTTCCTAGAATGCATGCACACAACTAGGATCTACACGATAGGTTTTCAAAAGGTTTCATTTTGGAAACACTATTTCTTTTAAATCGAACGAAAATGGCTTATGATTTCCAGTCTCCTCCTCGCCAATCCTCTTCAAGCGTCTACTCACTCTATTTAGGCGCCGAGGGCAAATCGCATCGAACAGGGGCAACTGAGTTGGCGTGGAAAACCATATCGAGTTTGTTTTGAAGAATGAACAAACATTTTCGATAATCTAGACTCAGTCAGCATGGCAAGCAGTAATTCTATGCATATGCATCTATAAGTGGGCATCTAAAGGCATGACAATAGAGACAATGATATCTTAAGGTCATACACTAGCAGTTTCATTCTAAAACATGAATTCAAGTCACTTTTTGGGACCACAATGATTAACATGGAGACTCTAACAACACATTTAGAATAACAAAAATGTCACATAGCACCACATAGTATCATTTAAGCATAATAGCGTCACATAACATCATTTAGGTATAATTGCATCACATAGTATTACATAGTATCAGCAATCTAGAGTTCTTAAGGCTAGGAGTTGGATGAAACATAAAACCGACTAGGGTACATATGGCAAGCAATTTACAAAATGAGAGCATGTATGATTGACATGCCTATGCTTTTATGTCGATCTAAGGCTAAATCATTTACTAGAAAGTTACCATATCACACTAAGATAGCAGAGATACCATTTACGCCATATTGGCAATGGAAGAACTTTAAGTACCATTCAAGATCATATTGACATCATGTAGGGTTAACATCAAAGCATTGAAGATCAAGAATCGTAAATAACACGAACTAGCATAATCATGCCTATAAGGACAACTTGGAGAAAAGGTGTTAATGTAGAAATGCAAGTTGATGACTTTGATGGTGGGAAGGCTTCCCCTAAGGTTATTACTTGGGGTTGATCGCCTCTTAAGTCATAGATTCATACAAATGAAGGGCTATGCTCATCCAATAGTTTTTATGCTTGATTCATTGCGAGAATATGTGAGTGTAGGCTTCTAGGGTCGTCGCATCATGCTCTAGATATATGTGTATGCAATGATTCAGCTATAACATGCAATCATAGAATTCACGGAATGCAATCAACAAGTTAAAGGTTATGCCATGTCATGAATCACAAAACTTAGATAATCAGAACAGCCAAGTCACATAGCATTCCGACTTAGGTCAAGCTCATTCACTAGCATACAAAATCGATGCATTTCAAAATCAAGTTGCTTAACCAGGGGGTTTCACTTCATAGAAAGGCAATAGAGACTTCATACAACATCATTTAGCGTTATAATAAATCCTTAAGACATGCAGACTTGCGGGGTCGTCATATAGAAAGGACACCTAGACTTGTATAAATGCATACAATCCCCCTTTGCGAGCTATGGTCAATGGCTTGCCCTAGACACCATTTAATTTAGGAAGGATTGGTGTCCAGCTGCTAGGTTTGTTTGCATATGGTTGACATTACTGGTCTTATAGGTACCAGTTGAGGTCTTACGAGGTACACCCCTCCCACAAGTGGTCATAGGAGTCTCGCTGTAGGTCGCTTACCTTAGTAGGAATCATTTACTATGTATAACTCCAAAGTCTACTAGGTTCCTCCTCCCTTTCACTTTCTAGGTGTATTAGGGTTCGTTCAAGCCAAAACATCGTCACCCTATTCATGAATCATAATCCATATAATAGAAAGCAAGTAATACATGGATCAGGCGACAATGGCGAAGAAGGAGAACAGTAGGTACACTTACGCGATGTTTAGCGAGGTCCTACACTAGCATTTAATCTTTCAAGCATGTACACAAGAGCAGCCCTTAATATACTTAGGAATTTCATAATTCAAAAACGAAAGGTATCGTTTAGTAGGATTATCAATCATAGCAACTAATTTCCAATCATTCCTTTCCTAGTTCATTACGAAGGATTCTATCGACGTACACATCTTAGCACATACACATTTACAAGCAACATTTGAGAAACATAAGGGTGCGTAGTAGTGAATCTAAACTACCTCATCATCAGTAACGGAAAGTAAATCCTGCAGTGTAAGATAACCTTGGTTCGATAGTCAAACGACATTAACATCTCAAAAATTTTGAGTTTCAAAGGGGGAGAAAACAGCTTTTCTATTTCGAATCTCTTTGTTTTTAATAAAAGGATGGTTAACTGCTTCTAGGTCTCTCTACCAACCTTAGAGTACGTTTGCTCACTCCATTATGGGGCCCGAGGAGCAAATCGTATTATAGGGGCAAAGATGAGCTCAGACTTAAGGCTTTCAAATCATTCAATTCAAATCACATGTTCTTTAAACATTGAATTAAAATCTCCAAGGCATATAAGCAAAACAACTTTCGATTGAGCTAACACTTAACTCATCCATGAAAATACGAGCCATTTGGCCTATGTCTTAGCAAATGGTTCTCTTATCTAACCATTCAGCTCACTCAAGCCGCACCTAACTAGGTAAATGCGCTAACATTCCCACAAAACTCACATTTGCACAACTAGTAGGCATATATCACATCATTATGAACGCATTCCTAGGCAACTATAAGAGATGCAAGATTCAGGTCACGGCCTATGGTCGCAGGACCATACTCTGATACCATCAATGTAACACCCCCGACCCCTAGGGCTGAAAGCGTTACGTTTTCTGAACTTTTTACTTAAATTTTGGGATGAAACGGACAGAGTTTGCCCTAAAAACTAACCGTTTCCAGGCTAAAAGTCTTACAATAAATCCCTGCAAATCAACGGAAGCGTAAAACATTTAAAACAAGCTCAACGGCTGCACGTCGGAGTTCATAACTCAACGAGTCACTCACTCGGAGTACACTAACCAGAATAGTTCATTAATACGGGAAAAGTAAAAGATACAACTCAACGGTTCACACAACCGGAGTATTGGGGCTTTATATCCCAAAACATAACTAACTTTGACCAAGAAGACATATAACTAATTAGATGGTTGGCTCATATGGCCATACAGAGCGATATATGCATTACATTAACTAGAATACTTGTTTACAATCATTTACAACTTTACAAGACTTCATTAAAGACGTAAGTAGACACACAAGACACCTTGCAAGCTAGAATAAATTCTGTCTTGACATAGCTGACTCAACTTCTTCCTGTCATAAAGAAAACCTGGGGGAAAAGGGGAAATAGTAGTGGGATGAGCAACCACACGATCAGTGAGTGTCCCCCAACCCCCTTAAAACGAAAACCGTTGCAGGCAATAATATCTTTACTAGTCACATATCATATATTCATACTTTACTATCATATTAGACATTCATAAAATTCCTATGGAAACATGACTAATCATAAACTTGACTTTAAGCACTCAAACACATTTTCAGGTCTCTAAATGACCAAACTTCTTTACTAACAAGCAATCAAGCACTTGAGCAAGTGATGAGGCTAAGCACAAAGACTTTCTTTTACATAAACATAACTTCTTAGCATTCTATTCGAACTATGCATGAAACCCTATTCACTTGATGTGCACATAAGGTTATCTCTTTTTATAGTCATACTTTTTCTTGGTATTTCATTCATATGAGGTGCATAAGATATACACATTTCAAGTCTCAATCAAATCTCATTCATAGGGTATGCATGAATATGCTCATAAGACTTTCTTTTCATATTCTTATCTTACTTAATATCTCATTCATAAGTCATACTTAGAACATGCACATGTCATACTCGGAAAGCTTTCTTTCTCTTTACTGAAAACACGTCATTTAGCCTCTTGAGGCTCATAAAAATTCTTCTCTTAGCCTCTTGGGCTCATATTCTTTGAAAGAATCTCTTTCATCTTGGTCTCATAGTGACCCTTAAAAACTTTCTTTATGAAATACTTAAAAAGGCGAAATGCCAACTGCTTTTCTCATTTAATAAGAAACTACTTCTGGGCATAAGATCATCATAAAATGTTGGTTGGGAGAGATCTACACTCATCCCCAGTGAGATTAACTCACGCTAAGCTCTTACTCCCGGGATGACAACTAACTTTTAGACCTTAACCCTCGTTAGAGTCTCTAGGGACTACTCCCTAGGCTAGGGATTCCCCCGTTCAAGCAGGTTCACTCCCATCTATTGTTCCTAAGCACTTATCTCAGCCATTTAAACTGGTCATAACGACTAATAAGTTTGCTGTCTCTCACAGCGAAATCCTTTATCATGCAACTCACGCTTTTGTAAAACTCTTTAGGGACTCCCCTGTTCAAGCGGGTTCACTCCCAAAACTGTATTCATTTAGTTAAAATAGGTTATCATGCACTAATAGTTATGGCTACTATCATTTCAAAACGTGAAATCTTTCTTTGAAGAACTCACCCTTATGCACATAATGCAATTTGAATACATCGAAGGGAAGGGGGTCCACATATATGATATTTAAGCACTTCATAATCAATTCAAAACAATGAGCCACACATGGCCTCGCAATCCACACGATTGTGGTCAATTCACAACCCGAACTCCCTCCTTACAAGCATCGTACCACAAGAACCTCGAACCACTCATAGTTCTTCCTCAAACCATCCAACTACCATCTTGGTGTCAATTTCACAATTTAGTATTCTAATCATCGGGATATAATAAAGAGCGATATGTAAACCTACGTAACTTACCAATGCTTAAATTGTCGAACGAACAAGTAACAATTAGCAATGCGCTGCAACCAACGGTTATAACCATAAATACATACATACATACATACATACATACATATATATATATATATATATATAGGCTTCACACGACCTTAACTGAAAACAAACGTTTAGTAAGATGAGTCGAACTAACTAACATGAAACACGATTAAATTCACGAATTGCAGTTAAGGGGTAAGCCCGCTCATTTCGTCATTCGAGTATAGTTTTCAAGCTCATTTCACAAGCATAATTCAACTAAACGGATAAACATCGATTCGAGGTGCTCATTTATTGATTCGAAGTTACATTTCAAGCCTAGTTAAGCCATGCAAGCATGATACGAATCTAGACATTCATTTATTTCATCGAAGTCATTATTCGAATCTAAATAGGCCACTTAGACTTAATACGATTCTAAGTTTTCGTTTATCATACCAATGTTACTATTCGAACCCATTTAGGTCATTTAGACATAATACGCTTTTAGGCATTGGTTTACCATGTCGATGTTACTATTTGAGTCAGCCTTTCAAACATGCGTTAACTAAACATACTAAACTTGATTCTAAACATGCATAGCTTACTTTGAACCAAACTTTCAGACACGTGTTAATTGAATGTACTAAAAAGGGTTCGAATGAAAGCTAACATATTTCAATAGCTTCGAATTTAATTCCTTTACATGCATTAGCTAGTTTAACTCGAATCGAAGCTAGCCACGTTTACATAACTTCGAAATTAATTCTTTTAACATGCATTAGCCAATGTACTCGATTCGATGTTAAACACATTTCATTGACTTCAAAATTAGTTCATTTGCATGCATTGGTTAATTAACTCGAATGGAAGCTAAACACGTTAAAAGGGCTTCGATTTTAATTCTTTTTCATATATTAGCTAATTAACTTGAATCGAAGCTAAGCACGTTAATATAATTTCGATTTTAATTCTTTTTTACGCATTAACTCATTAAGTTGAATCGATGCTAAACACGCTAAGCTAACTTTGTTTTTAATTCTTTTTCATGCATCAACTAATTAACTTGAATCGAGGCTAAGCACGTTAAACTAACTTGCATGTAATAGCTAATTTAGGTCATTCAACACGCATCATACACAAATTGAAGCAAGCCTAGGCTAACATGCATCATTAAAATGCTGAAAACATTTTCGAAATTAATACTAATTTGGGAGGCGAGGAACACCCACCTCGATTCCACGCTAGAGACACGCGATTTAGCTTGAATTGAGGCCAAAAATCGAACACCAACACCTAGATACTCGTCTGCTCTTTGCACGTGACTCGACCTAGCCCAAACCCAAAATCCTATCTCGCGATTTCTGAGGAATTTAGGCACAATTGAGATGAAATTAGGGCGAGAATCCAATTTATAGAAGAGTAGAGGTTCGAAACTCACCTTGCATGCTCCAAATCTGCTGGATGTTCGGTCGGATTCATGCCAAACCAGCATTGCCAGCGCCCGGTTTTCGGCTCAGCCACGTGTGAGGTGGGTCGTCGGCACGTGGAGACGGTGGCTCGAGTTTCTCTGGCCGGGATACGCATGTGTGGAGAGGAGGAAGTGAAGCAGAGGAGTGGTGGAGAGATAGGGGAGCCAGGCTTAGGAAGATGATGAAGAAGAATGAGGAGAGAGAGAGGGGGGTCAAGGTTTTGCTTTTGCTAAACGTAAATGGCTTCGGCCCCGTACGCTCCTTTTTCTTTTCTTTTGTTTCTTGGTCGCCATCCCATTCAACTAAAATCGTTTATCCAATCTCGCAACCTCCCATTCTAAACCCAATCATTAGTACGACCTTCGATTGACTATTCGTTCACAAATATACAAGGGTTCGATTTATTAAACATCGAACGACTTCTAAGGTTGAAAACTTAATCGTATTCGGGAAGCGACTAAATAAATCGAATAACGACTAAAATAAACTATCGATAAAATTTAAAGACACAAATAGCGCGAATGAACTTTAAAATCAATAATAGCAACAATAACCCCTTTTTATAAAATTCGAGCTCCCATAAGCACATCGATAATAATTTAACAGGCACAGGTACTAAAAATACGATTTTGTAAAGTAAAAAGATAATACAGTTATCTTAACGGAAAAACAAAAACATGGGTCTTACAATATATACATATATATATATATATATATATATATATATATATAT
>JACYFF010019584.1:39061129-39071460 GCA_017589665.1 Selenicereus undatus
GTATATATATATATATATGTATATATATATATATATATATATATATATATATATATATATGTATCTATGTATCTATATATGTGTATGCTTATATACACATAGAAACATGTACATATATAAACATATATGTACATTATCCCCTTTCTGCTGAATGATCGAGCCTAGATATTTAAATTTGTCGAGCTTTGTTATCATCATGCCCTCAATGGTGACTTCTCCCCTTCCATCTTCCCTGCCACTAAAACAGCAATGTAGGTCTTCCATTTTCGATCTACTTAATCTAAAACCTCTAGACTCCAGTGTATGTCTCAATCGCTCCAACTTGTCGTTAACTCCCTCTCTGGTTAAATCAATAAGAAAAATATCATCTGCAAACAACATACGCCATGGTAACCCATCTTGAATCCCTTTTTTAAGTTCATCCATAACTACAGTGAAAAGAAATGGGTTTAAAGGTGAACCCTGATACAGGCTCATACTAATGAAGAAGTCATTGGTAACCCTTCCTGGCGACCTAACATTCGTCCTACCTCCCACGTACATATCCTTAATAGGTCGAATATACAAAGGAGACACTCTTTCTTTTCCAAGCATTCCCATAACACTTCATGCGGAACTCTATCATATGCTTTTTTCATATCAATGAACACCATATGAAGATCTACCTTTCTAGCTCTGTGCAATCCCATGAGTCTTCTAAGGAGGTAAATTGCCTTTGTGGTTGATCTACCTGGCATAAAACTAAATTGGTTCTCAGATATCGAAATATCCTTCCGTAATCTTCTCTCAATCACCCTTTCCCACAACTTCATAGTGTGACTGAGCAACTTTATACTCCTATAATTATTACAATCTTAAATATCCTCTTTGTTCTTGTATAATGGGGTGATTGTACTAAACTTCCATTCTATGGGCATCTTAGCAGTTCTAGAAATAACATTGAAAAGCTCTGCTAGCCACTTCAATCCCTCTTCACCCAAACACTTTCACACTTCCACTGATATCTGATCTGGTCCCTCTAGTTTCCTATTGGACATCTTCTTTAGGATCTCTTTAATCTCATCCTTACTGATAGGTTCACCCAATTGGGGGTCAAGTAGACTCTCACTACTTTCTCTTTCCCTACTTCGAAAATATTCCATCACTTCATCATTAAGGAGTTTCGAAAGTACCTTTTCTATCTCACCTTGATTTTTGCATCCTCAGACAACACCTTACCATTTTCATCTTTGATATACCTCACAACACCCAAATTCCTTGTTTTTCTTTCCCTTGCCCTCGCCAGTTTAAAGACTTCCTTCTCACCTTCCTTGGTCCCCAGTTTTTGATATAACCTATCACAAGCCATGCTCTTAGCTACATGTAACACCCCCAGCCCCTAGGGTCAGGAGTGTTACGTTTTCTTATTTCTTACTTAATTCATGGGGTGAAATGGACAGAGTTTCTCCTAAAAACTGACCGTTTTCAGGCTAAAAGCCTTACAAAAATTCCTTGCAAATCAACGGAAGTGCATAACATTTAAAATAAGCTCAACGGCCACACGCCGGAGTTCATAACTCAACGAGCCACTCGCTCGGAGTTCACCAAACAGAATAGTTCTTTAACATATGAAAAGTAAAAGATACAACTCAACGGTCTACACAACCGGAGTACTGGGGTTTACATCCCACAACACAGCTAATTTCGAATAAAAACATCTAACAATCAAATGGTTGGCTCACGCGGCCATACAGAGCGACTCACAAACAATATGCATTATATGAGCTAGAAAACTTAGTTTACAACAATGACTAACCAGGAATACGTTACATCACCTCGTTAAACACATGAATCTACTTCTATATGGCACACATAACTCTTTTACAAGCAGGGGTAAACTCCAGCTCAGCGTAAGTAGCTTGACTTCCACCTGTCATAACAAAAGCTTGGGGAGAAAGGGGAAAGAGTAATAGGATGAGCAACCACACGCTCAGTGAGAATTCCCCTACTCCTTAAAACCCAAAACAGTTGCAGACAATAATACTAATAATATCCATATATCACGCATTCATACTTTACTAGCATAATAGGTAATCAAAATCCTCAAGGAAAGATCGCCACCATTAACACTTCAATCTAACCCCTCAACTCATTTCTAGGCCCTAAATGGCCAAGCTTCCCTACTATCAAACCGCTAGGCACATAATCAAACAAGCAACAAGGATTGAGTTTGAAGCTTTCAAACATACTTTTGAAAACACAGTGACTCTTCACATATTCCAATAATGGTTCATAACTCACGCCAACTTCTAAAAAGTTTATAATTCTTTCTAAAAGTACCCAAAATATCTAAACTGGTAAGAAAGACTTCGCAAGAATCATTCTTTCTTAAGATATGCACCATAAAAAAAAAACTTAAACGTTCAATGCATGGCTAGGCTGTAACCAACTACACTTGAAATTCATTTAAACTATATTCAGAACACATTCATAAAATATGTGGGTTATATGCATTTGAAAGCTTTCTTCTTTTCTTAAAAACGCCTTACTTGGCCTCTTGAGGCTCGTATTGCTTTTTAAAAAAAAACTTCCTTTCCTTTCTGAACGGCTTAGAATGGCAATTTGCCAAACCTCCTTTTTATCAGGAACTTACTTATAACATAAGACATCTTATTGTGTTGGCTAGGGAGGTCAACATCGCCCTTAAGTGAGATCGTCACTCTTATTCTACGTTACCCCAGGGTATACGTACTTAACTTTTGGCCAAAGCGCGTCTTAGTAGATAAACTCAAACTTCGATATTGTCCTCTGTGGGGCAACAGCTCACACCAGGATAATCATATCCAGAGTCCAGTCCCCCTCAAGGTTTTCTTATGCGTCACACATCATAACTTATCTGGAGAACAGCTCACACCAAGATATTTCATATCTTGAGTCCAGTTTCCAGGAACAACTCACACCAAGATAATTTATATCTTGAGTCCAGTTCCTAACTTTTCTTTAGAGGGAAACAACTCACGCCATCTTTGCGTCCAGTTTCCAGGAATAGCTCACACCAAGATAACTTGTATCTTGAGTCCAGTTCCTAACTTACTTATCTCAGGGGGAAACAGCTCACGCCCTTTCTGCATCCAGTTTCCGCCCTCTGGCTAACTTCCCAGCACATTCTTAGACTTTAAAGACATAATTCATTTCTCTGTTTCAAATGCTTACTGGGCTGAAAACTCGCTTTTTAAACTAAACGACCATAACCTTTTGAAATGCTCATAATTCATTCGTTTTGGGCTTAAACACTGCTTATAGGAATTATAAGTTTATTAACACATAAATCGATTTCCTTTGAAACTTGAAAGCTTCTTAAAAATGTAATGAGCTTACTAAATCGTAAAACGATTTCGTTTTGAACTTAAAAGCTTCGTATAAGCATAATACGGCTACTAACTTGCAAAATGGCTTCGTTTTTAACTTAGGAAGCTCTTATAGACGTAAAACATTTACTAGTTTATAAAACGAATTCATTTCTCACTTAAAAGCTTAATATAAACGTAATACGTTTATTAACTCGTAAAACGACTTCCTTTTAGACTTAAAGGCTTCTTATAAAGGTAATAAGTTGGTTAATACTTAAAACGATTTCACTTTAAACTTAAAAGTTTCTTATAAACGTAACACGTTTACTAAATCATAAAACAATTTAGTTTCTAACTTGAATGCTTCGTATAAACGTAATAAATTTACTAAATCGTAAAACGACTTCATTTTTAACTAAAGGGCTTTTTATATAAACATAATAAGGTTGCCTAATCATAAAACGACTTGTTTCTAACTTGAAAGCTTCGTATAGGCGTAATACATTTGATAGTTCGTAAAACGACTTCATTTCCAATTAAAAAGCTTCTTATAAATGTAAAGCGATTGTTAATTCGTAAAAATGACTTCACTTTTTAGCTTAAAAGCTCCTTTTAAACGTAATACGTTTGCTAAATTGTAGATCGAAATTCAATAGAGACTTAAGTAACCAAAAAGCGTGCAATAAGCTAAGCTTCATAATTAGTACCTTAAGATACTCTTTTTCGGATCGTATAAATTCTTTTAAACATGAGGAGGGGTCATTACCCAAACCAATGCCTTGAAAACCTTTTCGAACTCACTGTTAGTTCGCTTTTGAAGTTCCTAAACCTATCGACTATTCAGTCGAGTCACTAACTGAGCGGTTCGACGGTTTAGGACTCTTTTTACACTTTAGACGTCCTAACACACGAATAGGCAACTGATACATTTAAAAGCCTTTTCAAGCATATACACGAGCTTTCTAAATGTCCTGTCCCTTTTTTTTTGTTTTAAAAACGTCTAAACTTTTAAAACGTCTAAACTTTTAAGAATTAATCACATAGCACATTGCGGGAAAAGGGTTTACACATAGCACATTCGTCATTCATACACTTCATATCACAACTCATTAAGCCACACATGGCCTCGCAATCCACACGATTGCGGCAATTCACAACCCTATCTCCCTCCTCACACACCACCGACCACAAGATCGTCGAATTTCTCAACAGTTCCACCTCAAGCCATCCAACTACTAACTTGGTTTAATGTTGTCATAAATAAATCAATAATTCATAAAACCATCATATATAAGCATAACATTCTCAACGATAACGCCATATAGAAATTAATACAGCTGTACTGATTTAACGATAACTTCTAAGCAGAAACCAACATGCTTGTCTAATGCCTCAATTCGCCCGATTAGCATTTTCAAACTTCATAATATGATTCAGGGCTAATAAACTAACATAACATCAACACTAAGGTAACAATATGATTATTAATAATTCAATGACCTTCCTAGCTATAAATAATCCAACACCAGTTTCAACATCCAATTAACCCACAATTAACACCATGTTCATGATTTCTCAACTTTGACTCCAATTTCACCCAAACTGATTTCTAATCTCATACTTAACATGCGAAAACTAATTTAGTTAAATTCGACAAATATAATATTAATTTAGGAGGAAAGGAGCCCTCACCTTGAACCCAAGCTAGGGGTTCGATTCACGACTGTGACTCGACTTTAGAGGCTTGAACAACTCCAATCCTTCGCCTCTTGCTTACCCACGCTCGAACAGGACCAACTCATGCCCCAAATTCCAGAAATTTGAACCCTAAAATCGACCCAAATGCACTTACTGATTAAGATTGAATTGGCTACATGCAAGCGACGATTCCTACCCTAACTTATAGAAAATTGAAGCAACTAAGAGGTTAATTGCGTGGTTATACCTGGGTACGCATTTGAGGCCCGATTCGTCGCCCAGAGCCGCCGTACCCGTGCTGGGTTTGCTCGAAATCCTGCCCAAATTCGCACCCAACGGTAGCTAACTCGAAGGGGAGGTCGAATGGGTGAGGTTTTTGCAAAAATCGGCTCCCAGTTGGAGCATGGGAGTGGCGTCAATGGAGAAGGAAGAAGAAGAATAGCAGGGCGTGAGAGGAGAGAGAGAGTGTCGGGTTAGGGGGGTCACGCGTGGAGAGGAAGGGGTAGGAAGAAAATAAATCGTGCGTAAATTACGAAAATACCCCTCCCTATCTCTTTCTTTTTGTCCCAAGCTGATTCATATACGATATCGCTAGTCTAATTCGTAACCCGAACTCTAAACCCAAAATCGATAACGTGGCCCTTCGTCTATTACTCGTTCCCAAAAATATCGAGGTTCGATTTAATAACATCGAACTACTTCTAAGGTTGACGACCTAATCGTAATCGGGTTCCTAGTCGATTTAGTATTCGTTAATAACCGTTAATAACGCTTATTAAAAACCATCGAAGGATTTTCAAAAATAATAACTTTAATAAAATTATCGATCACATAGGCACATTACTAATAATGTAGCTCATATCGTTAAATAAAATAGGTTTTTATAACGCAAAAACGCGTCACGAACAACTTAACATAAAATAAGGTACGCGGACCTTACACTACAGTATCAACTTTCTTAGCTACCCTTTTTGTTGCCTTATATCTAACTCTACTGGTCTCTTTCTCTTCATCCGTTTCACTGTTCATGAAAGTAGCATATGCCTCTTTTTTCTCATTGACTTTCTCCTTTACCTCTTCTTTCCACCACCAGGCTCCTTTCATTCGGCTGCCACCTCTCCTAGAAGTACCTAGGATATCTTTAGCCGACTGTCGAATACATTCTGTCATTGCCTCCCACATTTTATCTGCATCCTCTGCCTGCCTCCAATCTCCTTCTTCAGGAATCCTCTCTACTAATTTCATAGCATTGTCCTTTGTAAGATTCTACCATTTAACTCTAGGTTCCCCAACACTTCTCTTCTTTCACTTTGAACATTTGAGCTCCACATCCAACACTAGCAATCTATGCTGAGTTCCTAAATACTCACTAAGTATCACCTTATAATCCTTACATGTAATAGCCCGACCCTAAATCATATTTATTTATTTAATTAAGCGATGTTATTTATTTTTCACATTTATTTATCTCATTGAATCAATCCAGTTGAAAAAAAAAATTCATTTCGGGCTCCACTTTGCAATTCGAGTTTCATTTATTGAAAATAATTTTTTGAAGAAATTGATATTAGACCTCAATAATTATGATTTAAATGATTAAATTGTTTTTCATGGCATCATATTAAAAAAAAAAAAACAAATTTAATTATCGCACCCGGTTTGACATTTTTTTCCAACCCGAGCTCATTTAAGCCCAATTTCGGCCTAACAAGTTCCTAACCCATTTGCTTATCTAATTACCGTAATTAAGCCTTAATCATCATTAGCAAAAGCTGATTTTGTGCTTCATTCTCAGCCAAGTAATTTGAGTCATATTTACATCCAAGTGTTTTAAGGCCTTTGCAAGAGATAAACTTCAAGGCTTTGTCTCTCTTCTCTCCTCCTTCTCTCTTCACATGGCCAGCAACCCCCCAGCCCCTAAAGTGGTGTTTTTCGGCCACTCTCCGGCAAGGATTTCAATCCCCAAACAACCTCCCTTCATTGGCTACCATTTTCCATCCTCAAAATCACCCAATATCATCTCCATCTTCACTTATTCCAAGCTCAAAGGAAGTGACTTCAATCTTGTTCTTTGAATTTTTGGTTTTTCCTTCTTGTTTTGGTTATTTTGATGATGGATCATGTTCGTTTTATTGAATTAAGAATCATCTTGGTGATGGATCATGTTGGAGTTGAGCTAGGGTTAGGGTTTTATGTTAATCATGCAAGCTTCATGTTCAAGTGTTTAATTTTGATTGTTTTAAAGGCGATTCTGTGATCTTTGGCATTGGTAATGAATATCAAGATGTTTATGCTAATTTATATAAGTTAAAGAGTGATTTTAGTGGGTGGTTATGTGAAGAAAAGATTGAAAATATGTGAGTTAAAGCTGGAAAATAGACCTAAAACAGGGGCTACTTTGTGAATTAACTGGTACTGTTTGGCACATCCAAAATTCATGATTTTTGGTGTAGTGATATCTTGATGAGTTAGCTTTCAATAGGCTTTATAATTACTCAATTTTGAGTTGTGTGGACAAAGTTATGACCAATTTACTCAAGATTGTGCAGAATGCATCGAAACTGGAAACTGAACTGGAACAGTAACTTCATGGAAAAACTGGTATTGATTGGGTCACTGAAAAATTGTGATTTTTGGTGTGTGGATATAGCGATGCGTTCTCTTTAAAATGCCTCTTGAATCGCCTTAATCCGAGTTCTGTGGAAAACGTTATGGTCATTTTGCTACAACTGCGCAGATTTATCAGAAATTGTGCATGTCTGTGTTCTACCCTACTTTTAGGGACCTTATTATGTGAATCATGCTTTGTGTCCTAAATAAGAGTTTTAGAGGACATTGTGAAATTTTCATATTGGGGTTTTATATCTCATTTGGAGGTTGGGAGTGAAATATATGGATTTTCTAATGCAGACCATCAACGGTAACATGAGTGAATGCAGAAATCGAGACATTTGGAAATATTTTCAGAAGTTTCTATATAATTATGAGTATTGCAAGGAAATTACAAAGGGTAGTGAGTTCAAGAAGTTTGTTAGTGTATAGAAGCTTACTTGGGTTTGAAAACCGAGTTACGTAAGCATAAAAATGAAATTTGGGAAGTGAGCACACTAATAACTCAAAATCAGTGTCCTTTGGACCAAGTTAGGGTGTTATACGAGCTTTTATGAACCTCACAGCACCCCTTCTGGCATAAACCATTTGTCACCCATTTCAGAAGTATTAAACCTTCTATTATCCATTTCAGAGGCATTAACCATTCTATTATTCTTTTCAGAAGGTTCACACTTTCCTTTATCCATTTCAGAAATATCAGCAAACCGTGTGTCATTTATATCAATTAAAATCTTTTCATTATTACTCAATCATTTTCATTTGGTCTATTTTACTTCAATTTGTTGTATTTCAAGTTCAATAACTCTAACTGATTTAATTTATTATTTGAAATGCACAAGTTATGTATCCCATTTCATTACTCAATTTTTGTTACATAAATTTTTACTTACTCAATTAGGCGAGTAAGGATCATTTACTGACTACACGTACTTACAATGACATTTATGAAACAGAGTTGAGGCCTAGTTATCGTTTCCATTGTGCATAAGTATTATCAAGTGAGATATCATTTTAAAGACTTCAGGTACGTGCATTGCCTGTATCTTTAGAAATCAGAGTGTGTTTATCAATGTCATGTTGTTTTGGTAAGTACATCAATGAATCAGTTTACACAGTGATTTATCAGTTAATTAGTGACTCCGTCAGTTAACAGTTACAGCGCATTGCCCTTCAGTTACCCGCGCCGCTTCAGGCCAGGTCCCCTGGTCGGCTTGGAAGGTGTACACCTATCCGTAGATCGTAACAGTATCAAGGGGTTCACTATCAGATAATAACTAGCAATACAGTTTTACATTTATTTCATTCACTGTTTTAACTTAAAACGAATTGCAAAGCGAACCCAATCAGTGTTCAATAATCATTTAACAATTCAGGAACGCATGTACTGAGCTTCGGCTCACAGTTCGAAATGTTTTTCATGTTTTGTTTTAGGCAAATGGTCAGAGTATTGCCCTCATGCCAGCAAATCAGCTGAAGAAAATAAGTGAAGCAGGAAAATCCAGATGGATCAGAAGTAATGCCGTATATGCATACTTTAACGTTGTATTTTGAATTCTTCTGTGGATGAAGATGTAGATTACATGGTGAATTATCTTACTATGGTTTATAAACTTTACATTGGTTAACACTTGATTGTGAATGGATGATCATGTGTGAATGTGTATGGTTAAGATTATGCTTAACTGTGTTATATATAGCACTCATGTTTCAAGCCTTGTCCTTTTGGACGGCGGTAATGCCCCTATCATTGGATTCATCAAATTACAATTGAGTGATTTACTAAGAAGAATATGAACAATGAAACATGTTTAATTTGGGGCTCGCAAGGAAGGGAAGCTAGCCAAATAAAGTCAACCCGATGCTCGCACGGAAGGGAAGCTGACACAGAAGACCTTTCTTAATAACAATGATACCAAAATAAAGGGAGTAACCACTAAACTGAGCAACAAGAAAACAATGCTCGGGATTACTAAAACTAAAACAGAAACTAAAACTCTCACATTTAGGCAACAATATATTAATAGCAGCAAGATCAAGTACGCAAAAGCAAACTAAAGCAATACTAATAGGAGTCCCCAAGACCCTAGATAATAAAATACAAGGGTGCTAATACAGTAATACTAATAATTCCTTAGTACTACAGTACTTAAAATACCAAGTTTGTGACAATTAGCAAATAGAAGCACAATAAATAGCAACCCAGCGGCGATTAGCAAAAGAGAACCACAATGAAATAGAGTGAAGTAACCCAAATAACATCACAAGGAAAAAGGGGAGGCAATTGAGTTAAATCAATTCAGCACACACAGGGTCACGAGGGAGGTGTAGAGGCACCACAAAGGAGCAAAGTGGAGGTCGAGGGTCAGCTAATAGCAGACGGTAGGGTCATCCAGACCACGGTAGGTGGTTTCCGCGTAGATTCAGCAGTCACGGGCAAGCTAATTGTGTCAATAGGAGTCGGAAAATACTCACCTCCAGCAATGTGGGTCACCACTTGCAACTACCGACTCTGATGTTGTCGTCGAAGGGGTGAGGTGCAGGACTAGGCTTCACACTTCACCGAAAAACACAGGTCCAAGTCGGGACAGGACCTCAGCAACCTGAAACGCAGAACTGGGCTGTCAAAGATGTTACCATTGCCCTAACGTGGGGATGCCCCCTTCGCCGGAGATATTGACGCCAAACCCAAAC
>JACYFF010019584.1:39095722-39107380 GCA_017589665.1 Selenicereus undatus
CACGTTAGTTCAGAAACACCCTAGGCACCCTGTTTGCAGGGTTGTTCACAACTGGTGTTCTGAAGCACTTAGCGCAAATACCGATTCAAGAGGTGTTTAAAAAGCGTTTTGAATGTTGACATATTAACAAGTGTCTAAATAAATAAAACCTATATACCCAAGACTTCTTGTTTTGAACCAGTCATCTTGTCCAAGATTTGTAGAGCTGCTGTGAACATCAAGGCCACCTTGTTTGCTGGGGTTGTTCTTTGCATTGTTAGAGTTCAGGAACATGCCTTACAATCAACTGTCGAGATGGCGTTCTTGACTTAATATAGAATCACCAAGTAAAACCTATTTTAAGGACTTGTTCTCACATGTAGCAAACCAGTTAATACAATAAAGATTATAAACTCCAGTTAGGCCTGTTTGGAGATCGTGTTTGGAGCAACATTACTTGGACAAATTTTTACACTTGGATTTGTTATCATCAAAACTTAAATATAATAACTCAACAGAACTCCAACGTGTGGCTGTTGAGCTATTGAAGTGTTTCTGTCCATTTCAGGTATCTATTGTAAGGCTATAAGCTTAGGTTTTAGTAAGTTTTTAGGCGGAACTCTGCCCGTTTTACCCCAGGATTTGAGAGCCTTATTGAGGTGTGTTAATATACCTGATCTTGGGTACAGTGATGGTTGAAACCCAATGTGGGGATGCCATTTGCAAATTCTTAAGGGATTAATACAGTGTCAAGTTAGACGTAAACCTCTATATGAGGAAATGCCTTGCAGGGTAATATCTTTGAGATGAACCAGTATGAGATGAACACTACAATGAGTGCTTATATATGGTGATAACAATTAGTAGCTTATGGTATGCTACTTGGCATTATATGTGTGGTGCAAGTAAGTTAAGCTACCATGTATAGGAATTATCTAGTCTTGACACTAAGACCTTAGATCAGCAATGCTCCCATTACTTCTTGTCATTGACTTATTTATGCCTTAGTTACCTTAAATGGTTCAGAGGCATCATTTCTTTGCCACTAACACTCTCTTCATTTGTAATGGAGTGTTTATGAAAAAAAAAAACCTCATATGTGGTATGTGGGGAATCCTTTAAACACATCTGAGCAACCTTTCTTATAGGCATTTCAAACCCTGACAATCATAGTTGTTTAATTCTCTATTTCCATCATGGAGCCTATAATGACCCCATGTATGCGTTATTGTGTGATTTGCATCTCTTCCTAAGCATATTTGACTCATTCTACTTGCAGTTTAGTCATCACTATGATCATATTTTTACTGTCACCTACTTTAACTCCTTGCTTCTATTGGGCACTATTTATTTATTGCTTGCAAAGCCTTTGGTTGCTTCCGACCTAGTCATTGAGTACCTTTTCAGCAGTTAAATGTATCCATATTTTTCGTGTTTCCATAGCACCGTAACATCATGTTGGCATACTACTCTATGACCATGACTGCATATCATTACTCAAGTTATTTTGGCAATCCTTTCTATACTAGTACAATCTATCTTATTAATGATAAACAACGATTTGTGCTATTTTCATATGCCAGCAATTTCGGAGTTTATATACCTACCCAAGACTTTCATTTACTGCAGAATGTGTTATTGATGGATGTCATCATGTTCAATCATAAGACTAACTGATTCATCTTGATGAATTGGCCTTTCAAACACCAGATGAATAAAATTTTCCTTCTGATGGTGTTGACCCCCATCTTCAACACTTTACTCACATATGAAAACCGTATGACTTTTCAAATGCCCCAATGGTATTCTGTTAGATTTCTTCACCTTCAGTACTTAATACTCCCTCTCAATTTCATAACATTGTTCATTTACTTTACTAGCATGACCATCATGAATAAACTATATGTCTTGTATATGCTGGTCATTTATATGCCTTGCCTCTTTCATTACGAACCTTTGTCCTTTCATTCATTCAGCTTACATGCCGGTCATTTATAACCAATAAATAAATATCTATGCACGAGTTCATGGTGTGGTTACATCGCTTTACACTTTAGATTGTTTCCCTGTCTTTTAAATTTACTGAGACCAGTAGGCGGTTAAATGTGCTATCTTTAATAAATATGCCTCTATTAGTATTGCTAGAAACATATTCATTGGGCATTCAATCCAGTTTGATTGGCATACCTTGTTGTCACTATGGGGATGAACTGATTGTGTACTGATAGAAGATGATTTGTAAAGATCTTAAGGTTGGTTTGAGAAATGAGGAAAGACTAGACGTGTGTTTCTAGGGACCGAGGGAAGAAAAACCTTATTTTTGCCCTAATTTCACTGTGCAAGCAAGTGAGTTATCGTGTCAGTAATGCATTGAATATTAGTGATATGCCAACCACACTCGGTATACACATATCCATAATTACAGTTTATGAATTTAGAGATGTTTCATCTAAGGACTTTCAGGACTGTTTTCCCCAAAGAATCATTGATTTTTAGATCAACCTAGTTCTAGGTGCTCGATCCATTTCAAAGCCCCTATCATATGACCCCCAGCAGAGTTCAAGGAGCTAAAGATTTAGTAAGATGAGTTGTTAGAGAAGACAATTATTTGACCAAGTGTGTCACTGTGGGAAACCCTAGTTTTATATGTGTGAAGAAGGAAGGCAAAATCTTATGGTTGTGTGCTGCGTACAGAGAGTTGAACAAGATCACTATAAAAAACAAGTGCCCTATACCTTGAATAAATGATTTATGGGATTAACTGCCAATAATAGAAGTCTTTTTCAGGAATGATTTGAGGTGCGGTTATCACACCTAAACCATGCAACCACAGTTTATCTTTTGCAAGAATGCCCTTTTATAGTAATTCTTGAAATTGTTTGCTTGTCTCATCTTTAAAACTTGATACTATCCATTGTCATTTAATCTCCCTTGATTACCCGATATTTCCTATTAGCGTGATCTTCCATGTCTTTGCAAACGCATTATTAAACGTGCAATACATTTTTTGTTCAACCTTATATGGTTGTCAACATTCCAGTGCTCTCGACCTTCACCATCTTTATTTCATGATGATGAGTTGTAGTTCATTTTGTTGAGAGCTAATTCACACATCTACCTTACATCTCATTTATTCATAATGATAAGCTCATATAACTTGTTCTGAATTCATAATGTAATTCGACTCTCATTAGCGTGGGTGATTGCGATTGTTATAATCCCCTTACTCTCTTTATTTTGAACTTTCAACTCCCACATATATATCTTACATTCTGATAAATAAACTTCTGCATTCTCTATTTAATCTTATTGTTGTACTATAATTGACCTCATATGAGTAAAGGCATCTTCCTATTGTAGCTTGCTCAATCTATTTATCTATCCATTGGCACTTTACTAGTCCAATCCATTTATCTATCCATTACACTTTGCGTGTCCAATCTATTTGTCTATCTATTGCACTTTGCTTATCTAATCTATCTATCTATTTATTGCACATTGCTTATCCCATCTATCTATTGCACTTATCTTGTTGCTTGTGGCTATAAAGTCACCTAGTTGAAGCTGAGTTGCTTGTCATCTTGTTTCCAATTCATCACTTAAACTCGAGTATAACTGTGCCATCTTTCTTCTTGGTAGATTATTTATTGAACCCTTTATGATCCATATTTATAAACAACAATTCTTGTGGCATTATATTTTAAAATTCATGATACACTTATGGTTATCTTTATTCTAACCACCCCATGATAATCTCTCCTTTATTAGCCTTTTCTAATCTCATTGTTCATTTCTTTTGTATGCAATGATTCGCTTGGCTAAGAATTTCATCACTCTGATCCCTAACCATGGTCATTTCGTTGCCCATTATCGATCGGGAGCAGATCCTTGAGTAGTTTGATGAGGGGAGATCATGTGATGCATTAGGAATATTAGATGAGGACATTTTGATAAGGGCATAATCTCAAGCACTGTCTAATTATATTGGAGTGAGCTATAAGAAACATTGAGTATAAGGTCAGAGATAACCCAAGCAAGCATTAAGAGGGAAAATTCAAGTACATGTTGAGGTGATACAAGGTCAACAAAAGAGTTGTACTAGCAAAACAAAGAAATAACCAAAGTCTCAGATGGGTTATGAAATATTTCAAAAGGCTTTTCTAGTTAAGGTAGTAAGAGATTGACTATCCAAGGACAATTAGGGACTAGTTACATGGGGCCTTACGATTCATTAAAAGGTTAAATCCTGTAGCTTGTTGACTGCACCTACCTGTTGAACCCAAACACATATATAACATATTTTATAGCTCGTAATAGTATCAGAGTACTTATCAGGGTATACAACAGTTTCCTTTAGTGGAAAAGGTGTTGAACAAGTAGTGAGAACCTCCTCACTAGTAATAAGGTTCTTTTCTTTCAAAGAGAATATCAGTCTTGAACCAAAGTAATCGAGCCAGTGAAGTCACTGAGGATCTAGATACTCGACTGCAAGATTAAGCAGCTATGCACTTTGGGTTAATCATACCTTTTTGGAAGGAAGCAGTGAAAACCAACTATCCATACTTGAGGCGACATTGCATACATGAATAAGCTTCGTAAGTTTCGTCTCGATGACGAAACTCTTTAAGGGGGGAAGGCCGTAAGAGTTTGACCCTAAACTATATTTATTTATCTAAATCATATTTATTCATTTAATTAATTATGTTTATTGATTTAATCATTCATGGTTGTCTGTTTAACCAAATCATGTTTATTAATTCAATTACACTCAACTTATATATTTATCGAATTATCGTGTGTCATTTAAATTTTTCGCCTTCATTTATCGTATTTAATCATCCCGATTGGGGGATATTTCATTTGGGTCCCATTTTGCAATTCAAGTTTCATTGATTATTAATTCAATTTTTGCTGATTAATTAAATATCGGGTGAATCGATAGTAGGCTTTGATAATTATGGTTTAAGAAATTAATATTATTATTATCATTATTATTATTATTATTGTCGTTGTTGTTGTTGTTGTTGTTGTTGTTGTTGTTGTTGTTGTTATTATTATTATTATTATTATTATTATTATTATTATTAATAATTTTACAACCTTGCAAAATTTAATTTCAACTTACGAAAATTCAATCGCATACAGTTTACTTCCCTTCCGAGGCCCAAACTGCATAAGCCCAATTTAGGTCCAACAAGTTATCACTTGTTTTACTTAGTTAATTACCATCTTTATCCCTAATTAGTAATTTGCAAAAGCTACTTTAGGAGGGTGAATATAAGATAAGTATAAGAGGTGAGTCACAAGACAACTTCAAGCAAACCCAACCATAAACACATCTCTCTCTCTTCCTTCTTTGTCTAGCCACAACCCCCCTCCAGCTATTGCCTTGGTGCTAGCCACCAACCGGCCACCCATCACCACCCCTGGCCTTCCCCTAGCCACGGCAGGCCCCTCCCCAGCACCAAGCACAACCCTAACTCTTTCATTCAAGCATCCAAGTGAGGTAACCCTAACCTCAACCCATGTAATTTTTTTGAGTTTTATTGATTGTTTAAGTATGTCTTATGTTTATATGAACCAAGTGATGGTTGTTATGCAATTTTTATTGAGTTTAGTGATGTCAAAAGTTGTGGGTAATGAATTGAAACTGTGATCAAATGAGTTGAATCATGAAAGTTGAATCCATGCTTGCTTGTTTCATTTGTTGTGACTTTGATATGGGTTATACATATAAGGCCTTAAATGATCTTTTTATATCTATTTGTGGTGATTTGGAATGATTTCAAGTGGGCATTTATGTGAAAAACGAAGAGAAAGTTGAAACAGTGAAGCCTGAAAATTTCAAAAAAACAGGACAGACTTTGAGATTAAACTGGAAATGATCAGCCCATGGGAAAATTATGATTTTTGGTGGTTAGATAGTTCAGTGTGTTAGCTTTTAAATGGATTTTGAATTACCTTAATCTGAGGTCTGTGGAAAACGTTATGGCCGTTTTACCAAAACTGCGTATGATAGACCAAAACTAACACACTTGTATTTTAGCCCCATTTTGGGAAACCTGTTGCGGGAATCACTTTTTGTGTTGTAAAATAAAGTTTTTTAGGACTTATTAGTGTTTTCATATTGGGGTTTTATGTCTCCTTTTGAGGTCAAGGGTGAAAGTTAAGAATTTTTGAACTGAACTAACCTGTTTTGGTGCAAAATTGGGTTGTTATTGCAATTTCTGTGCAGCGTATACTTGGAGAGAAATTCAAAAAATTATACTATAGATTGTCCATATTATTTTTGAATTTTCTGTAAGTTTTCATGAATTTTTGGTTGAGTATTTTGAGTTTGGTGATTTTTATAAGCATTTTGAGTAATTGTATAAAGACCAATAATAAAGATTGAGTGACATTGATCATGCACTCATTTTGTGTATTTTGGGCCAAGTAAGTTCATTTAAGGGGGAAATGAATATTCATGGACTTTCATGGAGCTTTTAGCTTGACTAATGAGAAAGAAGAAGACAGGCATACAATTTGGGAGCTTGTTTATGAGCTTTGAATTATTTATGGATTTTACAAAGAAAATACTAGGTTTAGTCAGCTTAATAGCTTCTATTGAGTTCAATAAATCATTTCGGGTGGAATTATATATATAATGGATTTATGAATAAAATATGAGAAGTGGGGAGAATTGTGACTCAGAAATTATATTTATCAGACCAAGTTATTACAGTTTATGCTGTTTTCAACCAAGATATATCTCTCTTGGCCTCAAACCTTTATTACTTACTCAATTCAGAATGTATCAAATGTATTTATCAAGCCAAGCTAGTGTACTCGTTGTTATCTTGAAACAAGCTATACATCAACGAGCCTTAAACCTGCATCAGCAACGTATTTCAGAAAAGGCCACAACCACTCTATCAATTATCACCATCAAGGCATTTTCCTTTGTAATCTCATTTATCTCATTGTGGATTGTTTTACTTTTATTTACTTTATTTCGTATTTAATTACTTTCAGTAATTTAGTTTTGAAGTTATATTGAAATACCCAAGTTATGTATACTATTTAATTACTCAATTTCTGTTACACATATTTTTACTCACTTAATTATGTGAGTAAGGATTATTTACTTACTACACATACTTGCAATGATATTTGTGAAACAGAGTCGAGGCCTAGTTATCATTCCCTATTAAGCATAAGTGTTATCAAGTCAGAATACATTCATCAACTCAGAAGACATTTATGAAACAGCTTACTTTATTAAGTCATATGATATTTTTAAAGACTCAAGCTATGTCCATTGCCTGTATCTTCAGAAAGCAGAACATGTTTATCAAGCTACAACTCTTAATGAGTTTATCAATGAATAAGTTTATATAGTGATTTGCCATTTAACTTGTGACCATGCCAATTGTCATCTCTCGGGCATCAACCCATCATTTACCCGCGCAGCTTCATGCTAACTCTTGATCGGATTTGTAGGTGTACACCTATGTATAGATCATATCATTGAAAGGGGTTCACATATAGATAATAATGAGCAATTCAGTTTCATATTACTTTCATTTTCATTGTTATTGCGAACCAAATGAATTGCAAAGGTGGGTACCCATCAACAATATTTCTATGTTCATTTAACAATATAAGAATACATGTACTGAGTTTTAGCTCACAATTTCAAATTATTTTCATGTTTTTCATTTTAGGTAATGAAGTATCACATGTTTCTCCATTTAGCAAGCCCCTTTCGAAGTCATCAAATGCTCACAGTGGATTCAGCATAGCATGAATGTTGGGATTGACCTCATAGTCAACTTGGGTCTATATTCAATATACTTGTGTAGTGTGGAGTGTGAGTTAGCAAATGGTATGATTAAGTTGATTGCATTGAAGTTGATCTATTATAGACTTTGGTCTTGGAGAGTTTCAGTTTAGATATTGTGATTTGAACATGAGTTGCAAGATTAAATGTTTTCAGTGAGCCTTGTCCTTATCAAGATGATGGTAGCGCCTTCTATCATTAAGTCTTCCGCTGTAGTTTCTCGTAAATAATATCATTAGCATTTGGGGGCGTTACAATATATATATATATATATATATATATATATATATATATATATATATATATACACACACACACACATACACACATATACATATATAATACATATACATATACATTTGTATATGTGTGTGTGTGTGTGTGTATGTATGCATGTATGTATGTATGTATGTATGTGCACATATACATGTAGGTATATGTGCGGAAATATATATATGCATACATAGATACATGCATACGTATATATTGATACATATACACATATATATGTGTGTGTGTGTGTGCACATATGTGTGTGTGTCCATACACACACACACACACACATAAACATATACATATTGTAATGCCCTAACTCGTAATCCCTTGGTTAACCTTAATCATCTTAACTTTAATGATTAATACTATGGAAGAATGAGGTTAGGACATTACATCCGTCCTAGAGAGGATAATACTTAATTAATTTTATTCAACATAAACATTACAACACACTTTAGATACCATGAAAACCAAATGGTGCACATTTTGCGCATTCCTAAATTCAAATAAAGGCCTCACAGCCCACAAAGCATACGTTTCAATGATCCTTGACTTTATAATATGTCATTGTGATCTTCTCTAGACTTCATGGAATGTCTCCAAGCCTCTCTAGCATTGTCAAGTACAAGCTTCAGAATTTATTTACCTAAACATATGAAACCCAAAAATATTTGAATAACGACCCGAAGCTCAACACGTTTATTCCTATGCTGTGAAGATGTAAATTCATTTTTTAATGAGCGCGAGCATTTCAATTGATTTTAGTTCGAAATGAGGGGAAAAGAGAATTCTGGAAAAACTATTATCGATTATTATCTAAAAGTGGAATCCAAATTGATGTGCCCATATGTATAGTGCGACCATTGAACAGGTGTACACCTCCTAGCCCAATCGAGAAGCCTGAGCTGAGGCTAGACGGATAAACTCAAGGGCGTAAGCCCTGATAATGGATGGCTGGTGGGTCTGCTTGATTATGTGGCAAAACAATGCTTGAAAATGGCTCATTAAATACTTGTATATTATGAGATTTTAGTATTTATAATGGCATGTGAATTTTTGAAAGGGTATACACAATAAATGTACTTTAGCTTGAAATACTTCTTTGTCATCCTTTTGGGATAATCAATTGATGACTCGACTGATGGACAATATCCTCCTTGTTGTCTCAATTAAGGAGGATACAGCTGTAATCTTTGACATTACTTAACATAGGGTGATTCTAGGGATGGCAACGGGGCGGGTTGGGGATGGGGAGTATATTCCCCGTCCCCGTCCCCGCTGGGATCCCCGCTCCCCGTCCCCGCCCCATTCCCCGCTTCAGGGAAAAAATTCCACCCCCCCCCCCGTCCCCATCCCCAGTGGGGATTTAATCCCCGTCAGGGCCCCAATGGGGATTTTTAACCGCTGTTTTTTCCCCACCTTCTAAACTCTACACGGCTATGAATACTAAATCCAATATATATCTAAGGTTTTTACAAAGAAAATTACATAAATAGCCTTAGTTGTTTCATTTAAAAATTTTAAAAATAAGGTTATTTTTGTAATTTTAATTAAAATTAGGAACGGGTGCAGGGATTTTTCCCTAATCAGGGAATCGGGGATGGGGATGGGAACGGGGAAATGGGAACGGGGACGGGTTGAACTATGTCCCCATACCCGAGCGGGGATTAATTTTCCTCCCCATCCCCGTTGGGGATGGGGATTTTTCCCTACTTCGGGTTGGGGGGCCCGACGGAGATGGGTATTCCCCAACTTTTTGCCATCCCTAGGTGATTCTACCCACAACAAGGAAGAAGTGCCAAGTAGTGGCACCCCATTAGGGAGTAGAATCTTTTACAAGCTTCCTAGAAGGGGGGGGGATGAATGCTAGGAAAATACAACTTATCTTGGTTGTAATTATCTAAACATTTTTATTTATGTTCCTAGAATATTTTGTAAGCCCCCTATTGGTCCACTTGCCCCACTAATATAAAGCTAATCTCCTCTATTTTAGGTATTAATAGACCCTATTACCTCCATATATACTCAACTGGAGTTGAATTATGAAATAAAACGCAAAAGGTCATCTTCGCTCTAAAAACATCTCCACGTCTCATATCTCTTAAATCAAAAGTGGTCATTAGCGGCTTTCCTTTAGAGTTCTTCTTTGTTGGCCAAGAGCCTTTAGGAGTGAAATTTGATGGGAAGTAATTTAATCTATCAATACGGTCGTATCTTGGGTACAAGTCTCACTATCTTATAAATTGTTCGAGATTAAATCCAAGAGGACCATTCCTTGGGTGTCATTCTTTCCTTGTTAATATTGACCTTGGGAGTTTGAGGATCCATCCTCATCAAGTTGGTATTAGAGCTAGAGCTCCTTTTGGGTGATTGTTGAATTAAATCTTTCATCTCCATTAATTCAATCAAAAACCTCACCATTTTCTCATTTTCAAAATTTGATTATTCAAAATTTTCCTTCATTTACCCACCTTAATCAACCCTCATTCTAAAATCGCCCAAACACAATCCCAACTCCAAACACAATTCTAAACTTTGCAGTAAAAGCTAAAAACTATCAAAAACACAAAACTATAAATTTGGCACACGTGTCCCGTACCACTTGGCACACCTGAGCTAAAATCCTGCACTTTGGAGTTTAGGCACATAAATTTTGCATGACCAGACCATGCCACCCATCATGCCCATGCCCCTTCCCTCACTCTCCTTTTGTGCCCGTACTACCCAGTATGCTCTTGCTTCCTTTATTTTTAACATTTCACCCCAATTTTCTCCTAAATCCACTGTCAATCATGGTTGATGAAAGAGATGCTTCTCACACTAAAGGCATTCCACTTGAATAAGCTTATAAAATAAGAAGCGATAGGGTCATCCTTGAGCTTGAACAACAAGCAAAAAGGCTCACAAGGAAGGTTGAACAAGTGAAGGGATTCAGACAACAAAACCCTTGCCATTGGGCTTATGATGTTAATTCCATTAACATCACCTAATCAGCCTCTTATGGAGATTATGATGATGAGGATATAGGAGTTAGAAGAAGAAGACATCCAAGGCAACCCCTAAGAGACTTCAAGATTGAAGACCGGAGTTTGATGGAAACCCCAATCCGGAAAACTACATAAATTAGGTTCAATCTATGAAAATGATCTTTGAGCTTAAGGACTACAATGAAGAAAAGGCTTTCAAAATTGGCCATTCTCAAATTGAATTCAGTAGGGATAGACAATGTCCAAAACCAGGAACAAGCTGCACCGAAATACCAAATTTTCACTCAAAATTGAAAACACAAATAGATTACAACTTAAAGGCCCTAAAACCAAATCTAAAACTGGAAATTTAACTGAAGAATAGAGTAAAAAAATCAAAAACTAAATTTTCTTCTTTGAACTCCTCCACTTCTTGAATCTACTTCAGATTTATAGCCCCAGTTTGAACAATTAGTCTTCACTGCTTCCATTAATTTCTTCAATCTATAACTAAACAAATGATGAAAGTTGATGATGATTGAATGGGTGATGGACGATTATAGTGGTGAAGGATTAAAGATAGAGATGATCGCAGTGAATTGATGATGACAATGA
>JACYFF010019584.1:39133981-39146328 GCA_017589665.1 Selenicereus undatus
TATATATATATATATATATACACACACACACACATGTACATATATATGTGTGTGTATGTGTATGTGTGTTTCGGGAATTTCCCGTACCTTTTTAATGATGACGTGGGATTAGAGCTCTGGGTTACGTGATGGCACGTTCAAATCAGCTGGCGGACTCTTGTCCTTGGTCGAACCTGCAAAAAAGGCACCCCCGGGTTTTGGTCTGTGGAACGCCTCTCCGACGGTCAAGTCAAAGAAGGGTCTAAGAGAGATAAATGCAGTGAATAAAAAGAGTTGGGTCAAATACATCAGAGTCGAAATCCCCCTTTCGAGGTGGCTAGGTGAGTATTTATAACTCCTGTAGTGAATGGTAAGATGGTAATTTTGTGGTGGAGAACCCCTAAAGTGAGCTACCGTCTACCTGCTCTATCCGGGCCTCTAATGGGAGCCCTAAGGGTCCTGTTTTGGGTCCACTATGCCTGGTTGGGTCTATCCTGCAATTGAATATCCTTGGGCCTTCCAGAGAAAATCATATTTTCTGGATCATTTAGCCCCCCACGTTTTACCTGCACGTGGTCCCGCCCGGATAGCGAGGTGAAATGTGGAGTAGTGTTGGCATAACGGAGGTCAATGGGTGTTCAGGAAATGGTTCATCCTTGGTCGGTTACCCTTTCCTGTTCTTACACTTGGCTTCCAGGTAGTGCCATTCTGGGGTTTCCGAGGCTGGCTGCCGTGACGAGGCCTTGCCAACTTTGGGGTATAAAAAGGAGCTGCTTCAGAACCTTGTTTTGCACTGCACGGTTGGATACGCCTTGCACCAAAGTTCCTTCTTTTCTACTATGGGGTTCCCCCGTTGTTGACGATAGACGAGATGGCGCTCTACGTTCTGGGTATCTTCGAGTGGTATCATAAGGAGGTGGCATTTCCTCCTCGACTACTACCATCTAATTACGAAGAGTTATGCCCGAACTTTATCTTAGCTTAGGCCGAGGAGTATGCCCTGGATTACGAGGTTCCCGAGCTAACCCATGTGGTATTCCTTGCAATGCTCCTTAATGATGCCGTGAAGCTCAGAGTCCTGCGTAGGTGGATGATCGGGGTAAAGGAGTTAGCCCTTAAAGAGTTGTGGTGGAGCACTTTCCAGGCATGGGTAGGGCGCAATAGAGGCAGGATCTTGGAGGCCTACCGACAGGAGGCATCTAGGGACGCGGAAGGGGAGGAGAGCTCGGATTCAAATGACCAAACCCCCCTCTCAAGTGATGGCGACAAGGAGTGAGGCTTGTCTAGCAATGACCTTTGGGACGTGCATTATCTGTTTCTCTCCTCTCTCTTTTTTGGTGGGACTCCATAAGTGTTTGTAATAAAACGATGGCTTTCTTTGCAGGAGCTTTGCCTTAGCTTTTGCATTTTTGCTTGCTTCCATTGTCCAGGTGGCCCAATTATCGAGGCCTGACTATATAATGTTTTGAGGCTCGACCCTCTAGTCCAGGACCTGAATAGGCACCCTCATGGCCCTTCGCTAGGACGAGGAGCCTTTGTGACGGTGATATCCATGCCGGATACTAGGTAACTTGTCGCCACGTGGTTGGAGCTGAATGGTACACTAATGTTCGACATCTTAGGAATGTGTGGTTCCCCTTTAGCCCCTTCTATTGCCCTCTATAAAGGTGGAGCAGGCATCCCTACGGAAGGTCACTTGAAAGTGCTCTCAAATCTTTCTAGAGAGAGAGATTAGAGTTCTAGAGAGACTCAGAGTTCTAGAGAGAGTCATGGTTTACCATCCTTATCATGGCCTTTCCCCCTTTTCGGGACACCGAAGAGATGGCCGACCATGTTAGAGAAAGTTTCATGTGGCATTGGAGAAGTGCCTCGTGTCCCCCCTGTCCACTCCCGAAGGACTATCGAGACTTATGTCCACGTTTCACTTTATCCGATGCGGAGGAAGCAGCACGCGACTTCAAACTTCCCGAAATGGTCTAGGCCACCTTCTTCGTCATGCTGCTTAATGATGTTGTGGAAGTGGGCATTGCAAGCAGGTTTATGGCCATAGATTTGAAGGCGACCCTTGAAGGCTTACAGTGGACTTCTTTTGAGTCTTGGCTACACGTCAATAGGCATGGCCTTCTGGAGGCGCAGCTTCACCGGCGGACCCCCCCCGGGGGGTGGTCATGGGCCAGTGAATGACCTAGAAGAAAGCTTGGGCTCAAATGATCCCCTACCCCCTTCTAGTGATGAAGAGTAGTGTTAGGATTTTCAACATCCTTCCTTGTATTATGCTCGACATCGTGTTTTCCTTCTTATAAGCCGTGTTTGTACTCGCAGGTGTTGATAATAAAATGTTGCGCCTCTATACTAGGGTTTGATTTCTTTACGAGTATTTTATGCTCCATTCTTACGGCGGTTACGCACGACCGTAATGTCCACTCTCGAACCTACCAAGCCTTTGGCTTCCAAGGGAGTTCAGAGGATATGCCACGTTCTCTGTACCGTGCCGATGATCTTACTGATCAGCCTTGGGGTGAGGGACCTCTAATGGTTAGCCTACAGGTCAGACCTCTGCGCTGTGATCCGCCCTTGGAACTTTAGGGACACCTAGAACAATCTCTAGGGTATAGGAGCCAAGTGGTGAGGACAGAGTGGCTCCTTGGTTTTGCTACCTCCTAGGGAAACGTGCTGTTCTTTGGCATACCCACTCCCCTCTATAAAGGTAGGGCGAAACCCTCTAGGAAGCATTACCTAACCAATCTTCTCAATTGGTGTAATGAGAGAAAGAACGACAACGCTAGAGATAGAGAGAAATAGAAGCCCCATGATGTTTCCCAACTTCCTCAGCATCGAGCAAGCGATGGTGTATGTTGGGGAAAACTTCCTTTGGTCTTTGAAAGAGTCCTCTACTCTTCGACCTAGTTTACTTCTCGAGAACCACCACGATCTTTGCCCTAACTTCGACCTTCTCGTGGCCATGCTCACAACTCCCGCATCCCTAAGATGACGCTGGCCATTTTCTGCGCCACAGTGCTCAACGATGTTGCGGAGCTGGGACTCTCGAGCAGGATCGCAATGAATTGCATGATGTCAGTCCTGCGGGAGTTGAACTGGGCTGTTATTGAGTCCTAGCTGTGGGGAATCGTGGAAAGGCTTAGGAGAGCGCAGATTCCCCGTCTTGTTGACCTGATTGCCAATCATGTGCCAGCTGGAAGCCCTGAAAAGCGACACCCCTTTGGATTCAAGCAATGAGGAGTAAGCATAGGGATCCTGCTGTATTTCGCTTTCTTTGTTGCTCTTTCTATCTTTCTTAAGGTCACTATGTACTGATCCATAGTTATAATGAGAAGTTCCTTTTGTTTCCTAAGGGTGCGAGTCCCTCTTTAATGCTTGTTCTATTCTGCTTTGTGTAGCTCACGTATATGAGAATGACAGTCGACCTCTAAGCCATGCAGAAGGACCGCTGGCCCCTAGACCGAATTGTAGGATCCTTAGCCCCCATTGGGGCTAAAGGTGTATCGCCCGGCCCTTATGCGAGCTGCATGACCCATAGCCCCATTGGGGCTAAAGGTATATCGGTCGGCCCTTAGCTCGAGCTACAGGATCCTTAGCCCCCATTGGGGCTAAAGGTGTATCACCCTGCCCTTAGGCTGAGCTGCAGGATCTTAGCCCCCATTGGGGCTAAAGGTGTGTCGCCCGGCCCTTAGGCCGAGCTACAAGACCCTTGGCCCCCATTGGAGCTAAACGTATATCGCCCCGCCTATAGGCTGAGCTACAAGATCCTTAGCCCCTATTAGAGCTAAAGGTGTATCACTCGGCCTGTAGGCCGAGCTAAAGGGTCCTCAGCTTCTCTTGGGACTGAAGGGTTCATGGGAAGAATTGTAGCTATACGGGTTGGCTCTCAGATGCTATGTGTCACCTTGGGTGGTATTTTTCAGGATGACGTCCCCTCGAGTTCCTAGGGAAGAGTGTCTCCCTTCCTCCCTCTATTACCTCGCTTATACAAGGGAAGTTAGGTTCTTTGGGGCGAGTCATTCCCGTACTCTTAAAAATTTCGTAGAGAGAGAAGTTCTGCCTCTTCCTTCACCCAGCTCTCAACTTCACTGTAGCGTCTTCAACCTTGCCTTCAATTCCTTCATCTTTTGTAGGTATGCCTTTGTACCTCCTTTGTGGATTGTTGTTGTATTTATATTTGTGTGATTATGTCTTCATCTTGTTCATCGAGTGGGATGTCCCTAAGGGGCTGGTCGGGCCCCAGATGGTGGACTGTTACCCACAGTTTCCCAGCCTCCTAGCCCTAATTGATGGTTGGCTGGTAGCGAACATTCCCCCAAATAATCAGTTTAGGGAGCCCAAAAGGATTCCCTATGCGGTGCCGATATTTGAGCCCAGCACCCCCTCGTGGTCTAGCTGCGAGTATTCCTCCACCCCTAGCATTCTCAGTATTGAAGAAGAGGTTTCTTATCCGTGGGAGATAACATAGCTGCCCCCCAGCATGACTAATGTTCAGGAATGAAGAATGGCCAAGACCCAGTCCACCCCTCGAATAAGGACTCCAGACAAGCTATTGGCCAAAGGGACTACTAAAGGTAATCTTCATTCTGTTTTGATTTCTTAAGGGCAGAGCCCCAAGGTCGCGTCCACTAGTACCAGTTCCACCAGCAACGGGGCATGAACTAGCTCTTCTTCATATGAGGCGTTGACTAACTCCTCTTCGGGTTGGGCGTCCACGAGTTCCTCTTCAGACGGGATGTCAACTAGCTCCTCTTTAAGGGGAGCATTGAGTAGCTTGGGGACAATCGTACTCAAAAATAGGGGATGTACCCAAGTAGAGCTGGTCCTTGAAGTCGTGGCGGATGGGACGATCTTTCCTGGAGCTCCCACCTGCCCAGACCCCCAGGATGGGCCGAGCACTCACTTCCTCAATTTGAAGGTCATACCTTCCTTAAAGAAGACAACGCTTGAAAAGAAATACCTTCTGCCTGTGGGTATAGTTTCGTGATCCCTGAGGCAGACACCACTATGAATAGACCGCCCCTCAAATGTATAGCGATCTGTCAAGTGACCTTCAATTATGACGTAAGGTTTCCTCTCTACCTTGTGATCATGGAGATCTTAAAGAGTATGAATTGGCACCTGCGCAGATTGTGCCCACGTCTTGGCACAACATATGTTCCTCTATTGCAACATGAAAGCTGCACAAGTTGACTTCAACCGCCGGGCCTTAAGCTTGGTTCATTCAGTCCAGAGGGCTCCTAGTGAGACTGGGGATCTGGGATGGTACTATTTCAACAATAAGAAGGGTTACATGATGGCCATGGAGAAGAAGTCGATGGTGAAGAACTGGAAGTACAACTTTCTCTTCATTCGCCGAGAGTCGGGCTGGGGGCACCTTCCTCATTGGAATTATGGGAAGTCGGCTAGGAATCCTTTTGGGGAACCGACCTAGGAGGAAACGAGGGTGGCCCGCTACTTCCATTACTACATATGGGAAGATGACTACCCTAGGCCCTTCCCTAAATTCATAGCCCAAGTGATAAAATCGGTGCGGGGACCAGAGAAGAAATAGAGTAGATCTAGTGATAGGGAGCCTTTGAACTGCCTGCCTAAATTGAAATATTTTGAGAATGACTTCTTCTTGGCCACAGAGGGCCTCCTAATTCTTAAGAATTTTTCTAAGGGTACTTGACACCTCTATCTCTACCGGCCTTTTTTAATCTGGTTCTGACCTGACTCCTTTTTATTATGTGTAAAGCAAGTGTGAGAGAAACTAACACCCTTTGAGACCGGGGAGGCCACTCCAGAGCAGATAGCATCCGAGAACAAGCGTCTTTGCGAGGAAGAGAGTCGCCATCGGGTGAATGCGCAAGCTAAGAAGGTATGTGTTTGAATCACCTGGTCTTCTTATCTTGTAGTCCGTTCATAATATGGGGTAACCACAGGGGAAGAAGCCTGCAATGCCATCTGTGACCCTCACCCTGGAGGGCTCTCATAAGCGTCCGCGGGCTGAGGGTCGGCAACATGAAGCTACTGCCTCTGCCTCAACCCCTTCTAAGGGTTAGGGGAACAAAGGGTCGTCCTCTCCTCAACGATCCGGGAACCGATCAGTGGGTTACCGGACCCTGAGCCCCCTGTCTATAGCTGATACCCGAAGAGCTCCACAAGTCGCTTCTCAAGCCGTGGGAGAAGCCTTAGGTGGCGCCCGGGCACACTCGACAAACTTCCTAGCGGCTGATCCAGCTACCAAATATGTGTTGGTCCAGGGCTTGACCAGGACCTGGAACTGGCTCCCTCGGGTTCTTTGGAGCCATTTAAGGTAACTGAGGAAGAGCTTGCTATTGTTGAGGTATGTAGAGTTCCTTTTTCCTCCCCCCTTTTCTTCCCAATTCCATGTTCACCACCTTTTATGTTCCTTTCCCCTGTTGATTCGTCTTAATCACATCATAGGCTCTTACCCGAGTAATAGAAGCCTTGTCCGAGAACCGTAAGTCAGAGGACGTAGCGGCTAAGTAGAAACACTGCTAGGAGAAGCTAAGGCAAGATAAATGAGTGCTGGAGGCCGACAAGAAAGTCTTGCAGCGCAAGTTGAATGAGGCACTCTCCGAGGCCGAGGCGGGTGTGGGGGCTGAGAAAGTGGCTAAGGCCGAGCAACGAGGCTATCACCGGGGTCGCAAGGAGAGTGTTGAGTTCTTTCGCAAGGTCCTTGTGACCCTAGCCCCAACTTTTCGTGTGGAAGGCTACTTGGAGGCCTACCTCCAGTACGTGAAGGAACGTCAGCGAGCCGAAGCTGAAGGTTAGGACCCCGAATAGGTGGAGTTCAATCCACCTTTAGTCGAGGGGGTCTTCCTCGAGCATGAGGAGATGACGCCTCTAGATGGAGAGGCTGGAACCCTAGACGATGAAGGCCATGGAGCCACAGACGACGGGGATAGTGATAACAATGGGGAGCCAAATGTGTAACCCTTTTGGGGTTTGATTTTTTGCCTTGTATGTCGTAGTCTCCCTTTCAGGTCTGCCGGCCTTCAATTAGTGTCTGTACTTCCCTATTTGATGAATGAAAAATTATCTTTCCCTTGCAAGGAAATTCCTACCTTTATCACCAGTATATTGTACTTATTGTTTTGTTTTACTTGCTCACATTT
The DNA here is from genome assembly GCA_017589665.1 of Selenicereus undatus. Classification (NCBI taxonomy): domain Eukaryota; kingdom Viridiplantae; phylum Streptophyta; class Magnoliopsida; order Caryophyllales; family Cactaceae; genus Selenicereus; species Selenicereus undatus. The sequence continues at coordinate 39,141,088 of JACYFF010019584.1, forward strand.
CGCATGTGTGCCTCTACTTTGCTTGTACTCTGTGGGACAGTAGCCCCCAAGAAAAATAAAAAGTAGTAGGAAGCTTTGATCTTGTATGCAGAGGTTGCTCTCATCAAGGTCGAGGGTGTAGTGACCGACCCTTAGGCCATGCTCACGGACTCTTAGCCCCCATTGGGGCTAAAAGTGTAGCGACCGGCCCTTAGGTCGTGCTGATGGACTCTTAGCCCTCATTGGCGCTAAAAGTGTAGCGACTGGCCCTTAGGATGTGCTAATGGACTCTTAGCCCCCATTGGGGCTAAAAGTGTAGCACTCATGGACTCTTAGCCCCCATTGGGGCTAAAAGTATAACTAGCAGCCCTTAGACTGTGCTCATGGACTCTTAGCCCCTATTGGGGCTAAGAATATAGCAATCGACTCTTAGGTCGTGCTCATGGACTCTTAGCCCCCATTAGGGCTAGAAGTATAGCGACCGGTCCTAAGGTCGTGCTTCTGAATCCTTAGCTCCCATTGGGGCTTAAGGTTTGTAAGACAGTGTTGCACATGGAATTTCATGGGCCTTGAATTTATTTCTTGTAAATCACGAATACATAGTTGTTGGGTGTTAATAAAGGGAAAAACTATGAGTAGTATTTCTGCAAGTTGCTGTTGTGCCAAGTCGTCAGGACGGGTGTGCCATCGGTGGTCCGAAGAGGATAGGTTCCAAGCCTTATCTAGGCGATGACCTTATATGGGCCTTCCCAATTTATGGTGAGCTTACCATGTCGCTTGCGTGTACTATGGCTTCCGTGCGGCGAACAACAAAATCTTCCACTTGGATTGGTTGCAGCTTCACTGGTCGGTCACAGAGACGCGCGATGTGGAGCTTATAAAGTGCTTTTCGAAGGAGAGCATCTCCTTGGACAAAGGAGAGGAGATCCAAAACTTCCCAGAGCGCTGCATTGTTTAACTCCTCCTGAAATGTTGTGACGCGGTGGGTGTGAAATGCAACTCTGTCCTTTGACCCGTACGCTAACATGAATGGTGTTTCTCTTGTTACTGTTTTCTTGGTTGTGTGTAGCGCCCCTAATATGCCATGTAGTTCATCTGCTCATTTATCCTTAGCGTCATCGAGTTTCTTCTGTAAGCCATATAGGTTTGCCTTGTTAGCCGCTTCGGCCTTACTGTTAGTCTGAGGGTGTGCGATAGTAGTGAACTTGGCTAAGCACCCCAAAGTGCTAAGGTAATCTGCGATCTTAGTGGTGTCAAACTACTACGCATTATCGAAGATCATTATACGGGGAACGCTGAAGCAGGTGATAATATTCTTCCAGATAAATCTTTGTACTTCGGCAGCGGTGATGGAAGCCACTGCTTCAGGTTCTATCCACTTAGTGAAGTAATCCACTGCGATGAAAAGGTATTTGTGCTGCCCTGTAGCCATAGGGAAAGGCCCCAGTATATCCATACCCCAAGTAGCAAAGGGTAAGGGACTGACAATGGGAGTTAGGGGAGTGGTGGGCAGCCACTGGATAGGTGCGAATTTTTAACACTTGTCGCAAGTGCAAACCAAGTTCATAACATCTTCTCATAGGCTCGGCCAGTAGTAGCCGGTAAGTATCGCTATTATTGCCGATGCGCAGTCCGCTATATGCGAGCTGCATGCCCCTTCGTGTAACTCCTCAAGTATCTTTTTCCCCATCTCTGGGGTTACACAATGCATGAGGGGCTGAGTGAATGATCTTTTGTACAGTATTCCCCTCGTACAAGATAAACCAATTGGACCGCCACCTCACGCGGTCGGCCTCTTTTCGATCCGTAGGTAGAGTGCTGTCAACAAGGTGCGCGCAGATGAGGTCCACCTTGCCGAGCTCCTATCCAGCCATAACACCTCATGAGGATCGATGCTTCTCTCTGTCAGAGTCTCCCACTAGGTGTTCTTAGGCTTCCCATCCTCAAAAGAGCTTGCCAGTTTCAACAATGCATCCGCCTACCAGTTTTCTGATCGAGGGATGTGCGTTAGTGTAAAGTGCTTTAGCAACTTGGTAGCTTCCCACACTCGTCGAACGTACGCCATAGTGTTGTCCTTGGCCTTATATTCCCCATTGAGCTGGCTAACCACCAACTTGGAGTTATAAAATGCCTGGATCAAGTCAGCCCCTGTGATGTAGCATAGCTCCACTCCTGCTAGCAGGGCTTTGTACTCGGCCTCATTGTTAGATGCATTGAACATAGACTTCAAGGCGTGCTCGTGCCGCTCTCCACCAGGGCTCTCGATGATGAGGTCGACCGCTTCCATCCTTTGTGGAGGAGCCATCGACGTAAAGATTCCAAGGACGAGGGTGTGGGTGATTGTCCGAAGTGGGAACAATACTTTCAGCCAAAAAATCGGCTAGCGCCTAGGCTTTGATGGCTCGCTGAGCTTGAAAGACAAGGTCGTACTGTGATAACTCGACGGCCTACTTCAGGAACTGGCCAGAAGCGTCTAGCCTCTGAAGGATGTTCTTCAAGGGCTGGTCAGTGAGAACGATTACCCTGTGTGCTTCGAAGTAAGGCCGTAACTTTCGGCTGGCCATCACCAGTGCGTACGCAAACTTCTCTATAAGGGGATAATTTATCTCGACCCCAGCCAAGGCGTGGCTCACATAATATACTGGGATTTGCTCTTTGGCTCGTTCCACCACTAGGACTGCACTAATGCCCTGCTCCGAGACAGCCAAATAGAGTATGAGTGTCTCCCCTACGAGAAGACTCGCTATCTTGGGCAGTTGAGGTAGGTACGTCTTCAATGCCTGGAAGGCCTTGTCGACTTCCTGATCCTATGTGAAGTTAGCTCGCCACCACAGGATGCAGAAGAACGGCTAGCATTTGTTAGCAAATCTTAACATGAATCGCCCCAGGGCCGCGATACAACCTGTTAGTCTCTGTACTTCCTTGAAGCTTCTCGGTGGCTTCATGTCCAGGATAGCCTGGACCTTGTCTGGATTAGCCTCTGTTCCCCAACTGCTGATTATAAACCCGAGAAACTTGCCCGAGCGCACCCCGAATACACATTTCTTTAGGTTAAGGTTCATCCCGAAGGCTCGGAGTATGCTAAATGTTTGCCGCAAGTCTGGGCTATTTGTATCGTCGAGTGTGCTCTTCATTATCATGTCGTCAATGTAGACTTCCGTGGTCTTCCCAATGAAAGATTGAAATATCTTGTTCACGAGTCGCTAATAAGTAGCCCCTGCGCTCTTCAATCCGAAAGGCATCATTTTATAGCATTGTAGTCCTCGATTAGTTATGAACGCGGTATTCCCCTGATCAGACATTAGGGAATTTGGTAGTATCCCGAGAAAGCATCCATAAAACTTAACAAGACATGCCTGGTCGTGGCGTCTACTAGCTTATCGATCTTTGGGAGGGAATAGATGTCCTTTGGACAAGCCCTATTTAGGTCAGTGAAGTCTACTCGCATCCTCCAAGTCCCGTTGGGCTTTTTCACCAGGACTACGCTTGAGATCCGATCGGGGTACTAACACTCTCTAATGAATCCTGCCTCTAGTAATTTCTACACTTATGTTGTTGCTGCGGCCACTCTCTTCGGGCCCATATGGTGTTTCTTCTAGACGACCGGCTTGTGCAGTGGGTCCACTTTCAACCTGCGCTCCATGACGGTCGGGTAGATATCGAGCATTTCCCCAGGACTGAAGGCGAATACGCCCCAGTACTCCCGTAGGAGCAAGATTAACGAGCAACGGGTGACAGCTTTTATCTCCCGGCCCAACTAAACCGTGTGGTCAGGGCGTTCTTCCTCTAACGAAACTTGCTCCACACTATCTGTGACCTCGGGGCAAGGTCTATCAAGCTCAGCTGAGGCCATGGTGTATATAACCAACGCCTCCGCAGCTGGCGGAGGAGGAAAAGGCTCGATCTGGGGCTTCTTACTGGTCATAAGTGGGTCGTCAGGCCCTCGCTCGTTCGTCCGCTCTATGAGAGGGCGGATGCCCCCAGGGTAACATTCCCAAGCTGTACGTTGGTCTCCTTGCATCGTGCCTACACTTCCATCATCAGCTTCAAACTGGAGCTGAAGCAAGTATGGTGCGATGATAGCCTTCACTTTGTGGAGGGTAGGCCGCCCTAGGATGATGTTGTAAGCCGTAGGGACATCCACGACTAAGAAGTCCACCTCCAAATTCTTAACCTTTACTTTGTCACCGAAGCGTAAAGGAAGACGAATCATTCTGGTAGAGTTCACCTCCTATCCCCCAACACCTAGGATGGGAAGGACTAGAGGGACGATGTCCTGTCCCGGACATATAAGCTTCTTCAGGCAATCCCAAGTGATGATGTCCACAGAGCTCCCTGTGTCAATTAGGATCCTCCGTACGATTACACTAGCCATTTTCATTTCAAGCACCAGCGGTTCGTTGTACGAAGAGGTAAAATGTGGGGCTTCCGTTCCACCGAACACCATTGTCAGTACTGTGACCCGAGTCCCTTGCTCGGCTGTGAGAACTTGTTGGGCACCCCGAAGCTGGGCTTTCCAGGCAGACCAGGTGATGCTTTCCACGTAACTCTCGATGATAATAGCCAAGACCTCAGTGGAGCATTCCTTATCTTGTGGCTCAGATTGTGCAAGTCTGCGCTCCCTCCGAAGGAAGCGCGGACCTTTTTTAAGGAAACGGTCTATCTGTCCCTTATCTGCCAGCTCATGAAGGGCCCTCCTCAATTCAGGGCACTCAGCTGTTGTATGGTTGTTCTATTCGTGAAACACACAATGTTTTCGCGTGTTGTAAGGCTTCGGAGCTGAAGTCATCAGGGGCGGTCTTTTCAGCATAGGATGTTCTCTCACCTCCATGAGGATGCTTTGGGGGTCCGTGGTAAACCGCGGGTCAACCACCTCGAGACGCGACCTTCTATCCGCTAAGCCATGGTTCCTGTCTTCCCAACTAGGGTTCCTTTTCGCAAGAGCTTTAGCCTTTCTTGGGGCATCCGTACTGTCAGCGCAGATTTCAGTGACACGATAAAGTCTGCAGCTTTCCTCAGCACCTTGGCAAGAAAGGTCTCCTTCTGCTCCGCTAGGGAAAACCTAAATCGCCCGCTTTTCAAGTCGTTTAGAAAAGAGGTGTACCCTACCCCATCCTTGAAGTCCGGGATCAAGATTGCCTCTTGATGGAATCGTTTTACAAAGTCCACTAGAGACTCTTATGGCCCCTGCTTAATTTTGGAGAGGTGTATGCTAGTTCGCCTCTCTTTGCAGCTGGTGATGAACTGGCTGATGAACCTGTC
>JACYFF010019584.1:39166328-39223773 GCA_017589665.1 Selenicereus undatus
ACACACACACACACACACACACACACACACAAATATGTATGTATATACGTATAAATATATAGACCTGCTAGTTCTGGTGGGCGGGTTGAATTTAGGTCGGGTATATTTCAATTTCAGGTGAATATGGGTGGTATATTTCGATTTTGCAGGCTTTAGGTCGACCCAACACATTTAGGGTGCCTTTTGGAGTTAGATCGTTTACATCAAAATTAAAAACTCAACATATTTATTTCTTAAAATTGTCCACGTTTAATGAAAAAGTATTAGAATTGTAATTTCTTAAAAGAATACTAAAAATATTCAAAGTTTTAATTATGATATACAAAGTTCACATGTGGGTGGACAAAAAGTCAAGTCTTATTTGGGTTGGGGAATCGGCTTGTATGTTAAAATAAGGTTACTAATGGATTGGATCATTTATGGGCAAGTCCATGCAAAGCATGTTAACAGGTCTGAGCAATTTAGCTTGTCAATAACCCACATAATAATTCGATACTTTTATGAGTTAACTTACAAATATCTAATCAGGTAGATTTTATTAGTGGATCGATCTTAACACGAACATGGGTCGGCCCATTGCCTAACAATGGCATGATAGTTCGAGGTCAATCAGAACATAAATCAAATGAAAGGATACCAGAGAAGGAAAGGATATTATAATTATCTTTAACATGAAAATTGATTTTCTTAACACTGGATGGTTACTTCATGCTATTTCAAGCCCACTTTTTAAAGTTATCCCATTTCTAAATTGTGTATGACATTATTTTATGACAGCAAGGTTGGGAAAGAGGAGATACTATTTTTTTAATCTGTGAAGGGATGCGGTAATCATGTAACAATATCTAAATGATTCCATATTATGCACAACTATTATTTTTAAGATGAATCAATTAAAGAAAATTTTAAAAGGATATAATATTCGGGTACCTAATCTCTCATCCCTTGTGGTCGCCCATTACAAAGTATTTTCCACTAACTCCTTCAAAAATTCACATACTTCGGTGTCATTCTTATTCAAGAAACCACCCAGGCAAAAATTCTTTAATTTAAAAAATAGTCAGAACTTACTAAGGACCCATGTACCCATTAGACCCACAGGGTCTGAGTCTAGGTCTGGGTCCTATCTTCCAAGCGCAATGGATCTGAAGTGGATCTAAGTCCAGGTCCTAAAAAAATAAATGGGTTTGGATCTAGGCGGACGCGACCTAGTGCCATCCTTACACATCACCCTGCTTCCGGTGGTCATAACTTAGGTTATAGATCAGATAGGGTTGACATCCTAATAAGGAAAGATAATACCTTGTCCTAATAAGTTTGCAAAGCACAATTTAGGAAAAATTAACAAAACATGTGAATTTGTCTAGTTTGACCCAAATTTGTATCGTTGTGGTCTAAAATCCATAAGATTCTGATTTTTATGTTTGATTAATTTAGACCTCCTGCTATAGACAATATTTGAGTTTATTCTCATGAAAAATTTCATGGTTTTTAGGTGTCTGTACAATTTCTGGTGATTTTTTAAAACGCATACCTAAAAATCTAACTTGTAGTGGTAGTTTTATCTTTTTCTTTGCATCATGCACATTATGACTAAGGCTAATAAACCATGAAACTAGAATTTGACTCCTAAAAATACTAATCAAGTTCCCCAATGATCCAAATCATTAACCCTAATCAAGCCAAAAGGATTTGAGGACTAGAATTGCAAGAATTTACCTTTAAGTGCAAGATTAAGAATACTTGGTGGAGTTCTTCCTCTCAAACAATGTTGCAATCTAAGATTAGGGAAGTTTTTAAAAACTAATTAAGATTAACTATCTTCCCAAATTCTTCCTCAATAATCAAAGAAAAAATAAACAAGGATTTGGGGGTAAGGTTTTTCTCAAATTCTAGTCATAAGCTCTTATACTAGCAATTGAGAGGAGATGAGAGAGTTGCATGGCTAGTGCTAATATTTTCTACATGTTGCATGAGGGAGGCAAAAGATGTTTTTCTTTGAGGGGGGGATCACCAATGCTCTTGTTTGGTTGTGGGCACTATAGCTTCATGTGAGAAAGAAGGAGGAAGATTATGAGTGAGATTGAGAGATTGTATGTAAAAACTGGTGTAAAAAAATCACATGAAAACTGGTGGAGGGGGTCCTATTATTAACAAATTTGAGCCTTTCCCCAGGTGTTCATTTTGTTAAGGCAAATTTCCTCCCTTTCTTTTCTTCGAAACCCCAAAAGTATAAGTCAAATATTTAGGGTAAAGAGGATGTCTTCATCTTTGTTTGACTCTAAACCCACTAATTCATCACCAAAATGTGGCCCAAGTGTCTAACTCAAATCCTATGAAATTAGTTGAAAATTGCACAAAACAACATAAACACACCCATCAGACAAAATAAACAAATAAATTATGGGAATTCTAATTTATTAAACTTTAATAATCAATGAGGCAATTTTATTATTAGTTGAAACAAAATTAATAGCCCATAAAATATTAATGTCAACTCATAAATATATAATATTACTAATTAGAAGAACATCTCAAACAATGTCTTACATTGTGAGAAAGAGACATGTTGTTCGATTTAACAAAACATTATTTTCGCTAATGTTGCAACTGTTGCATTTTAAATATTACATCTTGTATAAGGGGTACATTAGAATCTAATAATAGGAATCCATAATGTAAAATTGTAGAACTAAAATGAATTTATAAACAACGTAATATTTCACATTTAGATGACATTCCTTTAATTAATACCCCTCTTTTATCTTATTCAATTTACTTGTGAATATATATCAGATTTTACTACAGGAAGATTTCACATAAATCAAATTTTCTCCCATATTGGTAGAATCAACACAACCAACTAATAGAATAGAATGGCCTTCTTTTCAATTGTCTAATACTCTCAGAGACATAATTATAAGAAAACAACAAAATCGTGTATATATAAAAAAATCAAACTTCAAAAAATTTGACCAACGAATTGGCAACAACAACAACATCAACTCCTAGTGCGGGTTTCGCTTTATGGCTTTTGGGGAAATATAGATGGACGCGGCCCTTAGATTGAGTACTAATGTAAGCAAGGAAACCAATTCCAAGAGACTCACACAAAAAAAAATCTTTCTAAAAATGTTTTATTGGGATAAAACTTTTTAGAATACATTTGTGACACCTCCAACCCCTAGGGTTAGAAGTATCAACGATTTCTTAATTCCTACTTAAATTCTGGGGCAAAACGAATAGAGTTTCGCCTAAAAATAGGTTAAAACCATACTTAAAGCATTACATTAAATACCTGTAATGAATAGAAGGGTAAAAGAATACTAAAACAAGCTTAACGCCTACATGCTGGAGTTCACAACTCTACGAGCCACTCGCTCAGAGTATACCAAACAATAAGGTTCAATTATAAAGAAGAAAATAAAAGATACAACTCGGCAAATCAGACATCCGGAGTACTGGGGTTTACATTCCCAAAAGAAAATGAACAATTCCATCTATAAGATAAATGATAAATCATATGGTTGGCTCACATGACCTTACAGAGCGATCTCTAGACAATATGCATTGCATGGATTCAGCATCTAGCTTACATGCATTCAAGAACTTAATTTGCATCACAATATGTTACTAAGCTCATGATTTTAACTATAAAAGCATATAAGTCTACTGCTAGGGTAGCAAGATAGGCTCCACCTCGGCTTACGTGAACCAATTCTATCTGTCACTTTAGGAACCTAGGGAAAAGGGGGGAAAGATAGGGGGATAAGCTATCACACACTCAATGAATGACTCCCAACCGCCAGAAAATAAAACAGTTACACGTCACACCTTAAGTAGCACTTAGGCACACAATTTGATATATATAATATCATATAATACACATGTAGGGTCTTCCACATCTATTGTCACCTCAATGACTTTTCTAGTACGAGGGTAACCCTATACTCCTGCTAATTCACCCCCAAGGTAGCCTAACTTGCCTGATCTAAGTCTCTTATAGCTTATTAGTGGTAATTTCATGTTATTTCAACTTAAGATCACACAATATAAGCGTAACGCCACATACCACGCGCGCAAGATTCATTAATAAGCTATCTCGTGCAACAATTTAGGTATTGGATGAGATAGCACACGTAGTTCACATATAGGCACCTATTCAAGGAGTTTAAACAAATGATCACATAAGACTTCTTTTCACAAGAGAGTAAGATCAATGCATATCGCTTAAATCGATGAGATTTCTTATAAAACCGTCGTTGTGCACTTGGCAGATAATTGAAACACAATAAAAACGCTTTTCAAGAAAATATGCACATTTTCAAATCTTTATACCAATATCACCCTTGAATGAGGCATTCACATCATATATCATGTACGAAATCATTTTTATAGGCATCAGAATATCAGATCTTTGCCAGGTATGGGTGAGGTCGTCACTCACGTTCCATCGTACTAGGAGATTGTCACTCACATTTCATATTATCCCTGTCAGGATCTTCCAGGGTTCCCACTTTTGGGTCTACTACCTGAGCAGCATACTACCCCCGTCAGAGTCTTCTAGGGTTCTCACCTCTGCGTCTATCCCTCTAGGCATTAGGGTTCCCAAGAAGCGGGCATTCTCCCTAATCATTATTCATGTAGCACCATTTTCCTAACCCAAAACGTTTTAGAAGCAGTTCACCTCTAAATGCATATATATTAAAACTTTCATTGTATCACGAACAATGACATTCTCATTCTCATGAGGCTCGCAGCCTTAATGATTTCACATCGACTCAGAAAGCATAAAACCACTTATTTGGTAAAATATGCTTAAAACAAGTTAATCTTTGCATATTCATTCACTCTTCAAAATAGGTGGTATGGAAACTCGTTTTTACATGTTAATAGTTGCATTCATACTTGAATGTCACAATTCCTTTACATTTCAAAATGCAACAGTCATTTCACAACACATTTTGCCTCAAAACTTGCATTACATCATGTCTATGGCACTTTCATTCTCATGAAGACTAAACGCCTTAATAGGGTCATTCAACTTTTGAAAAGCATAGAACCATTCATCTTGTCACATTAAGCTTCTAAATGAGTTAACGGCCACATACACATTCATTTTTCAAAGGAAACGTTATGAAAAATTGACTTAAAAGCTTACATGACTACGACTCATTTATAGTTAGTTTCACTTAAAAGTATCCTTGTCAAGCGAATGGTCCACAATCTCTACTAATCACACAACCCAACATGCTTGCTATATCACAGTAGTTCGCATACATACTATTTAACTTATGTCTTTAAGCATATCACAACATATTCATTCGCAATTCGCGCTGTTTCCAACATGATGACTCGTTTAAGTAGCTTCAAGTGGTCGTTAAACATTCGAGTCACTTGTTTAGGTAATGAAGGCGTTGTTTTAGTTATTGTAACGAACGAACTACTCTTAAACCAATTACTTGAAGAATTTAATCACTTAAAAGCATCACTGCGAGAAGGGTAGTGCATGCTTAAAGTGAATTAAGCGAGCTACAATAAGAATGACTCCTAGTTCACAAATTATTCAACACGAGACCTTTAAACAACACAAGCAATCTACAATAGCCAAAGTCACAGTACTTTGACATGGAATTCAATCACGATATACTCGCATAGTAAACATTTGAATCAAGGGCTCGCAAACCATGACTCAATTAAACAGCATGCTACAACCAAATTCAGGCAAATAACAAGTAATACATGGCATCGGAATACGAAATTGCACTTCATAAATTCACGAATTTCAACACAACCCAACTCCCTCCTCACAGCACCGACCATAACAGCCCTCAAAACCACTCAGTTCAACCCAAATGACTCACCAACTATTTTCAGTTTCTCAACTCGTTATAGTTTCAACCTAACTACTAAATCAACTATCACAAATATTTCAAAAAGATGGGGTTGGTTCGTTCCCTTGCTCCCAACGTCCCACCCGCTGCTTCACCACCTGATCGACACCATCGAGCAGCGACCAAGCCGCTGGATAGATGGCTAACCCTCGCAAACCCTAGTTGTTTGAAGCCTCCTTCTTTCTCACCACCTGTGCATAAGCCGGCCACTGGTGATTGCTGCTAGCCCCGGCCACCTTAGCCACCGAAATTATGCCCCAGTTGCCAGAATCGCACCTCGGTGCTTCGAATTCTCTCCCCCTCGCCTTCAATCTGTCCCTTCGTTCTTAGGTTCAGGCATCGCAGGTCTTTATGCAACCGGGCAGTCACCGGTGTGGCGTCGCCGTCGTTGCGTTGCCTGGCCGGTCCCCTTCTCTTCCTCTCTTTCGCTCAATCTCTCTCTCTCTCCTTTGGTGTTGGGGGTAGCGGGATACGACTAGGGACGACCGGCTGGGTGTGAGCCAAGGTGGCGCTACCACCATCACCGCTACGCCTCCCTTCCATGTATCTCTCCGGTGGCTTGTGGGGTTGGAGTGGAGAAACCTCCCCCTTTTTTTGGTCCCTCTTCGAAAACCAGGAAGGGGCTTCGGCCCCTTTTTGTTCCTTTTCTTTTTCCCTTTTTTTGTTTATTTGGTTGGTAGTTTAGTCACACTTGCTAAACCTACTTCGATCCTAGATTATTCAGTTCTACTAATCTCAACCCCACATACCCTCGCTTGATTGCTTATTTCACGTTATTATGACTTGGCTAATTCTTAATGGGTTCGCTAATGTCATGAAATCGCGTAATTAACCAAGGAAAATTAATAAAAACTATTCACATAATTATTACACCCAATTATCATGCAAAAATTAGCCTAATATAGTTAACTCAATCAAATAAGTTAATGAAAATAGTAACTCGAACGATTAGCCTAAGGTTGCAAACTAAGGGTATTACATTCTTTCCCCCTTAAAAGAATTTTGTCCTCGAAATTCTAAGGTTCACAGTTCAGTCAAACACAAGATGCACAGATGCACTATGATGGACTTGCACTAAGGTTCAAATTTTCATTTTACAATCAATTATTTCTTTTAAATCGAAGGAAAAGGGCTTATGATATCCAGTCTCCTCCTCGCCAATCCTCTTCAAGCATCTACTCACTCTATTTAGGCACCGAGGGAAAACACATCGAAGATGGGCAAATGAGTTGGCGTAGAAAACCATGTTAAACTTATTTAAAAACGGACACTGACACTCAATTAGGTAGACATTATTCGCGTGGTGAACAACAATTCTATGCATATGCATGATTAAGAATCGACACCTAAAGGTATGCCAGTTGGGCCATAAATATTTTGTGGTCATATATAGGTAGTTTCTTTATAAAATATGAGTTGAAATCACCTTTAAGATCAAAACGGTTAACCTAGAGACTTCTATAACACACTAGAGTAGTAAGGGCATCACATAACATCACGTAGCATAACTTTAGTATAATGACATCGTATAGGCTCAACGACTCAGCATTCTCAAGCCTAAGGATCATATGCAGCATGAACTCATCTAAACACGTACATAACAAGTAATTCACAAGAGAGAAACATATGCACTGACACTCCCATGTTTATACATAAACCCTAGCTAATTTTTAGGTCCTTTATTCTTGACAACTTATTTAGGACATGTCAAGGTCGTACAAAGGCGGTTAACTTAATTAGGTTCATTCGAAAGCATGAAGGTATCAAATCATTCTAAGTTTAAATCAATCAGCCAGGAAACTACCATATCACACCAAAGTAGTGGAAACATCACATTGCATTAGCTTAATTACAATGGTTTACCTAGTGTAAAGCTCTACTCTTAAGTTTCCATGTGAAATTTGCTTCTCTCTAAGTCATGAAGCCATGCAGGCACATTGACATGCCCATGTCTTAATGAGGATGGCATAAGTATTTACCACTATATGATCAAACTACACCATTACACTTCCATTAAATACTTTAACTGCCTTGTTCCACAACTTTAAGGACTAGGTGAAACAGTAAAGGCTCGCATATGACCACAAGTACTCCCACACATCATCATGTCACATGAAACACATGGGCAATTGAGTATCCAAACAGACGTTGGCCCCTAAATGCAAGGCACTAGCATGTTATCTTTAGCAAACATAAGATATGTGATGGTGTGCACATGCGAATGCAAATTCTGATACTCACTAGGTCATGCATTAAACATATGCGCATCTGGCCACTCAAGCTATAACATGAAACATAAGTCATGTAATGCAAGTAAACCACCAATGATCTTATGACGCGATAAGCCACACATATTAGACCATGCATCCAACCCAACTGCATTCTATACAGACTCAAAACAGGCACCAAGAAGCTCACGCGCTTAACAGTTCGCTAACATATCTAGTCAATGACCCAACTCCTATGATGCATCAATGATCATGCATAACCAACGTGAGTATCTATATGTATGTTGGCATGACCCTGGGATGCTCTACCATGCTACCATTCTTACACATGCAGTATACCCGGCTATATAAGTGAACTCATGCAAATGTAACTCTATTATCATCAAGTCACGCATTACATACATCGCGTTTAATTACTCCAACTATAACATGAGGAAATAGAATTCATGGACTGCAAATAATGATTCAAGAGTCATATTGTACAACTAGCCAGATAAATCAAGTCGCTCAACTAATACAATTATAAGTTTATTCAAGTTCAAGCCAAGCAACCACCAAAAACTCATTCTCTTAGCATTCGACCACAAACACATCAATGGTCACTCACAAAATTCCTAACCATGGGTACTCCCATGGGTTCATGAAACACATGACGCCATAAACATCCCTTAAGGCATGCAAATTAACAGGGTTATCACACAGGGAAAATACCTGGATGTGTATCTACGCGTGTAATCCCCATTTGCATCCGGTGGTCAACGGTATGCCCTAAAGCTTGTCCAAATTTAGGAGACATTGGCAACCAACAGGCTATGATTGTTTGAGTATGATCGACACTAATGGTCCTTGTAATAGTCCGACCCTAAATCATGTTTATTTATTTAATTGAGTTGTGTGATTACCTTTTTACATTTATTTATCTCATTTAATTATCTCGGTTGGGAGAATTCATTTTGGATCGTACTTTGCCATTCAAGTTTCATTTACCGTATTAATTTCAAAAAAAAAATTGATAGTAGGCCTCAATATTTATAATTCAAAAAATTAAATTATTTTTCATGATATGACATTTAATTTCGCACTTTGGAAAAAAAATATTAAATTAATTGCACCCAGTTTGATAATTTTTCCAAACCCGAGCTCATTTAAGGCCAATCTCGGCCCAACGAGTTCCTAATCCATTTGTTTAGCTAATTATCCTTAATTAGACCTAATTTGTACTTAGTAAAAAGTAGCTTTTAGCACTTTAAATATCAACCAAGTTTTTTTTTACTTCATTTTCCACCAAGCAAATGTTCAAGTCATTTTCTCTCTCTTCTTCTCTCCTCCTTCTCTCTACCCATGGCAGCAGCCCCCTCCTAGCCCTATTATGGTGTTTTCCGGCCACTTTTTGGCCAGCCTCCAGCAAGGGTTGCAACCTCCAACCACCTCCCTCCACCAGCTATCATCTCCCACCCTCAAAATCACCAAATATCTTCTCAATCTCCACTTGTTTCAAGGTCAAAGTAAGTAGCTTTAATCTTGTTCTTTGGATTTATGGTTTTTGTTTCTTGATTTGGTTGTTTTAATGATGTAACATGTTGTTTTGATTGAATTAAGAGTTATCTTAGTGATGGATCATGGTGGAGTTGAAGTTGGATTATGCTAGGGTTATGGTTACTTCTTAATCATGCTAGTTTAAGTTTGAAGTGATGGATTTGAATTATTTTGTGTTTGATTTTGCAATTCTTATCATTATAAATGATTATGGTAATGTTGGTGTGGATTTGGATGAGTGAAAGATTGATTTTAGTGGGCGTTTATGTCAACAAAAGATTGCAACATGGGTTGTTATGTTGTAAACAAACCCCAAAATAAGGATGTGTTTGCGAATAAACTGGTAATAATCGGTGCATGAGAAAATTATGATTTTGGGTGGATTGATAGCTCAATGCGTTGGATTTCAATAGGCTCTAGAATTACTTGATTCTAAGTTGTGTGGACAAAGTTATGATTAAGTTACTGAAGACTGCACAGAATACATTGAAACTAGGAGCAGTTTTAAACAGTGGACTTTACGAAACAAAACTGGTATTGATTGGATCACTGAAAATTTTTGATTTTTTCTATGTGGACAGATCAATGAGTTACATTTCACATGCTTTTTGAATCGCCTTAATCCGAGTTCTGTGGAAAAATTTATGGTCATTTTGCTACGACTGCGTAGATTGAACTGAATTTGGGCATGTCTATGTCCTACCCTAATTTTAGGGACCTTACTATGTGCATCATGCTTTGTGTCCTAAATAAAATTTTTATTGGATATTACGATCTTTTCATATTGGGGTTTTACATCTTATTTGGATATCGGGAGTGAAAGATATGGATTTTCTAATGCAGAGCATCAAACGGTAACATGAGTGAATACAGAAATCGTGACATTTGGAAATATTTTCAGAAGTTTCTATATAATTATGGTTATTCCAAGGAAACACAAAGTGTAATGAGTTCAACAAGTGTAATTATGTATAGAAGCTTACTAGGGTTTGAAAACCGAGTTAAGTGAGCATCAAAATGAAATTTGAGAAGCGAGCACAGTAATGACTCAAATTAGTGTCTATCGGATCAACTGAGGTTATTTGAGCTTTTTATGAACCTCACAACAACCCTCATGGCATTGAACCTTCTATTATCAATTTCAGAAGCATCACACTTTCTATCATCTATTTCGGAAGCATCACACTTTCTATTATCCATTTCAGAACTATTAGAAACCCATATTTCATTTATATCAATTAAAATCTTTTCATTATTACCTCAATCATTTCCATTTCGTCTATTTTGCTTCAATTTTTTGTATTTCAAGTTCACTAACTGATTTATTATTCAGATCATTTTGGTTTAACTTGTCTTATATTGAATTAAAAATAAGTTCATTTTGGTTTAACTTGTCTTATATTGAATTATTGAAATTGTAGAAGTCTTTTTGACTAAATCAATTTCCATTAAAGTTACAAATTATATTAGTGAATATGGTTTACTAACTACCTTTACCTATAATTACATTTCCTTAGAAGAATCGGGGCCTAGTCTATCGTTTCCATTGTGCATAAGTATTATCAAGTGAAATATCATTTTAAAGACTTCAGGTACGTCAATTGCATGTATCTTTAGAAATTAGAGTGTATTTATCAAAGTTATCATGTTTTGGTAAGTACATTAATGAATCAGTTTACACAGTGATTTATCAGTTATTTAGTGACCCCATCAGTTATCATCTATAAGGCATTCGCCCTTCAGTTACCCGCGCGGCATCAGGCCAGGTCCCCGATCGGCTTGGCAGGTGTACACCTATCCATAGATCGTAATAGTATCAAGGGGTTCACTATCAGATAATAACTAGCAATGCAGTTTTACATTCATTTCATTCCCTGTTTTAACTTAAATTGAATTGCAAAGCGGCACCCAAACAATTTATTCAGAGATCATTTAACAATACAGGAATGCATGTACTGAGCTTCGGCTCGCAGTTCAAAATGTTTTTCATGCTTTGTTTTAGGCAAATGCTCAGAGAATTTCCCTCATGCTAACAAATCAATTGAAGAGAATAAGTTGAGCAAGGGAATCTAGATGGATCAACACTGACACAGTGTATGCATGGTTTTAGAGTTGTATATTGAAATTTTCAGTGGATGGAGATGCAGATTACATGGTGAATTGTTTTTACTATAGTGTAAAAACCTTATGTTGGTTAACAGTTGATTATATACGGATTGATCAGGTGGTATATACGAATTGATCAGGTGTGTATGTGTATGATTGAAGCTAAGCTTAACTATGTTATTTATAGCATTCATGTTTTAAGCCTTGTCCTTTTGGACGGCGGTAATGCCCCTATCATTGGGTGGCTAGATGATAATTAATGGATTTATGAAGGAAAACACAAGCAGTGAAACATATTTAATTTTTGGGCGTTACAGATTTGGTATCAGAGCCAGGTTGAGATTTTCTTTATGGGATATAGAGTATGGAGTTAAGATACTGAGAAATTGGTTAGTGGGGACTGAGGATTCTTATGATATCCTTGGAGATTTGCGGCATTGGTAATGTTTGCTTATCTCACACATATTCTACTCATATATTCTTCTTTGTTAGATGGATCCATGATGGATCCATATAAAGTATATATATTTTGATCTCAAGTAGCAGATTTGACGGAGATTTTGAATAACAAGTTGAAGGTGCTCCAATGCATTTAGGTAAGTATGGTCATATGAGCCACCCATCTGAATGGTATATCGTCCTTTTAGCTGGAATTGTTTATTTTTGGGATGTAAACCCTTGTACTCCGGGCATGTAGCTCGTAGAGTTGTGGTCTCCGGTGTGTAGTCGTTGAGCTTGATTTGATATCCTTTTATACTTCTATTCAATGCAGGGGATGTGATGTAAGGCTTTAAGCCTGGAAAATGACCAGTTTGCAAGTGAAACTCTGTCCTTTCGCCCTAGAAATTTAAGAATCACTAACACTCCTAGCCCTAGGGTTAGGGGTTGTTACAGATGTGTCCTATGAAAGGCCCTTGACCCATTTTGAGGTTAGATGCATAGGGAAAACCAAGTATGGGCAGAATATACAAGTTTAATCAACTTGATAGTTTTGATCATTGCGCAAGGACCGACTTTGAAGTAACTTTTGTCCATGATCAACATAATTTACACAAGGGTTTCCTATCCTAAATTTTAGGGTTAAGGAGATATCTTTCATATGAAACAAGTTTCAAGTGGATTGGAGGTCATTTGGCTATTCAATAGACAAATCAAAGTCTGTAAACTGGGCAGAATCCTAATGCACAAGGTCTGAGTTTAGCTCACTTACCGCTTATGCATTCCATCAGATAAGATGTTTTAGTTAGTTTATGTCAAGGTACAAAAAGTAAGCTTTCCAATGACCCATGTTGCAGCATATTTG
Organism: Selenicereus undatus; assembly: GCA_017589665.1. Lineage (NCBI taxonomy): Eukaryota > Viridiplantae > Streptophyta > Magnoliopsida > Caryophyllales > Cactaceae > Selenicereus > Selenicereus undatus. The sequence goes on from JACYFF010019584.1 coordinate 39,179,396, forward strand.
GAGACCATTGGTCAATGAAATGTAACCTAGAAGTCTGATGGTACAGACTGTCCGAGTCAATGGGTACCTACAACTTTGAGCTTATATTTCGTTATCCTATGGATGTCATTTTGCGTGTTTCTTGGATCCAAGTGGCAGTTACTTCAATATGCTTCATTGATTTCAGATATTTTCTTCTGTAACCCAAGAATTTCATCTAAGCGAGCTATATGGGGGGGTTCTTGATGTACTATCCCCTGAATTGTCGGATTTTAGAGAGGCTTATTCTGCTATACATAAGTTTGAAACCATTGACTACCAACTATTCCAAAGAAGAGAAACTAAGGACACTTTAGAGAGATATTGTGCTTCAATCCATTGCAATTCAATACTTGCTCAAATTGTTCAAACTTTTGCAAACAGTCCATTGACTCCACCGCAATATATGAAGCAGGCATTACTCGTGAAAATGTTTCACTGCCTTTTCTGGTAACATACCATTTACCATTGTCTTCGTAGCATCTTCCCATCCAGTTGCATCACCATTCATTCTCATGTCACATCTTCATCAGTCTTGGTCACTTTCTCCTGCTTTTAAGAGCGCAATTGCTACTAGTAGATGGTTTATGATTGGGTTGCACCCATGTCAATATACGATAATTTTATAGCACGCCTGAACAGAAGGTAGATCTTAACTACACTTTGTGTAGGGGTTGATTGTTGTCTAACTTGTGGGATCCATTACTAAGGGAAACACGATGTGTCTACCCTTTTTGGCTGATTCAACCTCAATTCCTATTGAAGATCACTTGCATAAAGCTTAAGTTTGACAATCAAAATCTTTGCTTGCGTTAGTGAGAAATTTTGATGGGTTACTGCTCCTTGGAAAGATATCTTCAGCTTATTCATACTACAGAACTCTAGACTAGAGTGGAAAGTATGACACAGTGGAACCTTAAGAATGGATTCGAGGAGTGGAGAGAATTTTCACTGTAATAAAGGTTCTAAGGGATAAAAGGGTGAACATTGGAACATTTTATCTAACTGGTAAAACCAATATTTGGTGGAACACTGTTAAGAATAGGCTCTTAGGGTTTGGTTTCACTTGGAGCAGATTTGTGGAAGAATTAGCGACAACACTCTTGAGTGCCGAGTGGGAACTAACAAATGTATGTGGTGCGGTAGCCAGAGCAACTCATTGGTGCCTATTCCTGAAGACTGAAGGTTGTGGATAAGGGCTCTCACTTTCAAGGCCTGCAGCTGTAGAAAGGGCTTATGTGTTAAGCAAGAAGGAAGCTACCACCTCTTCTGCAGTACTGAAGCTCTCTTTTAATTTCGAAGCCATTTTGTGCATTGATTGATTCAGTTGCTACTCATTCATTTATAATCACACGAGATGCCATGCAAGTGAACCTTGAGGTTAAGAAAGCAGAAACCAATTATGGAATCAAGTTGTCCAATGACTTGAGAGTTAAGTGTTATACATCTCATAAATTTGTTTCAATTACTATTGGTGAGATAGTTTCCCCCTGAAGTTCTGATTCAATTTGACCCATCAGACTTTGATATCATTTTGAAAATGATCTAGTTGTGTGCTTCTGGGGTCAAGATAGGTTGTGACCCTAAGGTTATTTCAAGAGATGAACAAGAGAGAGAAATATGTTTTATGGTCTAAGAGAGGAAAAACCTTGTCCTTTAAATTCTTTTATGAAAACAAGTAAGCTCTTATGTCAAGGATATATTTTGTATTGGTGTTATGCTAGTAACATTCAACCGAATGAAGAAAAAGCAAAAGATATTCCTATAGTTAGTGGATTCAGAGATGTTTTCCTGAAGAATTACCAGGAGTGCTCCACAAAGAGAAATTGATTATGAGATTGAATTAATCCCTAATGCGCAATCTATCTCCAAAAACCCCATATCGTATGGCCCTAATTGAGCTTAAAGAACTGAAGTTTCAGTTAGAGGAGTTATCACAGAAGTGATTTATCAAACCATCCAAGTGTGCCATCATGGGATGCCTAGTTCTATTTGTAAAAAAGAAGAATGGAACCTTGTGGTTATGTATTGTTTTCAAAGAGCTTAACACAATCACCATCAAAAACGAACACCCATCACCCTAAGTAGGTGACTTGTTTGATCAACTGTAAAGAACATGAGTCGTATATAAGATTGATTTGAGGTTAGGGTACCATCAACTTAGCATTACATCTGAATACATTACCAAAACCACACTACGGACCATGTATGGGTCATGATGACTTCACTGTGATGCCTTTTGGCCTAATCAATGGCCCTGCGGCCTTTACGGACCTTATGAATAGAGTTTCAGACCATATCTAGACAAGTTGTGGCGATATTTATAAAAGATATCTTGAAATACTCCAAGGATAAAGACGAGCATAATGTTCATTTGAGGACAGTGTTATATAGACCTTGAAAGAACATCAATTACATAGCAAATACAAGAAGCAATGAGTATTGTTAGAAGCAAGGGAATTTTTGGAACATATGGTTTCAAAGGAAGAGATTAAGGTTGATTTGCAAAAGGTGCAAGCAGTTACAAAGTGCTCAAGACCCACCAAGGCACTGAGATTAGAAACTGTTTGGGTTTAGTAAGGAATTATTGAGTTATGGAAGGATTTGACAAATATTGTACTCCCTGACCAATTTATTGAAGAAAGATATAAAGTTAGCAAGAAGTTAAACTGGTGGCTTATGCCTCCTAATAACTCAAGCCTTATGAGAAGGATTACCTACCCATGATATGGAGTTAGCAGCTGTAGTTTTTGCAGTGAAAATTTAGAGACATTACTTATATAGAGTACCATGCAAAATCAATACTGATCATCAAAGCTTGAAGTACATCTTCTCTCAAAAGAAGCTCAGTCTACATGAAACATCAGTTGTGGCAGATCCAATGTCAACCAAGAAAGAGAAATATTGTGGCAGATGCCCTTAATAGGAAGGCACAACATACCTTGAACACTTTAGTAACTACTCAACTGAATCTCTTGAGAGAACTTGAGGACTTAGACATTCAATTAGTGTCTCACAGGAATATGAATGTTCAAATGTTGGCACTTACCTTACAGTCCTCCCTAATGGAGGAAATTAGAATGAATCAGGATAATGATCCTGAGCTCCAAAGAATAAAGCAAAACCTTGAGAAAGGGATTCAATTTCAATGGACTTTGTCATGGGATTCCCTTAGATATAGTGTATGACCGAGATTAGAGATTTCAAGCCTGTTTTAGCAAGCACTTCAAAGAGCCTTTAGAACTAGATTGAACTTTTGCAGTTCTTATCATCTTGAAACAGATGGGCAAGCATCTAAAAATATCAACAGATCAACTCTTCTAAGTTGGAGTCTATAGTACTTCACGACCTACGACCAACATTTGCATTTGAAGAAAGTACGGAACTCCCAATAGTCAACGTTGTGATAGCACTAGCAGAGAATCCTTCATTAAACATCAGGACAAAATGACGACAGACATTAACAACAAATCATCTTATGGGTCATGAAGATCTTCTCCAACGTTTAATAAGGTGACACATGTCAGATGATTCCTGAAAATATCCTATTGAAAGCAACAGAAACGTTATGTTGATAAAAGAAGGAGATTCCTGGACTTTCATGTACATGGCAAGGTTCTTCAGAAAGTTTCATCAATTAGGGATGTAGGGATGTAAGGAGGTTGAACTACAAACTAAATTGCGATCACGATCTTTTAGACCATGTCAGTTTATAAAAGGCCAAATTGCATAGCTTGTCTACCAGGTCTGCCTATATAGCTCAAACACGTGCATGACGTGTTCCTTGCCTCACAACTCAAGCAGTACATTTTATATCCTAATCACGCTGTCATAAGCAAACCCATTACAGTCATTGCGGGTCTTGTGCTTCAAGAGCACCGAGTCCAGATGTTATATCACAGGATTAAGAAGTTAAGCATTAAGCAGATATCTTTAACCATTACTTTTGGCAAATGATACCTCCTCAGAAGGTACTTGACAAACTGAGAGGCAAGTGAACGCCAAGTACCCATACTTTTTTGAAATAACCTTGCATGTTTTGACAAAGTCCACAAGTTTTGAGGACGAACCTTTTTAAGGGGGGAAGGCTGTAATAGCCCAACCCTAAATCATGTTTATTTATTTAATTGAGTTGTGTTATTACCTTTTCACATTTATTTATCTCATTTAATTATCCCAACTGGGAGAATTCATTTTGGGTCGTACTTTGCCATTCAAGATTAAATTATTTTTCATGATATCACATTTAATTTCGCGCTTTGGGAAAAAAATGTTAAATTAATCGCACCCGGTTTGATAATCTTTCCAAACCCGAGCTCATTTGAGGCCGATTTCGGCCCAACGAGTTCCTAATCCATTTGTTTAGCTAATTACCCTTAATTAGGCCTAATTTATACTTAGTAAAAAGTAGCTCTTAGCACTTTAAATATCAACCAAGTTTTTTTTACTTCATTTTCCACCAAGCAAATGTTCCAAGTCATTTTCTCTCTCTTCTTCTCTCCTCCTTCTCTCTACCCATGGCAGCAGCCCCCTCCCAACCCTATTATGGTGTTTTCCGGCCAGCCTCTGGCAAGGGTTGCAACCTCCAACCACCTCCCTCCACTGGCTATCATCTTCCACCCTCAAAATCACCTAATATCATCTCAATCTCCACTTGTTTCAAGGTCAAAGTAAGTAGCTTTAATCTTGTTCTTTGGATTTATGGTTTTTGTTTCTTGCTTTGGTTGTTTTAATGATGCAACATCTTGTTTTGATTGAATTAAGAGTTATCTTGGTGACGGATCATGGTGGACTTGAAGTTGGATTATGCTAGGGTTATGGTTACTTCTTAATCATGCTAGTTTAAGTTTGAAGTGATGGATTTGAATTATTTTGTGTTTGATTTTGCAATTCTTATCATTATAAATGATTATGGTAATGTTGGTGTGGATTTGGATGAGTGAACGACTGATTTTAGTAGGGGTTTATGTCAAGAAAAGATTGCAATATGGGCTATTATGTTGAAACAGACCCCAAAACAGGGGTGCGTTTGCGAATAAACTGGTAATAATCAGTGCATGAGAAAATTATTATTTTTGGTGGATTGATATCTAAATGACTTAGCTTTCAATAGGCTCTAGAATTACTTGATTCCGAGTTGTGTGGACAGAGTTATGATTAATTTACTTAAGACTACACAAAATACATTGAAACTAGGAGCAGCTTTGAACAATGGACTTTACGAAAAACCTGGTATTGATTGGATCATTGAAAATTTGTGATTTTTTGTGTGTGGATAGATCAATGAGTTTTATTTCACATGCCTTTTGAATCGCCTTAATCCGAGTTCTGTGGAAAAAGGTATGGTCGTTTTGCTACGACTGCGCAGATTGAACTGAATTTGTGCACGTCTGTATTCTACCCTAATTTTAGAGACCTTACTATGTGAACCATGTTTTGTGTCCTAAATAAAAGTTTTAGTGGACATTATGAGATTTTCATATTGGGTTTTACATCTTATTTGGAGGTTGGGAGTGAAAGATATGGATTTTCTAATGCAGACTATCAAACGGTAACATGAGTGAATACAGAAACCGTGACACTTGGAAATATTTTCAGAAGCTTCTATATAATTATGGGTATTCCAAGGAAATTACAAAGTGTAATGACTTCAACAAGTGTGATTATGTATAGAAGCTTACTTGGGTTTGAAAACCTAGTTAAGTGACCATGAAAATGAAATTTGAGAAGCGGGCACAGTAATGACTCAAATTAGTGTATATCGGATCAACTGAGGCTATTTGAGCTTTTTATGAACCTCACAACACCCCTCATGGCATTGAACCTTCTATTATCCATTTCAAAAGCATCACACTTTCTATTATCCATTTCAGAAGCATTACACTTTCTATTATCCATTTCAAAAATCCCAGAAACGCGTATTTCATTTATATCAATTAAAATATTTTCATTATTACCTCAATCATTTTCATTTGGTCTATTTTGCTTCAATTTGTTGTATTTCAAGTTCAATAACCCTAACTGATTTATTAGTCAGATCATTTTAGTTGAACTTATCTTATATTGAATTAAAAATCAGTTCATTTTGGTTTAACTTGCCTTATATTGAATTATTGAAATTGTAGAAGTCTTTTTAACTAAGTCAATTTCCATTAAAGTTACAAATTATATCAGTGAATATGGTTTACTAACTACCTTTACCTATAATTACATTTGTTTAGCAGAATCGGGGCCTAGTTTGTCGTTTTCATTGTGCATAAGTATTATCAAGTGAAGTATCATTTTAAAGACTTCAGGTACGTCCATTGCCTGTATCTTTAGAAATCAGAGTGTATTTATCAACGTTATCATGTTTTGATAAGTACATCAATGAATCAGTTTACACAGTGATTTATCAGTTAATTAGTGACCCCGTCAGTTATCATCTATAAGGCATTCACCCTTCAGTTACCTGCGCGACTTCAGGCTAGGTCCCCGATCAGCTTGGCAGGTGTACACCTATCGATTGATCTTAACAGTAGCAAGGGGTTCACTATAAGATAATAACTAGCAATGCAGTTTTACATTCATTTCATTCCCTGTTTTAACTTAAATTGAATTACAAAGCAGCCGCCCAAACAATTTATTCAAAGATCATTTAACAATTCAGGAATGCATGTACTGAGCTTCGACTCACAGTTCGAAATGTTTTTCATGTTTTGTTTTAGGAAAATGCTCAGAGAATTGCCCTCATGCTAACAAATCAGTTGAAGAGAATAAGTTGAGCAAGGGAATCTGGATGGATCAACACTGACATAGTGTATGCATGTTTTTAGAGTTGTATATTGAAATCTTCAGTGGATGGAGATGCAGATTACATGGTGAATTGTTTTTACTATAGTGTAAAAACCTTATGTTGGTTAACAGTTGATTATATACAGATTGATCAGGTGGTATATACGGATTGATCAGGTGTGTATTTGTATGATTGAAGCTAAGCTTAACTGTGTTATTTATAGCACTCATGTTTCAAGCCTTGTTCTTTTGGACGGCAGTAATGCCCCTATCACTGGGTGGCTAGATGATAATTAATGGATTTATGAAGGAAAACACAAGTAGTGAAACATGTTTAATTTTGGGGTGTTACAGTCTTATAGGTATGTGTTGAGGTATGATGAGGCACGCCTGTCCCATAGGTGATTATAGGAGTCTCACGATGTAAACCCTCACCTTAGTAAGGATCATTTACTACGTACAATTCCAAAGTCTACTTAGTTATCTCTCCTTTGTATTGTCTAGGCATATTAGGGCTCATTCTAGCCAAAACATTGGCACCCTACATCACGGATAAGAATTCGTATTATAGAAAGTGAGTAATGCACTATATAAGCAACAATGCAAAGATGGAGAACGACAGGTACACTTACGCGACGTTCAACAAGGTCCTACTACTAGCATTTAATCTTTCTAGCATGCATATAGAAATATTCCCTGATTTCATTAGGCAATTCAGATTTCACAAGAGGAAGGTATGATTGAGTAGGATTATCGATCATAGCAATTGGTCTTCAATCATTCCTCTCCTAGTCATCTTAGCATGTACACATTTACAAGCAGCATATCGATAAGCATAGCACAAGGACATGTACTTGTGGACTTAAGTCACTCATCATTGCTAAAGAAACACAAGTTGTTCAGTGTAAAGTAAAACTAAACTAAACAGCTAGAAGGATATTAACATTTCAAAATCTTGAATTTCAAAGGTGGAAAATAGATTATCTATTTTTAGCCTCTTCTCTACCATCTCTAAGTACGTCTACTCTCTCTATTGTAGGGCCCAAGGAGCAATCCGCAAGTAGAGGCAAAGAATGAGCTTGGAAAAAAAGATTTTCAATCGTTCAAGTTTAAATCATCATGCTTTAACTTTCGATTGTCTTATTAGGGCGCACAGATAAATGTTTTACTATTCGAACCGTCACTTAACTCACACAAGAAGGCTCAAGTTAATTGGGTTCACATTCTAACACATGACTCACATTTATCCAGTCGACTTAACTAAATCACATAACAGTCAATCAGTCATGTCAATTAGTACATTAGGAACACATTGTACCAATAGAGCACCCACAACGCCACCTCAGGGCATAGGGAGCCATTTAGCTCCTATATTAACACATAATTTTCCCTTTCTAATCAACCGACCCACTCAAGCCACATATAAGTTGCAAATAACCATCCCATAAGGCATATTTGCACATAGAGTAAGTGTCACATTATCACAGCGTTATTCCTAAGCGTCTATATGACATGCAAGACTTAGGTCACGGCTTATGGTCGTAGGCCTTGGTCTGATACCATCTGTGACACCTCGAACTCCTAGGGTTAGAAGTATCAATGATATCTTAATTCCTACTTAAATTCTAGGGAGAAACGGACAGAGGTTCACCTAAAAATGGACTTAAACTAGGCTTAAAGTGTTATATTAAATCCCTGTAATGGATAGAAGAGTAAAAGAATACTAAAGTAAGCTCAACGGCTACACACCAGAGTTCACAACTCTATGAGCCACTTGCTCGGAGTATACCAAACAATAAGGTTCAATTATAAAGAAGGAAATAAAAGATACAACTCGAAGGAACATTCATCCGGAGTACTGGGGTTGACATACCAAAAGAAAATGAACAATTCCAGCTATAAGATGAATGATAAATCAGATGGTCGGCTCACATGACCTTACATGGCGACCTCTACACAATATGCATTACATGGCTTCAGTAACTAGCTTACATGCATTCAAGAACTTAATTTACATCACAATATGTTACTAAGCTCATGATTTAACTATAAAAAGCATACAAGTCTACTTCTAGGGTAGCAAGATAGGCTTCACCTCGGCTTACGTGAACCATTTCTACCTGTCACTTTAGGAACCTGGGGAAAAAGGGGAAAAGATAGGGGGACGAGATACCACGCACTCATTAAATGACTCCCAACCCCTAGAAAACAAAACAGTTGCACGTCATCCTTTAAGTAGCACTGAGGCACACAATATGATATATATAATATCATATAATACGTATGTAGGATCTTCCACGTCTGTTGTCACCTCACTGACTTTTCCAGTACGGCAGTAACCCTATACTCCTTCTAATTCACGCCCAAGGTGCCTAACTTGCCTGATCTAAGTCTCTTATAGCTTATTAGTAGTAATTTCATGCTATTTCAACATGAGATCACACAATGTAAGTATAACATTACATAACACGAACGCTAGATTCATTAATAAGCTATTTCGTGCAACAATTCAGGTATTGGATGAGATAGAACACGTAGTTCACATATAAGCACCTATTCAAGGTTTTTAAAACAATGATCACATAAGGCTTCTTTTTGCAAGAGAGTAAGATTAATGCATATCGCTTAAATCGATGGGAGTTCTTACAAAACTGTCGTTATGCACTTGGCAGATAATTGAAACTCAATAAAAACTCTTTTCAAGAACATATGCACATTTTCAAACCTTTATACCAATATCACCCTCGAATGAGGCATTCACATCATGTATCACATACGAAATCATTTTCATAGGCATCGGAATCTCATATCTGTGCTAGGTATGGGTGAGGCCATCACTCATGTTCCAACGTACCAGTGAGTTCGTCACTCACATTTCATATTGTAACGCCCCCAAATTAACCATGTTTCACTGTTTGTAATCTCCTTAATAAATTCCACAATTATTACTGATAATCCCAATGATTGGGGCGTTATCGCCGTCCAAAGGACAAGGCTTGAAGTAAGTGTACTAAAAATAACATAGTTAAGCATAACCTTAACCATACACATTCACTCATAATCAACCATTTACAATCAGGTGTTAACCAATGCAAGGTTCATAAACCATAGTAAAATAATTCACCATAATCTACATCTCCATCCACTGAAGAATTCAAAATACAGCGTTAAAGTATGCATATACTGCATCACTGCTGATCCATCCAGATTTCCTTGCTTAACTTACTATGTTCAGCTGGTTTGCTAGCATGAGGGCGATTCCCTGAGCATTTGCCTAAAACAAAAAATAAAAACATTTTGAACTATGAGCCGAAGCTCAGTACATGCATTCCTGTATTGTTAAATGATCTCTGAATAAATTGTTTGGGTAGCCGCTTTGCAATTCAATTTAAGTTAAAACAGGAAATGAAATGAATGTAAAACTGCATTGCTAGTTATTATCTGATAGTGAACCCCTTGATACTGTTACGATCTATGGGTAGGTGTACACCTGCCAAGCCGATCGAGAAACCTGGCCTAAAACCGCGCGGATAACTTAAGGGAAATGTCCTGTAACTGATAATTGACGGGGTCACTAATTATGTGACAAATCACTGATTAAACTAATTCATTGATGTACTTATCAAAACATTACAATTTCGATAAATACGGGTTGATTTTTAAAGATACAGGCAATGAACGTATTTGAACTCTTTAAAATGATATTTCACTTGATAATACATATGCACAATGGAAAATGATAGACTAGGTCTCGATTCTATTAAAGAAATGTAATTATAGGTAAATGTAGTTAGTAAACCATATTCACTGACATAATTTGTAACTTTAATGGAAATTGATTAATTAAAAAGACTTCTACAATTCCAATAATTCAATATATGACAAGTTAAACCAAAACGGTCTAAATAATAAATCAGTTAGGGTTATTGAACTTGAAATTCAACAAATTGAAACAAAATAGATCGAATCAAAATGATTGAGCTGATAATGAAAAGATTTTAATTGAGATAAATAAAATATGGGTTTCTGATATTTCTGAAATGGATAATAGAAGGTGTAATGCTTCCAAATGGATAATAGAAGGTTTAATTCCATGAGGGGTGTTGTGAGATTCATAAAGGTTCAAATAACCTCAGTTTGATCCGTTAAGCACTGATTTCTTTCTTCACATAATACCCTTTGATGGTCTACTTTAGAAAATTCATATCTTTCACTCCCAACCTCCAATTAAGATATAAAACCCAAATATGAAAAGCTCATAATGTCTACTAAAAATTTAATTTAGGACACAACGTATGATTCATATAGTAAAGTCCCTAAACTTGGGGTAGAACACAGACGTGCACAATTTTGGTCCAATCAGCGCAGTTGTAGCAAAACGACCATAGCTTTTTCCATAGAACTTGGATTAAGGTGATTCAATAGGAATTTGAAAGATAACTCCTTGATCTATCCACACACTAAAAATCACAATTTTTTAATGAGCCAATCAATACCAGTTTTTTTTCCGTAAGATTCCCTGTTCCAGTTTTGATGAATTTTGCGCAGTTTTCGTAAATTGATCATAACTTTGTCCACACAACTCGGAATTAAGTAATAACAAATCCCATTGAAAGCTAACTCATTGACCTATCAACCCACCAGAAATTATGATTTTTCAATTTGCCAATTAATACCAGTTTTCCCCCGAAGTGACCCCTGTTTCAGTTCTGTTTACAGCTTAATAATCACATTTTTCAATCTTTTCTTCACATAACCACCCATTAAAAACACTCTCTAACTTATATAAATCAGCATAAACATCTTGATATTCATTACCAATACCAAAGATCACAAAATCTCACTTAAAACAATCAAAATCCATCACCACCACCTAAACTTGCATGATCATGAACAACTTCAAACGTTACTTACTTTCAAGCATAATCCAACCGTTAAAACATCAAAATAACTCTTATTTATATCAAGATAAATGATCCACAATCAAATCCAACATAAAAATCCAAAATGAAATTTGATTAGGCTAGACTTTTACCTAGCTTAGTGATCAAAAGGGAGAGATGGAGGTGTTGCTAGATGTGGGAGGTGTTTGGATGGTGCATGGTGGTTGATGGGGTGGCCACCTGGTGGTGGCTAGTGGCGGCTGTGGTGGCTGGTATGGTGGTGGCCATGGACGGGAGAGAAGAGGAAGAAGAAGATGGCCTTGTGTGGAGGAAAGCAGGAAGACTAGCCTTGCCTTTGCTAGCTTAGTTTACTTGGATGAAAATCACTCGAGTAAACTTGGCTGAGATTTTAGCTCCAAAAATATCTTGTTAATTGTAATTAGCGCCTAATGATGGTAATTATCCAAGCAAATGGATTAGAAACCCGTTGGGCCGAAATTAGCTTTAAATGAGCTCTGGGTTCGGAAAAAAATATCAAACCGAGTGCGATTAATTAAATTTTTTTTTCTGAAACTTGAAATTAAATGTGATGTCATGAGAAATAATTTCATCTTTTAAATCATAACTATCGAAGCTTACTATCAATTTTCCCGAAATTAATACGGTAAATGAAACTTGAATTGCAAATTGCGGCCCAAAATTGAATTTTCCCAACCGGGATTATTAAATGAGATAAATAAATGTGAAAAATTAATAACACGACTTAATTAAATAAATGAACGTGATTTAGGGTTGGGCTATTACATATATTATCCTCGTCGGGATCTTCCAGGGTTCCCACTTTTGGGTCTATTCCCTAGGCAACATACTACCCCCGTTAGGGTCTCTAAGGTTCCCACTTCTGGGTATATCTCCCTAGGCATTAGGGTTCCCGAGAATCAGACATTCTCCCTAATCATTATTCATGTAGCATCATTTTCCCAACCCAAAACATTTTAGATGCATTTCACCTCTAAATGCGTCTATATTAAAACTTTCATTGTATCACAAATAATGACATTCTCATTCTTAAGAGGCTCGAAGCCTTAATGATTTCACATTGACTCAGAAAGCATAAAACCACTCATTTGGTAAAATATGCTTAAGACGAGTTAATCTTTGCATATTCATTCACTCTTCAAAACAGGTGGTATAGAAACTCGTTTTTACATGTTAATAGTTGCATTCATACATGAATATCTCGATTTCTTTATATTTTAGATGCAACAGTCATTTTACAACACATTTTGCCTCAAAACTTGCATTGCATCATGTCAATGACACTTTCATTCCCATGAAGACTAAACACCTTAATAGGGTCATTCAACTTTTGAAAAGCATACAACCATTCATCTTGTCATATCATGCTTCTAAATGAGTTAATAGCCAAATACACATCCATTTTTCAAAGGAAACGTCATAAAACTGGACTTAAAAGCTTACATGACTACAACTCATTTATAGTTAGTTTCGCGTAAAAGTATCCATGCCAAACGAATGGTCTACAATCGCTATTAATCACACAACTCAACATGCTTGTTATATCACGGTAGTTCGCATACATACTATTTAACGCATGTCTTTAAGCATATCACAACATATTCATTTGTAATTTGCGTTGTTTCCAACACGATGACCCGTTTAAGTAACTTCAAGAAATAACTAAGGGGTCGTTAAACATTCGAGTCACTTGCTTCAATAATTAAAGCGTTGTTTTAGTTATTGTAGCAAACGAACTATTCTTAAACCAATTACTTGAAGAATTTAGTCACTCAAAAGCATTACTGTGAGAAGGGCAGTGTATGCTTAAAGTGAATTAAGCGAGCTTCAATAAGAATGACTCCCAGTTCACAAATTATTCAACACGAGGCCTTTAATCAACACAAGCAATCTACAATAGCCAAAATCACGGTACTTTGACAAGGAATTCAATCACGATATACCCGCATAGTAAACATTTGAATCAAGGGCTCGCAAACCACGACTCAATTAAACAGTATGCTACAACCAAATTCAGGCAAGTAACAAGTAATACATGGCATCAGAACATGAAATTACACTTCGTAAATTCACGAATTTCAACACAACCCAACTCCCTCCTCACAACACCGACCACAACAGCCCTCGAAACCACTCAGTTCAACCCAAATGATTCACCAACTACTTTCAGTTTCTCAACTCGTTATAGTTTCAACCTAACTACTAAATTAGCTATCACAAATATTTCAAAAACATTTGGAAATTAGTAATAGGTTTAGGGATTAGGAACCACCCACCTTAAAGACCCACCTTAGGGTTTGGTTCGGTTGGCATGCATGGGTCGGTTCGTTCCCTTGCTTCCAACGTCCTACCCACTGCTCCACCACCTGACCGACACCACTGAGCAGCGACCAAGCCGTTGGACAGACGGCTAACCCTCATGAACCCTAGCCGCTCGAAGCCTCCTTCTCTCTCACCGCTTGCGCACAAGCCGGCCACTGGTGACTATTGCTAGCACCAGCCACCTTAGCCACCGAAATTGTGCCCTAGTCGTCGGAATCGCGCCCCGGTGCTTAGAGTTCCCTCTCACTCACCTTTGATCTGTCCCTTCGTTCTCAGGTTCGGGCATTGCAGGTCTTTGTGCAACCGGGCGGTCCTCGGTGTGGCGCTGTCGTCGTCGCGCCGCCTGGATAGTCCCTTCTCTCTTTCTCTTTCGCTCAATCTCTCTCTCTCCTTTGGTGTTGGGGGTCGTGGGCTGCGGTTAGGGACGACTGGCTGGGTGCGAGCTAAGGTGGTGCCGCCACCATCACTGTCGCGCCTCCCTTCCCTCTCTCTCTCCGGTGGTTCGTGGGGCCGTGCTAGAGAAACCCCCCTATTTTGGGTCCCTCTTCGAAAACCAGGAAGGGGCTTCAGCCCTTTTTTGTTCTTTTTTCCCCTTTTTTTTATTTGGTTGGTAGTTTAGTCATGCTTGCTAAACCGACTTCGGCCCTAGATTATTCGGTTCTGTTAATCTCGACCCCACATACCCTCGCTTGATTGGTTATTTCACGTTATTATGGCTTGGCTAATTCTTAATGGGTTCGCTAATTTCATGAAATCGCGTAATTAGTCAAGAAAAATTAATAAAAACTATTCACATAATTATTACACCCAATTATCATGCAAAAATTAGCCTAATATTGCTAACTCAATCAAATAAGTTAATGAAAATAGTAACTCAAATGATTAGCCTAAGGTTGAAAACCAAGGGTATTACAACATTTGAAAATAGAAACAATAACAATTGGCAAAAGTATTAAATGTAAAATAACAAGTAGCACTAGATATCAAATAAATGGACAAACAAAATGGAACTAGTGGAACAAAATAATATTAAAAATTCAGCAAGCTAGTAGAGCTATATTATTACGTAGTATACAAGACAATAAAAACGTGTGTTAGGCAACTAAAAGTTGTAGTGTAAACACCTAACTACTAAAAATTTACCACTCTGATTCTAAACCTCCAAATACTTTAATCATGAGCCATATGCTCCATGAGAGTCAAGTGTCTTGTACCCTATTCAAGCACTTCATTCCAATTCTTCTTTAGTCTTCATATGTCTCTCTTGTATTTCGGAAGGCCAATTCTCTCACATCTTATCAAAGAGGCATTTATGACACTTCTTGTAGTATGACTAAAACTATTTGAGACTTACTTCGCTATCTCATTCTCTATGGTTGCCACCCCTATATATCTATGTCTATATAAATATATTACAACAAAATGATTTATCTTCTCCAATTGCCATATGTCACTTTTACATAATTTATCTTTTTTATTATTTTATTTTCTTTTTAGGCACTTGTAATATTATTATTTTTACCTTTTCAGTTTTTAAATATATAAAATAAAAGATTTTGATTTACAATATTACTAAAAGTTTGGCAACAAACCCAGCTTAATGACAACAACAACAATAATAATAGATTTTAGCTTTCAAACTTATGTACAACCCTAATTCAAAATCTCATGACATTAATATTTTCAACGATTACTTTACAAAATTAATTTCAATAACAATTATAGCATTGATAATAATCATCTATATAAATATATTAGAACAAAATGAAAATTTTCTCAATTGTTCACTTTTACATAATTTGTCTTTTTTATTACTTTATTTCCTTCTTAGGCACGTGCAATGTTATTATTTTTGCCTTTTTAATTTTTTAAAAAGAAAGATACATAAAACAAAAGATTCTAACTTTCAATATTATTGAAAAATTGAGAACAAACCAAAGTCATTAATGAAAGATTGTGATTTTAAAGTTATGTACAACCCTAATTTAAAATCTAATAATAGTAATACTTTCAACAATAATTTTCAATCAAAAAATAATCTCAATAACAATTATAACATCGACAATAAAAATTATTATAGTTAGTTTTAAAGAACCAATTTCTTTAACAATTATAAAGTACAATATTATATTTATGATTTATCTTTTATCAAATATTAATTCATTTATTATAATTAGAATTATCAAATTTCTCCATTAAAAAATAAAAAAATTATAATTTAATATAACAATGATTTTATACATAAATCCCATAGATCGTTTGGATCCGTGATGCTTGTTTTCTTTAACTTCATTCCTCATTTTGACGAACGAATTGGGCATTAGAAAATAGGAGACTTCACTTCACCGTGTCCTTGGTTAATCAAACCATTCTGAAGGGTACGTCAATAGCACCATTCTCACGACCCTCCTTTTCCTCCTCTTGCGACTCTTTGTTGCTTTCTCAGGCGCTGTTTTCATTTTCTGGGCCATTTTCATTTCACCTCACTTTTGCCGGGTTTCTGGGTTGCCAGAGGCCCCTCCCTCCTCTCAGTACTGTGCACGGAGAGATAGAGAGCGGTGGTGCCGGGAGTTTCTTCACCTACACTCTGTTTCTCTCTCTCTTTTGCTTGCCCAATTCAAGCTTCCATGCTTTCTGCTCAAGTTGCGTTGTGGGTATGCGCTTGTTTGTGGTACAGGGTCGGCTACTAAGTGGGCTGCTTCAGACGTGAGTTTTAAATCCCTAATTTCTTCCCCCTTTCTAGGGAGTCTTTCCAATTATTAATTCCTCTAATGAATTTTAGGTAATTGTTTCTCTTAACATGGTCCAGGAATAATCATATTCCTGGTTGGTGATGCCTTCCACTTCCCCCTTCTCTTGCTACCTTGAAGTTTTTTTTTTTTTGGCGAAAGATTTATTGTTCATTTCTGTGTATATGGTTCCCAATGCGTACCTAAGTGTGGTGTTAATTCTTATTTAATTGGTGGGCACAATTTCCCTACTTAAATACCCTCAATTGCTGAGTCATTGATGAATTATGTTTAGTGTTGAGATTTACGCTTATTAGTTGATAAGTATTAACCTGGTAGTTGTTTCACTATCAGAACTATGTTTCTTCTTCCATGAGAAAGTTAAGAACCAGTATGCGTTAGCTCCGCTTCTATGGTGGATTATTTTTGGTGTTGATGGTTTTTTCTTAGTTCTTTCTATTACAGTATATGACTAGTGGACAACATAGCTGAAGAACCAATTTCCTATTCTTCCTGCTGTGAATAGCGGCTCATTTATGGGCTCACTTCTTGTACTTGATGCACTGAGGTGTGGTGGCAAGAATATTTGTGCTTCTAGTTTACATTTGAAATGTGAATTGTTCCCAGAAACTAGGCTGACTTGGATGGCCTGGATGGAGAAGGTTGTCAGTGACAGTCCACAGAAGGAACCTGTGAGGGAGAATGGTTTTCTGAAAGTATCAGAGTCATCTTCTGCTAAAATTGTCTCACCTAGCTGCAATGGTTCTTCGCGGAAGGATGAGGGAAAGGACGATCTCTCTTGTGCCAACATTCTTCGTACAAGAAGTAAATTTGTTGAGGCTCTTGCTATATATGAAGGCATCCTAGAGAAGGACAAGGAGAATGTAGAAGCTCTGATAGGAAAAGGGGTATGCCTTCAGATGCAGAATTTAAGGAGGCCTGCTTTTGAGAGTTTCAATGAAGCAATAAAGCTTGATCCTCAAAATGCATGCGCCCTTACACATTGTGGCATCTTGTACAAGGATGAAGGTCAGCTACTTGATGCAGCAGAGGTATGCTTGTCATATTGTCTGTCTTTATTGACCAGGTGCATGTGAAAAAAAACACAGCAACAACCTTCTATTGTTGGATTGCATGGTTAGTAGATGAGAAAGTCGCCAATGCTATTTGACATGCAAAAGAGCTACCCTCCCCGCCCACAAAAAAAAGGGAAGATGAATTAAGTTCTTTGTGTGCAATTGACTGTTCTTGGGCTTTATGGTATTTTTCTGCAAAATTAGTTGTGGAGTAAAGAAGGAACAAGGCAAGTTTTTGTGTCCAAGTTGAAAAAAATGAAGACCTAAATATTCCTAATGGACCTAATCTAACAAGAATCTGAACCCCCAAATGGGTCAATTGAGATGCTTTTTGCATGACACTAGTGGCTTTGTATTTTTTTATCCTTGTGGACATTATTATGTAGCTCAGTGGCTTTGTGTCTCTTTTGTGTTGGATAAGCTGAAAAAAGTAATGCTTAAGCTATTTCAACCCATGAGCTGGCCATGAAAATATTATTCCGAAATGCCATGTGTGAAATTATGTGAAAGTCTATGTTAAGTTGAACACTTAACCAAGGTGGGAATGTTCCTGTTAGTTCATTTTCTAGCTTAAATGGAGTGCTTTTTATGTTTAAGTACTAATTCTAAAATTCTCAAATCATTTGAACCCATTATTTCTGTTTGCATGTAATCACGTAAGGAATAAGGATAGAACTCTTAATGGAAAAGAGAAATGGTAAAAACAAAAAAGAAAAAAAAGAAAAAAAGAAAAGAAAACCCAACTTGGATTATTGTCATTCTTTTCTCCACCAGATACTCATTGCTTTTCTCATTTATGTAATATTTCATATGCTCTTATAGCTGGGTATATAAGTGGCTAGTTTGTATAACTTGTAGTTGTTTCGATAAAGGAGCTCTTGCTTTTTTTTTTTTTTGTGCTGCTGCTTAGTGTTTGAGACATAGTTTTGTCTCCTGTACAGTCATACCAGAAGGCTTTGGGTGCTGATCCCTCATATAAACCAGCAGCAGAATGCTTAGCAATTGTACTGACAGATATCGGAACCAGCTTGAAGCTTGCTGGAAATACTCAAGAGGGTATACAGAAATATTATGAAGCCCTTAAAGTAGATCCACATTATGCTGTAAGGTTTCCTTCCTTGATTTTTTCCTAATGTATGCCATTTCTGAATACTACAATTCAATCCTTTATGTATGTGCATTTGCAGCCTGCCTATTATAACCTTGGTGTTGTCTACTCTGAAATGATGCAATATGACACAGCCCTCACATGCTATGAAAAGGCAGTACTAGAGAGGCCCATGTATGCAGAAGCATACTGTAACATGGGTGTCATATACAAAAACAGAGGGGATCTGGAGTCTGCTATTGCATGTTATGAGAGGTAACTTGGTGATTTGCACTACGTGGATGGCCATCTGTGTTTACTTATATTTCCATTCTTGTTTCTCTATATATGTGACATCAGATGCTCCTCGAGCAATTCCTGCAACTAGGCTCACACAGAACCAAAGAAATAACACACAAAATTCTCAATATTTCTACTGGGCTGGGTGAGACCTTTCGTTGTAGGAATTGATATGAGAGTGTCCTACATCAATATACCAGTATCTGTTACAATATAAGACATGTTGTACTTTCAAGTTACTGTATAGTCCTCGTTGTGTCCTGGGAATATCTAAATTTTCTGCTGGTAGGTAAGGAGATGTTTTCTTTAGTGTTAACAGATGTGACTGGTGCATCCTGCTTTTTGTGGTTCAGGTGTTTGACAGTGTCTCCAAATTTTGAGATTGCAAAAAATAATATGGCGATAGCCTTAACAGACTTGGGAACAAAGGTATTTGCTGGTTCAGCATTTTTTGTATATGCTTTTAAATTTTATCAGGATTATTCTGTTTGCCGGTTCAGGATCTAGCTTATATGCTTTTAAAGTTTGTTAAATTCTTGATCCTTATAAGATTGGAGCGTCAAACTAGCTTCACAACTACTTTTGAGCCAAAGTCTTGTTTGTTTATTGAAGTGCTCCGGTGCTCCCAGAAAGTTTATCTGTAGTTTGCTCTTGTTGACAATTACAAAATTTGCTGTTGGATGTCTTCCTTCCTTCAAGATCCTTTTTTGGTTTACGCTTTAAACGGTGGCTTTTTTTTGGAGACAAAGTAGTATGTCTATGTTGTCCGATATATGCAGCTAAAAGGAACAGTTCCAGCACTTTTTTCTGTAGAATTCTTATTTTCTTTCTTTTTTTATTTTTAAATTCTTTTTGAGTGATTGTCTGTGTAGTAATTTTTTTTTTTGAGATTAAACTTGATGAAGTTTGAAGGGAATCTCATGGGCTGTTGAAACTGATCAGAAGAAACAATTGTAGTTTCTTATTAGGTCAATTTATCTTTGACAATATTTGTCATAGTTTGGAACATTTGAATGGCATGCAACAGTGAGGAATATTGACATTACAATGGTGACATATAAGGAAGCTTGATCTGGGTGTTTTATTCTTAGTGTTCTCTTTTTAAGGATCAACTTATTCACTGAAGATTGGATAATGTCTATGCAATGGACAGACATTTGTTTTAATTTTGTTTTCTGCTAAGAATACTCAATCCTTAAAAAATAATGTGATGAGGAAATTGTCCTGCTGCGCTTTGAGTCGAGAGGAATATTGGTGCAAATCATTTTGACTAATGGATCTCTTTCTTCTAAATGATGAGAGGCAAAAGTATGCCTGTGATTCATGAGTAATCTATCAGGGTAGTGTTAAGAAGCTGTTCTGCTGTTGATTTCTTTTCTGTTAAGGTTCCTGAATGTCACGAGCTGTCACTTCTGCTGTTTTGTTTAGATTAAACTGGAGGGAGATATTGAGCAAGGTGTGGCTTACTATAAGAAGGCTCTGTATTACAACTGGCGTTATGCTGATGCTATGTATAACCTTGGTGTTGCTTATGGTGAAATGCTGAAGTTTGACATGGTAAGTTGCATATGGGTATTGGCGTAACTTCTCTGCATGGGGATTTATTCCTCTCTGTCCCTTTCTCCTTCTCTTCCCTCCCCCCTTCTGTGCCTGTATGTTGTATCCCATGTTTGTGCTCCATAGCATGTATCGTTCATTATCTCTGTGATTGGCTTATCTATTGGAAAGGCATTATTTGTTCTTGTAGTCTTCCTATCTTGAGAAAAAAGTTGGTTCTTTTTGTTATGCAGGCAGTTGTCTTCTATGAGCTTGCTTTCCACTTCAATCCTCTTTGTGCAGAAGCCTGCAACAATTTAGGGGTCATCTACAAAGATCGGGAGAATCTTGATAAGGCAGTGGAGTGTTACCAGGCAATCTTAGATTCTAATCTATTTCTTCTAAAGCGTCTATTAACAGAGATGTCATTTCTCTTATTTAGTCCCAATTGCATTCATGAAAGTGACTGTGATAATTGCTTCTGACTGCATCGCAGAGAGCTTTATCAATTAAACCTAGCTTCTCTCAATCTTTGAACAATCTTGGCGTTGTGTACACAGTCCAGGTATACATGCTATTACAATTGTTTCACACATAAGCTTTGCCCTACCGCGGGTACACATGGTTCGTATTGATTCTTTTCACTCACTGCAGGGCAAAATGGATGCTGCTGCTGGCATGATTGAGAAGGCCATCATTGCTAACCCAACTTATGCTGAAGCTTATAATAACTTAGGTATCCATCTGCATGTTTGTCCTACTTGTGCATCAACATACCATGACATTTCATTTCCGCTGCCAGCTGGTGTAGTCGCGGGCCTTGATTTATTTACTCAAGAGTGATTCTGTTAATCTATATGGTGAACTGTTGAGTGTTATTAAGAGTGTGTAACTGTTATATTTAATGCCCCATGTCACGGTTCGCTCGGAAATGCCCCGAGGTTCTCTAGAATTCTTTAGAGACCTCTCTAATGTTCTGTAATGTTCTATAGTGTTCCACATAGTCCACGTGTATAGAATCTTAGATATTTTTATACAGAATTTTTAAAATGTTATATTAGCCGTTGGATCAAATCGATCTAAACTGTCCTTTGAGAAGGTGGAAGGCTATAGAAAACCCCAAGGGGGCTCATTTGTATACCAAGCAAGTTGAGAGCAATGTACGTGAGGCATTCTCCCAAACTCTTTTCCGTGCACTCTTTCTTACTAAGTTCCCTTGTGTGCTTACTTAGCTTCCCAAGCCTCTTCCTTGAGGTGTAACCAGGGGACTTAGGCTTAGACCATCAAGGTTGAATGCGTCCTTTCTTTGAGCAGAGTGCTTTCGTTCCAGTCATTGGGCCTTCTTCATTTAGGGATAGTTGTCAAGCATTTCCTAAGGCTTACTGGCAAAGCTTAGAAGTGTTTCGAGTGAAAGCTTGCTCGCCCACACGGGAGTTGAGTTTGTGTGAAGAATCACCCTCTGACACATAGTGTTATTCAATGCCACCAGCAGCTTTGTCCCGTTGTCAATATATTATTCAATCCCACTAGTGTATTTGTCTTGTTGTGATGAACATCCTGCAGGTGTAAATATGCATTAGTGAGGTAACTTTTGTGGGGGTTGATTTTGGTGTGAAAAAGATTAGGGAGATTAGTAAGATTAGTGAGCCACCTTTATCTCCTTTGATTGTGCTGAAATGGTGCTTTGGGGAAGGCAGGATTTTTTCTTATTGCTGTGCCTTGCACAAGCAAAGATACTGTTTTTGGAGGACTGTCAAAAGATTTGTGTTAATATTTGTTCAAAATAATGCATAAGACTTGGTAGCTAGTGAATATCGTAACAGGACCTTAAATGACTGAATTCTGTTCCTGGTGTGTTGCAATGTGCTGGGCCTTTGATGCTTAAAAGATAGCTTATCTGGTGTAGTTCCTTTTGCAGCCTTTTCTCTTCTATGATCTAAATGGGTCTTTGTATTCAATGTAGTGCGGTGGAATATGATATCTATTTTTGCTTAGTTATTTTTGGCTTGCTGTATCATCTATTGACCCCCCCCCAAAAAGAAACATGTGTTATCTCGATTTTTTTGGAAAGTTTTCCTATCCTTTAATTTCTAAAGTCAGGTGAGGAGGGCTCGTAGTTCTTGATGTTGGTTAGGGTAAAGGTTAGTGTTAGGGGAACAATGTCATAGTCCATGTCCATGCTAGGGGAGGTAAATGGACCTAGTATGGCATGCTTATTTTCGTATTCAATTAGTGTATCTGGCATGCTTATTTTCGTACTCAATTAGTGTATCTGGCATCACGAAATCCTCGTTAATTTTTAGCAACTCGATTTGCGCTTATCTTGTAAGCTGCCGTCCACTTCTGATTCAAAGGGGGCCTATCAATCATGCTAATCTTAGCTACGAACTCAATATGTTATCAGTTAGCTTAGCGAGCTAGTTCATTTCAAACATACGTATGAATATTCTAACTAATTAGTTGATCAAATGTGGAAAGCACATGAGCTAAAATCATACGCAGCATTATCTATTGTAATTAAGGAA
This sequence comes from Selenicereus undatus, assembly GCA_017589665.1. Lineage (NCBI taxonomy): Eukaryota > Viridiplantae > Streptophyta > Magnoliopsida > Caryophyllales > Cactaceae > Selenicereus > Selenicereus undatus. The sequence goes on from JACYFF010019584.1 coordinate 39,202,685, forward strand.
ATTCTGATTGGTGCCCTTGTTCTTCTTTTCACTCCTTAGTGTATTCCATGTGCAAATTGTGATCTTTGGTTGTGGTTAAGTGATTTCTCATGATTCTCTGTGTGATGATAAAAATGTCTTGCCATGACGCCTAAACCTTAGTTTATCATAAGGTTGCCATTGTGGTAAACACAGCGATTGTCCCTTGTCACCAGCTAGGAGCTCATTCTGAAGTCAAAATTTAATATTTTAAATAGGGCATCTTGGCCTTTTTCATTGATTTTTACAGCCTTGATGACAAAGGATATCAAACAGGCATAATTCAATATACAGGGGTATTACACGGATTTCAAAAGTTGTTTTCTCAGAATGGAAAAATCAGAATGGGAACAATTGGAATTGCCTTAAAAATGAAGACTGAAAAAAAAGCAAATGAGCTAATGGACAAGCCTTTGGTCATTATAAATGAGTCAATACCAAGTTCATAAAGGGCCTCATAACTAAATAGTCCATAAACATGAATAAGTCTGGCACCCCTAGCACACACATTACTCATTCACCAATCAAGCTCAAACATATACGATGAACTTACTCCTTTGGTAAAGAAGATAACCTACAAGTCCTAATTCTGATCGAGTTGTGTAGTGGACATTATCTCTGAAAGCAGTAAATTTCACAATCCCTCGGCAACAATGAGACTGTGGATGTATCTTCCTGTTGGGGTTGAGAAGGTAAAACAGAGAGATTGTAGAGACCTCTTAAAGCTATATCAAAGATGTAAAAGTCACTTATGCTTCATATCTTTCAATAGACATGATTATATTATCCTGGTTCCAACCATGGATTCAAAATGTGGCCGAACTGCGACGAAACAACTGCATTTGAAAGGTTTTGGAGTTTGGCAAACTGCGTTTTCATACCGCATTACTGCGTTAGTCGTGATATGGAACGCGACTGCCGTAGTAGAGCGATTTTGCTGTACTGTTGCCGAAACCGAAATTGTGTGCGAAACTGCATTATGAATCCTTTCCAACTTTAGAGATTTGGAAGTTGATTTCTTTTCTTTTTAAATTTTTGGGATTTTGGGGTACAGATTTTAGTACATCTACTGATGTAGATAAAACTAGATGAATTTTTTTTTGTCTGATTTGTACTTAAAATTAGTTATTTAAAAATTTTGAAAAAGTATTCTGATGGTTTACCAACTCCTTATCTCCTAGTTTTTTTGGATGGGTTGGGCGGAGACGGGGGGAGGGGGCACTTGCTAGGATAAAAGAAAAGTTTTAATGTTAATGTAATTACATAATCTCATTTTTGCTTTGTTTATTATAGGAGTCCTATACAGAGATGTGGGAGAAATTTCCCGTGCAATTGACGCTTACGAGCAATGCCTCAAGATAGATCCGGACTCACGCAATGCTGGCCAGGTATTCTCTTTTGTGATGTTTAGCTGCAGGGTTGTGTAACTTGACATTTTAGATGGTTTTCAGAAAACTCTGTATCTTGTGCATACGTTTGTGAGAGAACTAGGTTCAATCATTACTTTACACTTCCTATGGTGTTTGCTTATCGCTCAGCCTGTTTGGTGCATAGAAGATAGCAAGGCTGGGTTTTAATTGTTAAAGGATAGCTCATAATGCGAAACATAAATGTATTTATCAAACAACAACAACAACAATAACTCCCAGTGTAGGTATTGCTTTTATGGGGTTTGGGGAGATCTAGACGTAGGCAGCGTTATCCCTGCAAACATTTCTGTAGGTAGAGAGGCTGATTCAATGTAATTATTAAAAAAAAAAAGGTTAAAATCCAAAATCTCAAAATTCAGAAAAGCCGCCTTCTTTGCCTTCGTTTGAGTTGTGGGATTTGATCCAGGATTTCAATTTGAAAGTCTTGCCTTGTGGGGAGGCATTTATTGAGACCTCTTTTTTAGCTTGTTGTCTGCAAGAGACCTTAGGTTCAGTTCTGCGTGGTGAGGGATTGAGGGTCCTCTATGCCCAGAGCCATGAATGGAGACAGAAGGGTTTCAGATGACTTGTCTATTTCCCTTATGTGTATTTTGAACTTTTCTTTGCAAAAGGATGGGATTTCAGATACCAATCCAAGAATAGAAGAGGGATGAAAAAGGAGAAAAGGGAAGAAAAGGAGGAGAATAAACTTCTTGGGATTTTAGTTTAGTGTCTTCTGGCCTGTGTCTAGTGAGTTTAATGTTTAAAATCACTAATTTTAACTCGGTTTTATTTCAGAATCGGTTACTTGCAATGAACTACATCAATGAGGGGCATGATGACAAGCTCTATGAGGCTCACAGGTCATGGCAGACCCTATATTCTGTATTTCTTATTATTATAATTTATGACACATGAAAAATGCAACTGCGTTATGCTTGTCAATAATGCTTTCAGCATTTGTTTGTAATTGTACTTGATATAGAGGTTCCATGATTATTCCATCAGAACTGAAGCCCAAATGTCCCCTTACCCCCAAAGGAAACAGAAGCCCATTAGAATGTTATGAATTGGATGACGGATTATATTCAATGCCAAACTCTTCTCTACCAAGAATGCAACTTGTGAATGTTGACATCATATCTTTAAAATAAAACGAAACATAATGAGTCTCGAAATTGTTTCAACAAACAATGGATTATGGGATGTGATAATGAGGATTGCTTAGAGTTGATTGCTTCAATTTGTTTAGACCATGTATTACTCAAAACTAAATCTTTGGTTGTATGACATGCTTCACTGATTTCTGGAGTGATCAACCTAACATCGGATGCGAAACACAAACATCTTTATGTCTCTCTCTCTCTCTCTCTATTAGAAAACATCTTCATGTCTTGTTTCTTCTGATAGTGTAGATTTCGAGGGTGACTTACATGCTGACGCCTGCATGTTAAGAATATCTGCAGCAACTGAAGCTTTTAAGCTGGAAGCAAACTAATAGCCCTTGGTCTGAGCAGTCAGAGTGCTCAACAGAAAAACTGTTGGGAGTAGCTGTTAGGATGGGGGAATTAATGTGTGCATCTACTGTGCCATTGTGCAAGATCAGATTTTCGTCATGAAAATTTGTGAGTGTATACCAGGATGTTATTGGATTGGATGGATTTTATCATATTAACGTGAGTTCATCTTCCACTTGTACATTTCTGATTCATCAATTTGATCCGATATAAATCTTGCCAGGGGAGTTTAAGGGGGGGGGGGTTCAGGAATGGGAAATTGCTTCTAGTGAAGAAGTTGAAGTTCTATTTTGAATATTGATGGAACTTCTTAAGTGGAAACATCTGTTATGATCATCTATTCAAGAAAATGTTGCAATAGCATTTTCCTGTTCGTTGCTTGTAATAGCATAAAACTGGTTGAAAGTATAATTCTATTATTATACTGAACTTCAGTGTTCTTGAGCTGTATAGAAAAACTTCAACCATTCTGTCTTGTGATGTCATCTAAATAGAGCTATTCACCTGCAGAGACTGGGGCCAGCGGTTCATGAGATTGTATCCGCAGTATACATCATGGGGCAACTCAAAAGACCCAGAACGGCCGCTTGTTGTTGGATACGTCTCCCCTGATTATTTTACCCATTCTGTGTCATATTTCATTGAAGCACCACTTTCTCATCATGACTATGCAAGTTACAAAGTTATTGTTTACTCAGCTGTTGTGAAGGTATGCCACAATTGAGGTTTAATATGTACTTTTCAGATGGCTACTTATTGCTCAAGCCCCTCTGAAACCCCCCCCCCTTTCTATGTTCATGCGGAATTATTGGAGTTAAGATGAAGCGCATTAGCCGTCAACATAATCAAGTTGTTTCTTTCAAAGATCTCAAAAATCGAGGGTGTTCATGGCCTAAAAGCTACTTGTAGAAATAATCTACTATGCTAATGTGCCTAAAATAATACTCCTTTGACCTTGGGTAGGGCTAATATAAGTTATGCTATCTTAATAAGGTACCTGTAGTTCTTAAAACATAGTGATTTTCTTAAAAACTACAATTACCTTGACACTTGTCTGGTGAAGCTGATATAAATTAACCTATAGAATATAATCATGAGCTTTTGTTGTTACATTATTTGCCTCCTGAAAAGTAAGGTGAGTGGGGGGATCAATAGCTTGATAGAAAGTAAAGGATAAGCAGCATGGCAGTTAGACTAGACGGAAGGGGTTTTAAGTTTTAACTCCTGGTTCTGATGGACAGTGCCTTAAACTTGAAAGCTTATGGTAGGAAATTTTGAATGCATTGGTTGAGTTTAATTTAGGAAACTAGATGTGGAACCACTGAGTTCTCAACAAACTACTGTTATGCTTGATATTTAAAGGGTGAATGTTGACTTTGGGCGGTTCTAGCTCATCCATTAGTTTGACATCTTCTGTAACCTCTTGTTCTAGAAGATCCTCTTCTAGTAGGTTAGTGTGATATCAACAAGCAGAGTCACCATGATCTTGTTGCTTGCTTGTGTGGTTCAAATACAGTGATTTTGTACTGCTTGTGTGCACTATTAGAACGCTTCTTTAGTCTTGGTTTCAATACATGCCTTGTCTAAGGGAAGGAAAAACACCTACTTTTCCTTGCTCAGCCTTGGCATTTTTGAGGAGCATTTTCACTTAGGTTAAACCTTAGGTTTAGCTGTTCTTATTTTTGTTTTTATATTTATTTATCTTTTGATTTGATGAGAAATTAAAAAGTAGATTAATAAAGACACCAAGTGGGTGTTTCTCATATCCAGGGGTAGCAATTACAAGAATCATCATGCCCTAAAGCTCTAGTGCATAATATCATCTACAAAACTAAAAAGAGATAACTTTCTACCATAATTGAGTGCTTGGTCCCAACTATACAAAATTATTAAAAGCTAGAGCTTCAAATCTTGAAAGGACAAAGCTTTGCTCTCAAAAAATTCATAGATTGCTTTCCTTCCCTCTACTCCTGTACTCCAATTTTATTTTATTTTTTTTGAGTGGGTGGGTGGGTAAAACGTAAGCAATAATATTTTTGTTTCAAATATTTTTGTGTTTGATAAGAAAAAATAGAATATTTTAATAAAATATGAGCAAAATGATGGATGCAAGCAAGCATCATGCGAAAGGGTTATGTACATCCAAATGGCATAAAAAACAGATTGACAAAGTTTTGCACTGTCCCCAAAAAAATTCTTGATGAGATTATCTTTGATATACTGAAGAGTTGTCTCTTCTCCCTCGAAGACTTTTTTGTTTTTGTCACGCCAAATAGTCTAAAAAAATCACATGTAGCATTAATAGGGCATTCTTTTGTTTAGCTCTCCAGCCTCTCCTACCAAAAGCACCCTCCCAAGCCATAAGATGGTCCCTCAAAGAGTTAAAAGCAACCCAAGAAACCCCTAAGCAACTAAAGGCTAACTCCAAAGGGGCCTTTGCAAATTGACGGTGCTAGAGTCAATGATCAGGAAACTCCAAATTCCTTAGCACATTGGGCATCTATTCAACAAGATATTTTCCTTCTTTGAAACTTATCACTTGTCAAAATGCTCCCATTCGAAGCTTCCCAATCCAAAAATGACACCTTCAAGGGTGCTGAAGTCTTTCAAATAATCTTCCAAGTGAACTGACCCTATGAACTAGACTGAATGGCGAAAGAAGAATAAGATGGGAGCTTCAGATAATAAAATTTAACAGTGAAAACCATTTTAGGACTGAGATCCCAAAGTAACAAAATCAGTTGAAAAGTTCCATAGTGTAATCTGTTGCAGCTTGTTGATAAAGCTGACAAAAATAGACTTATCAACAAAACATCGCGGATGAAAACAGGAGACCAAACAATGGTACCAGCCACTTGTTGACAATAATATGCAACAGTAGCATCTCTATTGACAGCAAGCACATAAAGATATGGGGATAGATCTCGCAGAGGACCTCCCTGACACTACCGATCGTGCTAAAAAAGATAGAAGAACCAATACCAACTGCAAAAGAAAATGATGATAAAATCTTCCCCATCCTTTGTAAATGTAACGCCACAAACTTTGCCCATAAGGATCACTAGGTTTAGAGGGATACCGTCCAAGTCCATTATCACCATGTTTGCTCCTAACCACCCTTCTCCAACGGCTGTCCTTCTCCTTCATGCATCTCCACAGCCACTTGCCTAGCAGCGAGCCTAAAATCCCTAATACTCAGGGCATATATTGAAAGCCAAAAGAGGCCGAATCATACTCTAAAGTATAACCTTCTAAATCTAATCAAATTACACTAGCACATTCTTTAATCCACTGAAAGCTATCTCTATTTACTTTTTTGAAAGTTCTGTTTTCTCCTGCTAGTAGCCATACAGAATGGCTGTAACAAACCACATCTAGCCTAGTTTTCTGACCGCTAGAACCACTATACTGCAGTAAACATTCCTGTTGGTTTCCCCAGCTTACTACCCCTGTCTAGACAGGCAGTGCATCAGCTAAAATTTCACTGTAAACAATAATGCATAATCGCAAGCTAAGAACAAGTGCTCATGTGATTCAGATTCTGACTGACAGAGAACACAATCAAGGTCACAAGACATGCCAAATTTCACTGCCCCTTGTCATGAGTCTTTGGCTCCTTACAAGCGATGTAATGAAAGCACATTTAGGTGTCCTAGCTTCATGCCAAACCCACTGATATCACCCCACCATGCAAGCTTTATCTCTGTTTCCTTCATATCGAGAAGCAGCACCTTAGTCATATCCATCAAGTTGCTAAAAGGAATCAATTTCCTAATTCCTAGAACGCTACTTATCTTCATTCTTCCTCTCCGTGCCATCAAACATTTGACATTTGAAGATAACATGCAACTGACCCCATAAAGGAAAGGGATAAATACCAAAGTAGAGAAATACATGGCTGTGAAAAAGGGGGTGATCAACGGATTCTTGCTCCCCAAGGCATATTGAACACTTTGCGCTTTAGCTGTTCTTATTCTCATGGCTCCTCACCTCCTTGCGTACACTTGGCAGACTTGACTACTGGACTGGGTATCAGATTTGGGAAAGAACTCTGTAATGTGCACCAGTTGTACACGTAAAATGTGAGGTTCCATGGCTTCCTAAATCATTGGTTGCATATGGTGAGCAAGAATTCAAAAAGCAGAATTCGTCCCAATTATTGGTAATAAAATATAAACTCTGGGTTGCCTATAAGTAAATAAACTTAAAAATGAATATAAATGGCTGCTGTAATGGGATATGCTGATTTATCATGAGTCCAGCCAGGCAGGAAGTTGGCAGCTTGGCTTCAGCAAAGATCCAGTGATGCAGGAGGCCATTGGGCTTCTCAAGGAGTGAATCCATTAACGTGGACGGAATCATGGATCAGTTCTTAGGGATGCTGTTGGTCTGTTCTAAATGGTACAAAATCAACTTTGTCGCCAAACTAATGAAGAATATTTCTAGTCAACATGAAATCCTAATTTAGAATTCCCAAAATAACCTAGTGTAGAAGGGGTATCTGCAGCCTACAAGAGCAAGGAAAAGATTTAGGCCTTGTTTGGCAAACAACTGTTAGTTAGTAGTTAGTAGTTAGTAGTTAGTAGTTAGTTGTTAGTTGTTAGTAGTTGTTAGTTATTAGTTGTTAGTTGTTAGCTGTTAGCTATTCAATCAGCTGTTTGTATTAGCTGTTTCAATAAGCTGTTTTAGAAAAAAGGTGTTTGGTAAAATTAGCTGTTTCTAAAAAATATATTTGATAAAATTCCATTTATGCCCATATCTTTTATTTACCACCAAAGATGAATTTTTTAATTAGTTGGTCACTTATTTCTTTTTCAATATGAATTAAATTTACGTGATATGTGCAAATTACCTTCACTTCTATAATCACATGTTATTATTAGTTATTAGATTTTCTTATTGATTTGTACATGACTTATTTTTTTGCCTAATTTTCTTTTCAATCTAAATTAAAAGTTATGAGATGTTTACGGCCTATAACACAACCTTGTTTTGTTGTTCGCTTAGAAAAATTTCTATTTGTTATTAGTTTGGCTTTCTTTCAATATGAATTGATTTCTTTGAAGCGGGTAGAAATAGAGAATTAAAATTTACATTACATTTAATATTACTATATAATTAGCAAAAATTAATGATTTTATGTTTTTAAAATAAATTATGAAGGTATGGTTACTTTGTATCATTATTTAGTTTGAATTTGAAGAAGCAAGTAAAAACTTAGAAGAGAGAGTGCAAGAAAATCATATGGATTTTGTTTATGATATTTAATCAAAGGCAATTTTGTCTTTTATATTAAATCTCCAAACAGCCAACTTGAAAAAGTTACAAATGTTAGCTTTTTGGAAAACAACTTTTTGGGGTGAAAAAGCCATTCAACAAACAGCCCAAATAGCTGTTTGACTTAGTCAAACAGCCAAAATCACCCTAAAAAGCCATTTTTGAGGAAAAAGCCATTCAAAAAGCCATCTACCAAACACCCCCTTAGTACCCTAATATGCATAAAGGACTAATTTCTTACTAACTAATATATATTATAGGATCAGCTGTTCTAATTTGATTACTTAAAATAACCCCCAAAGTATAAAAACTTAAAATTTTCAATTAGTAAATTTGTTCTATAAACTCCACCACCATACTATTGCCTGGATCTATCTATTTTTGCAGCAAGGCCTTTTCTAGGGTCTCTTGTAAAAGAGAGAGATTGTTTGTCGCCATTGTAGGATAAGGTTGTACGCATCTTGAGTTTTTGACTTAAACTCCACCTACTGGGATATATAATTGGCGATGGTGATTGATATCTATGCCAGAATGCTTACCTTCAGCTTTTTATTCCCTGCATCTGAAAAATTTTCTTTACTCAAAATCGATTGTCTTGAGTTGATTGCTCTATAACCAGAAGTATGCTCATTCAATTTGTTTGATGCACAACTATAATGGAACCTAATGAATAGTGATACCCAAAGCCCTGCCTAGCGTAGGTTGTGGGGGAGCTAGATTTATGCATTCCGATCCCTATAAGTGAATTCCGAAGAGGCTGTTTCAAAAGAATGTAGTGTTGGATGGTGTTGATTGTCAGCTAATCGACAATAAAAATGTTGAGGATCATACTATTGCCTCTAGGATCCACAATAAAAATTTTGTCTGCGTCTCCTCCGCTTCTTTTGTGGCGCTCTTCAACGGTTACCAAGAGAGTTCTTTTTAGCTTCTAGAGGTCTTCGTCAAGGGTCCCTTATCCTCCCTTCTATTTTTGTTAGTCATGGAGGTTTTCACCGGGATGATTGAAGCAGTGTCTAGTGCTAGGCTCATCTCCAGGTTCTCAGTGGGTCACTTGAATGCAATTATGAGTGTCTCACATCTTCTTTTTGTAGATGATGCCATTATTATGTTTTGATAGTGATTACAAATGGATGGTGAATGTTCTTTGTTTTCTTACTTGGTTTGAAGGTGTCTCTAGGCTGAGAATCATCTTAGCCAAGACTTTGATAATACCTATGGGAGAGGTGGAGAACATTTAGTTGCTAGCGGGTGTTTTAGGGTGCGGCATTGATTCTTGTTCAATTACTTACGTAGGACTTCCTCTAGGTGCAAGATTCAAGGACAAAGCCTTTCACCCCATTATCAAAAGTTAGCATCCCAACTTACTTCTTTTCCCTTTTTCTGATATCTTCTTCAATGGCTACCAAGTTACAAGCAATCCAGAGAAACATTCTATGGGGTTCATATGGGAGTGATTTCAAGTATCATCTTGTGAGACGGAATATTCTCAAGCATGATTAAAGGAGGTTTAGGTGTTAGAGACTTGTGACTGTTTAATGAAGCTCTTCTTGGTAAATGGCTTTGGAGATTTATGAATGAGAACGGTAATTTTTGGAGAAAGGTGGTTGTAAGCAAATATTGTGAGGCAGGTGTTACGGGTTTCTTTCCACTCCTAATAGTTCTTATGGGCATAGCCTCTGGATGTATATCTCAAAAGGATGGGAGAAATTCTCTTCCTTCTTTTCCTTTGAGGTAGGTGATGACTCTTCCATCTCTTTTTGGCATGATTGATGGTGTGATGGAACCCCTTTGAGAGAAATTTTCCCTGCACTTTTTGTTCTGGCAGTGGATAGAGATGCCTCTGTGCCAGATTGACACCAATGTTTGAACGCTTGTCTTTGTTCGGAATGTTTTTTTATTTTTTTATTTTTGATGATACTCCTTTCAGCTTCTTTGGCCAGCTTAATTGTCACAAACTAGGGGACTCTTCACGTGATAAAGTGCAATGGGACTTGGACTCTAAAGGGGACTAACGATCAATTCCTACTATTTGAAGCTCTTACTTTTGAATTTTCTGATATTACAATCATTCGAAGGAGGGCTCCCTTACAAGCTAATTTGGGGGTTTTTGGCCTCTTGAAAGGGTTTTTTTTTTGGGGGGGGGGGTTACCGATATGATTTGTTTTGAAGTTTTAGGGTATTGCATGGGAAAACATTGACTTGTGATAACCTACAAGAGAGGGGAAAGATCTTGGTGAATCGGTGTTATAATATGTGCAAAGGGGATTTGGAGTTGGTGGATCAGGTGTTGCTTCACTGTTAGTTTGCTAGGACACTTTGGGAGCTTGCTTTTCGTTGCTTGGGCATTTCTTGGGTTTCTGATAACTCTATTGACAGTCATCTTTTGGCTCAGGAAGACTACTTTGGTAGGAAAGTGAGAAAGAAGAAGGCCTTGGCTTTTCTTCATGTGATTTTTTGGAGCGCTGGGGAGGACGTAATCGAAGAGTCTTTGAGGGAGACAAAATGTCCCTTGAGTGGTTAAAAGATAATTTCATTAAGACTTTTGGGATAAAGGAAACTTTTCAGCTTTTGATGTGGCTAACATTGTGGATAGCTTCCATATTGTATGTATGAAGTCTTTTGTATGATGCTTTCTGTGCATCCATCCCTTCTTCCTTTTATATAATACATATTTTTCCTTGTCACAAAAAAAAACGGGGTAGAGGATCATAGATGCACAACTCTCAAACCTATTATTGTGGGTTATATTGACCTTTTCATATTTTATGGAAAGTCGAGTCAAGTGGGGCAATTATGATGAGATGGAGAGAGTATTTCCTTTGTTGTCATTCCCGCAAAATTTGTTAGTCATGCCAATTGACTGTGTGAACCTCTTTGCTCATAGAGGGTAAGGATGCATAGATTTGATTGTTCTAGACCTTGTTGGTGGTTGGGAATGAGGACAGGCCCCACCCTTGATGGGATCTACGATAGTCACTGCATGACAATGAGCAAGTGGTGGTGTTGATTGGCTTTATTTCTCAGTTTTGATTTAAATTATGGAGAAATTGCTTGCAGGCGTTTTACGAAATTAATTGTGGAAGGAGTTTGCTTGTTTTGTCCTTTGCTCGTTAAGTCCCTAGGTTATCTTGTTAGTCGCTAGGGCTATCTTCTTATAGGTAAGTAGTTGCGGAGTCTTGTTTGAATCATCAAATGACGAATTGAGTGATTGTAATAAACGATGCTGATCTTCCTCCCTGCTCTCTAAATTTCCCTCGTCCCTATGGACCTTACCTAGTTTCCCCTCTTCCCCTCTAAATTCCCTTCTTCTTCCCCTTTCCCCTGCTGATCTGTATCACTTTTATTGAGCGATATTCCATGTTTTAGAATTCTCTTTAGTTTTTTCCCCTCCGTGGTTTCACATTAGCATTAGGCTGGCGCTAATTGCAGTTGGCTTCATTGTGAAGCATTGCCCAGGTAATTGTTCTGTTGATATTCTCTATTGCTGTGTTATGGTACCTATCTAAGTTTTCTGTGCTTGTTGCAGGCTGATGCCAAAACATTGAGATTTAGAGAGAAGGTCTTAACAAAGGGTGGAATTTGGAGAGATATATATGGCATAGATGAGAAGAAGGTTGCTCAAATGATTAGAGAAGATGAGGTTGATATTTTGGTGGAACTTACCGGGCATACAGCAAATAATAAACTGGGGACAATGGCTTGTCGACCTGCTCCAGTGCAGGTGTGATTGGAAAAAGGAGATGTTATCTATGCCTTTTTCCTCCTATATTTATTTCTTATTTCTATGGTCTCTAAAATTCTACGTGAAATGCCAATATATCTTTCTGATATGTCTTACATCCGAGTCTTCATTTGCGAAACATAGTGTTTTGTTCTTGATTACTCGCTGCTTTACTATTACATTTAATGCTATGTTTCTAGACAAAGTGAGCTCAGGGAAATGTAAGGAATCTTTTGTACTTCTGTTGGATGAGTCATGTGGGTTATGACAATTAGGGATAAGTCGTCATTCTATCTGTAAACTCCTTGCTTGTTTGTTTCAGCTTCAATGATTTGATTAGGAATTTTCTTTTGTGGTATAGGTGACCTGGATTGGCTACCCGAATACGACTGGTTTACCCACTATTGACTACAGAATTACCGATGCTTTGGCAGATCCTCCAGATACAAAACAGAAGTATGTGTGGTTTTGCTGTACCATCATGTGTCAGGATGTAGTCTTCTTGTGCTATGTTTTATGTCCTAGGTACTTTGATAAACATGATGCTAAACGATAGTGACCTTACTCTATCTATGACAGGCATGTTGAGGAGTTAGCTCGGTTACCAGAATCTTTCCTTTGTTACACACCTTCTCCAGAGGCTGGTGCTGTTTCTCCTGCGCCAGCTCTTAGTAATGGATTCGTGACTTTTGGAACTTTTAACAATTTAGCAAAGGTGCCTTGTGCTTATGGTTTTCATTTCTTCTATGTTCTTTTTTATGTTAGTATTAATGCATTTGTTTTGGGTTTCTTTTCTGGGGGTGGGGTCACTAGGGCATCAATGATGCATTTGTTTTCCCTAAGATACTTGTAGTTGTCCAGCATACATCTTTAATGCGGTGGTATTTTTGTTGCCCTATTTTTTCCTTTCCAGATAACGCCAAAGGTTTTGCGAGTCTGGGCAAGGATATTATGTGCTGTTCCAAATTCACGCCTCGTGGTGAAGTGTAAACCTTTTTGCTGTGATAGTATAAGACATAGGTTTCTTTCAGCTTTGGAGCAGCTGGGAGTTGAACCTGTGCGTGTTGATCTCTTGCCGTTAATTCTTCTGAATCATGATCACATGCAAGCATATGCGCTTATGGATGTAAGGTAAGATTGATGCTTCTACCACAGAAGTTCCGGATCTGTTGAAGTTGGATTATAGCTGGTAAAGCAATTCTATAACGACCCGTTTGGTCCACAAAAGCTTGTCGTAGCTGGTTTGAATTCTGTGATAGTTTTCTGGTTTGATAAAGGGTCAGACATCTAGCATTGGATGGGGATACAAAGTATGCCAAACAACAAATGTCAAGTGCTTAACAGGGGAAACAGAAAGTGGAAAGAACATTTGGTTTGGTGCTACTTGCTCGTCTTCAATAGGTCATTTGGTTTGTAGATTGAAAAGACCTCCTGAGATAATGGAATTATCTAGGATTGACCTGAACCTACTTCTTCACTAGGGCTGATGTTATGGTGATTTCTTTTTCTTATATAGTTTTTAAAATTGAGGAAAAAAATATATGTTGGAGAAATCAAAACTATTGGATGCAAAGTAAGACATCCTAGTATCGTACATAGTAGCTAAGTACATCCTATAAAGGGATGAACGTAAACACTTATTATTATTTTTTTTAATCAGGGATGAACGTAAACACTTATGAAGAGTGAGAACAAGTGTCTAGTCTCCAAAATACCAAGTTGTCATCTGTTATCCTTGATTTGCTCAAGATATGTTTCCACACTGTGATACACTTTTTTGTCTCTTTTCATTCCAATAATTTAAAAAAGGCCTTAAGGGATAGCCCTGAACCTTCTGTTGTCTTCCAATGTATTTATTTACAACTAAAGAAAAGTTTGAGCTGTTCAAAATTAACTTGCTAAGATCTCTAGTGAATGATAATGAAGCGGTTAGTGATAAATGGATTTCAGATCCCATTTGCAGATGGAGCACCTGCTGACTGAGATTTAAGTATTTAACCCCCCTCCCAGAAGTTACAAAAGTCAATATTTTGCCCTTTCATGCATTCCAAATGAAGAAAGCACTGTCATAGAAGTGGGCTTCCAAATAAGCTTTCAAGAAAACCTGTTATCCGAAATTGGAGGAAGTTCGAGTTGGGAAGGAAGGAAAATCAGAAACTTTGAAGCATAGAATTTGAATGGAATCCTTAGTAGCACTGGAACTTTATCTAATGGTATCAGCAGAACCAAAGAAGAGTCCCTCAAAGAGGATCCACTAAGCATATTGAAGTAACCAGTTAGGCAATCATCGGCAAAAAATGCATTAAGAGCAAGAACAAGAGATGAATGACAAGCTCTAAATTTTAGAAGTGTAGTGATATGCATCACTATTCACTCCTATGCTGATGTAGAATTGTTCAAAAACACATACAACTTGATAGCGAATTTCAGGAACTTGGGAGGCATACCACAGTTGTCCAGCTGCCTCCACCTCCCTTGAGCTGTGATTTAGGACCTTCATACTAAATGCTATTCTTTCTGTGATTCACACTCCAAACATGTTGCATCACGTTTCAATTCTGCAAGACTAGCAATCTGATGAGAAACAATGTCTTAACTCATTTGAGCCATTAAAATAAAAGTAAGCCAAAAAAACCGGGGGGGGGGGGGGGTTGAAAAAGGGTATTTTGTATTCTCAGACCTGCATAAACATTGCATATCAATCCCCAATTATAAGCTTGAGAAGTCATGCAAATGGTTAAGAAATATGTATAAGGTTTTAAAATGATGCATTTATTTTGGCATGAAGCAAATATATACTTTGCTGAATCATGTTGGCTGCACAATAGAATCCCAAATGGCTTTCTAATGCCTTCTTTACCAGGACCATGTCAAAGTAGTGTACAATCCCAAACTTCATTTGATGATATGAAGCATTCTTTGACCTGGCTAACTATGGTCCCACCATAGAGAGGGTCGCTGAAGGCCTTTTTGAGGCTATGATTTAGTCTATAGTTATCACAAGGTATACCTTCATGCATTTGTACAAATAAGAGGGGTTTTTATTGTGCATGGTAAGGCTGGGGAATATAAGCTAAACGAAATGTGATCTTGCTTATTCATATGGTCCTCTTTTAGCTCTCATTGAGTATTTATGGTGGTGTGATTGAATATGACTATTCTTTTTAGGAGATGTAACTTTTTCTCTACGTTGAAGATGGGGGGACTTTGATCCTCTCTTGTTGCACAAGAACTACTGTTTAAGTTTTCCACATTTTTTGTGATATGAGACTGGTCTTTATTTGTTCTCGTTGAAGAAAAAAAGAAAGCACTCATGGTGGAACAGTACCCCCTATTGTTGCAGCCTTATCCTCGTATCTTTGCCTGGTTGGCCTGGCAGATAAAAGAAAACTCCAGGCCATTGTTGAGCTCTTTGAGACAGGGTTGCAGGCTTAGGTTTGGGAAGGTTAGGATGTACATAGCCTTAACTCTGGGCAAGAATACAGGTGGTTTCAAAATTTGCATAAAAGATTCTTTGAGAAACGTTTGAAGGTAGCTAAAACAAATTAAGTGGAGCAAGAAAAGACAAAGACATAGATGACGATGAAATAATGAATTAGGGAAAAAAGTGGGGTATAACATTCCTATTTAAAAAGAGGGGAATGTTAAAACAAATCAACGTAGAGGATGTGGGAACAGCAATGCTCAAATGAAGCAAAAAAATGTGGTGTCTAATGGTCGGAAATTCATATCGAGGGCCATGTTCTCCGATGTGTGCTCATCCAATTTGCTTGCCTCTTCTTTCCTTCCTTTGATAAGAATATTTTTAGTCCTCACTGAGTTGTCAAGTGCCTCTTTTGACATGGTTGATCCATCTAAGCTTGCTTGTTTTAAATTTTTAGTTGTCCTCTTCCAAATTAAAATTTTAATTGACCGCTCTCCCCACAAGTTGCCTAGACGGTATCTTGTGGCATTGGTTTGGTTTGGTGTGGTGGTGTGATTTGAGAGTTGCTTTTTGTCTTACTCAGAATTCGTTCTGGAGTGATCCTTACCGTTCTCTTTTCTATGTAGCTTGGACACTTTTCCATACGCTGGGACAACGACGACTTGTGAGTCACTCTACATGGGAGTTCCATGTATTACACTGGGTGGCAATGTGCATGCTCATAATGTTGGCGTTAGTCTTCTCAAGAAAGTTGGTAAGCAGATTCTTCCCACTGTGAATACCCTTCAATTGCTCATTTTGTGGATTTATCGGTTTTAGCTCATCATTACACTCTTTATGCCTGCTAGGAAGTCAATTCTGTTTACTAGTAATACCGAGACTGGTATTCGCTTGTATCTAGCATTTGACTAAATGTCATTGGCTATGTTACTCATACATAGCTACCAAATTCCCATCACGGGTACATGTCTAGATGCTGAATTTAAATCGAAATTTACATGATTTTCGTCTAAGTTATAGTGTTAAGTTTTCATAGATATGTGTGTGTCTAACATGGGTACTTCAGATCAAGAAAGGAGTTATTAATGTTCTTGATTCCATTTTGGATTTTTTAGGCGTCTTGGTTTTTCTTGAATCTCGCTGCACAAAATTACCTTAAACATGGAAGGCTTGACACCAGAGGCAGCGATTTCACTCTTATAAGTCAATGCTAGAGCAGGATGGCAAATGTGAGTGGGTTGTTTTAACTACTTGATGTACGGCTTAGGCGGAGTGCAAGGGAAATGGGGAACACCCCCTCGAAAGCTCTACACATAGGGAAATAGATTGAGAGTTGTTTGAGAAAGAAGCTTGGGGAAGAAGAAAGGTAGAGAGAGATAATTTGATTTGTTTCATTGATTGATGTATTTTTGGTTATTACAAAGGTTCATATAGATACCCTCACTATGGGCGGGTGTCTTGGCTAGTTCATGACCATTTCCCAAATTCCCGGCTCTATTAACGATTTTCCGGTCTTTTTGTCCTCGTTCTATTTTCACCTGTATCACTACTCATCAGGAGGATGGAGTGTCTTGTTGAAACATCTTTGGTGGTTGACTGTGACAAAATCCAACGATTCCTGCTGACCTGACATGAAGTTAAAGGGTTTAGATTGACAACAAATCGATCAGGGTCAAATTTCGGGCTGACTTGATGAACCTGATTATTATACTGGTCAGGTTTGTTAACATGATGAAACCCTGAACACGACACTCTTTATTGGATTTTTAGAATGTAAATCATGAAGTTGTTGAAAGCGTTGAATGATCTCGTCAAAATTAATTGCAACTTGTGCTATTTATTCAATTATTGTCCGATTCCTTGCCTTCTGATGTACCAGAAAACTTTGCAAATTCAGTCTGTTTCTGTTAACCTCTCCCTCTTTCGTTCGTTCTTTCTTTCTTTGTTTCTTTCATTCATTCTCTCTTTCATTCTTTTTTCCCCCTACTCTGGGCCACCTTGCCAAGAAGAGATAAGCATCGCTTTGAAAGGAGGGAACAAACTTTGCATAGGTTCATCTCAAACCTCTCCTGTAGACGCTACATTACCCAGACTTGGCACTTGGGCCGCCATACCTGTGTCGACGTGATCCACATTGGATTCAGGCATGGGACATGCATCAGACCCGCGTAAGGTCATAGGACACCGTCACCCCAACACAGTCGGCTTCGCGGAAGTGGTGAGACAGATTTGCGTTGATGGAGCTGCGGCAGAGTTTAGGGTGTTTTGTCATGCTGCGGCAGGTTTTGGCTAACCAAGAGGGAGAGGGAGAGACAGAGACCGCAGGGGGGGGGGTTATCTCTGTCGTGCTGCAGCCGGCGTGAGTTTAGGGTTTTTTCTCGCTTGTTTCCACTGTTCTCATTATTTGTATTTTTTGTGATATGGTGGAAGGGGAATTCTGATTTGTGGGCCATCGTAAAAGGGGCTGGATGCTTGCCATGTGTGGCAGACCGGTTTAGGTGGAGAGTGTTCTCTTTATGCTAAAAGTGGTAAGTCAGCTGTATATTGGACTAATAACTATAAAAAAAATATGACAATAATATGAGCTGTTATAATTTAGAGAAAAATATGTAAAAGGGCCAAATTTTGGATGTTGGCCCTGTATCGTGTGCAAGATTTGGACAGTGTACCCATGTCCTAAATTTCAGTAGTTGACGAGGCGACACTTGGATCCTTACCTGTGTGATGTGTCCTTAACTGAGAACAGGGTATGTGCCACGGATGTAGTTTTCCTCTTTATTTGTTATCTAGTTGCGGAAGGTTGGCAATTGGTAAGGAAGGAAGCCTATTTTTAATTACAAAATCTAGCATTTCTTACTTGACAAAGCTGTGATTTATGTAAATATTTTTTGAGCAACTTTAACCTTTGAGACTTGTAGAAAAAATGAATTTGCTAGGATATTCAGGATTGAGGTGATTATTTGTGATATTTGTGCGTTGCTGCATGATTAGTTCCTTACTGCAATATAATTATGATTTTAGCAAGTAGATTTGTGACCATTTCTCTCCAAACTGTGCCATTGTAACACCATGTTCTTTTCATGGGTAAATTACGGGAGTAGAATGGAACAGAGTTGGAAGGAGTGGAATGAAATGGTTTGTTGTATGCAGGAGTGGGAAGGAATGAAATCGAGAGTGAAAGAGGGGGAAAGAGGGGGAAGGAATGGAAAGAAGTAGGAAGAAGTGGAATGGAGTAGGAGTGTTGATATTTGTTTTGGTAATGATTTGTATAATATAAAATTAACTATATTTAAGCTTTATTATTGAATATAAATATTATGTGTCCATGCATTGTTTTTAATGGTTTGTACTATAATGGTAAACTAACATACATAGTACAATATTATGTTCTTTTTTAATTATTATATGTGTACATATTAATTTAGGGCCTGGTTTCTTTGTTGATAAGTTTCATTTTATCAACTTCAACCAACTTCAATATGTTTCTATCAATTTTCACGAACTCTGATAAAAATTTTCAACTTCAACCAACTTCAACAAAGTTCAACTAACTTCAACCTATTATACCAAAAAAATGCCAACTTCAATCGATTAAAATATTCTCACTTTTTTGCATTAGTCAACTTTTACCTATTATACAAAAAAAAAATATATCAATTTCTTCCAACTTTAACCAACTTCTTCCAATATTCTCCAACCTTAACTAAGTTTTAACCATCATACCAAAAAAAAAAGAAAATCAATTTCGACTCTCTTCAACCAATCTCAACCAACTTCACCCAATTACAAACCTTTATTTTCCAACGAAAAGAACAAGTCATATATGTTATATTGGTATGTTTGTTATAAATATGAGTATGTTATATTTATGTGAAGTAGTTGATTTGAACTTTCTAAAAAAATAAAAATAGTTAATTGAAAATAACGAATACCAAATATTGGGTTGTTAGCATTATATACATAATTTTATACACTATACAAGGTGTCAAAGTGTGGAAAAGGGGCGAGGGAATGGAAGAGAGTGCGAAGGAGTGAGAGGGAACGGAAGGGAGTAAGGAGGAGTGATATTTGTCTCTAGGGAGTGGGCACGAGTGAGGAGTGGAAAAGGAGTAGAGGCTAAGGATTTGCCCACGAAAAGAACAGGGCCTAAGTTGGTTATTAACAACTCTGACAGAACCCATTCCCAACAAAATTGCCACCCCAACCTGGCTTTTTGTTTGACATTCAGTAACCCTTGTCAAGGAACTCTCCAGCTAAACTATTTATTTGGGCGCACTTGCTGCTTCACTTCTGTATATTAAGTGGTTGCCTGTTCATCTAGAAATAAGTATTGTGCGACACATGTTGTACATGCTGTTTCGACGGTTTGTTATGTTATTTTTTAAAACTTAGTTTGAATCTTGAAGCTTCCTTTGTATAAGTGGCTTTCTAATTTTACCTCTTTGCTGTGCATATGCAGGGTTGGGCAATCTGGTTGCAAAGACAGAAGATGAGTATGTTGAGAAGGCAGTTGAGTTGGCTTCAGATGTGGAGGCCCTTTCAAGCTTGAGGATGACATTGCGGGATCTCATGGCCAATTCACCGCTTTGTGATGGACCAAACTTCACCCTTGGTTTGGAGCAAGCCTACAGAAAAATGTGGTACCAGTATTGCCAAGGTGATGTCCCATCCTTGAGATACATGGAAACGTTGCACTTTAAGCAACAGCAGGATCAAGTCGTTTCTCATGAGGCAGTAAGTGCAGTTGTGCCATTGAGAATAGTAACTGCCCAAGGTAGTTCATCTGTCGAGTGCAATTGCTTTGACCCTAGTCCATTTGTTCCCCCAGCATCGAGTCCCACCTTCTGTGATGAAAAAGGGGTAGTCAGATGAACTCGTGTTAATTACGTGGATTATTCATCAACGAATAACCCTCCCCCCCGCGGCTGGGATTGGGGAAATTGTCTCTGATTTTCTTTTCTTTTTTCTTCGGCTCCTTTTATGTTTTTTTTTGGGGGGGGGGGGGTGGTTAGAAATACATCATATGTTCGGGGTGTATAATGAAGTATTTGCACCCCTGAAAGAGCTGTAGGCATGAATTATTACCAATTGGTTGATGCATTAGATCACCAGCGGCGTTAGATTAGTTAAATGGTTGGTTTTATGTAAGAAGAAAATATTTACAGAATGTATAGCGTAGGATTCAGTAGTTTAGCTCTGCTTCTTGTGACGTCCCTTTTTGCTGTGATGTCGAATCATCACATTTGCCTACGTTGGCATTTAAAGGCTATGTTTAATTGATCCAAATGCACAATGTCAGGCCTGGGGGACTAACAGCTCACAATGTTGGCAGTTCAAAAAAGGGCCTTTGGGTCATTGTAATTCATCACAAATGGGCGTTTGTCTCTCTGATTTTGTGCTCGAGTCAATCGAGCAGGATTGGTGTAATCAATGTTTGATTTTCGTTATAGACAATTGGTTTTATGATTTGGTGTCTTTGAATGTCACTTCCTCCCCTGTTTTCGCAGATGTTATCTAAGTTGTGCAATTGTTCCTCTTGTTTCGAGTGGACTAAGTTGATTGGTGGTTTTTTACTATTGGTGCTTTGCTCGGTGCGTTGTATGGGGAGCTCGTATGGTTGTTGAAGTTGGATTTTGGACTTTGATGCTGCTTTCTGTGTCTTCACGCGAATATATATATATATATATATATATATATATATATATATATATATATATATATAT